>CATIWC010001003.1:0-456397 GCA_948472305.1 Vicia faba | reverse complement strand
TGTTTTAAAATTAAGAGTCTCCACCCTTAATTTTTATCCTAAGGAAGGGAATATAAAGGTTAACCCTAAAAAAGTTAGATATTCTAGGTTGATGACTCGTTTCTAGACGAAGGAAGGTGTTAGGCACCCCTCATCTCCCATGTTCAGAAGGTTACTGGGTTTAGAAGCGCAATCTTTAAGAAAAAGGGTTTTAATTTTTATTAGGGGAACTCGCCAGATTTTAGTAGTATTCCTACGTATCCTCTTATGAGGAATCAGAGTCTCAATCCGTAGTTCGCAGTGGGTTGGTGTTTTTTATGGATTACGAAGATACTTTAATTACCCTTGTACTTAGTCTGGGTTGTGGATAATGAAGTTGTTAGACAAAGTGCGCATTCGATTGAAATATTTCGTAATCCTTTTTGAAAATTGATTTTTGAGTTAATTGATTTAATAAAAATAGTTTATTGTTGGTTGAATATTTTTTAATGTATTAATTATAAAAAATATCTTATTAATGCATGATAAAAATAATAATTTTTAATGCAAGAAAATAAAAAATATTTGAATGAGATTAAAAAAAAATATTGACTTTATGATAATAATATATTATTAAAATTATAAATATACTAAAAATTTAAAAATTTAAAAATAATAAAATAAAAATAAAACACACGGGGGGTGTTAATTAAGTTGGGCTAGTAAAATAGGGAGGTATGTGTAGTAGGGGCCCTGAATTCAGATGTAGAATTAAGGCCCAATGCATGGGGGTTTAAATCCTAACATGATAGTAAAATCTAGGGGTGTAAGGAGTAGAGGTCCAAGTCCAGATATTGGACTTGGCCCATAGGCGGAGGGGGTGTGACTTTGAGCATGTTAGCAAAAAAAATAAAGTCGGTTTGATTAGCAATGGGCCAGGCCAGCGATATTTGGGAATCTGTTTGGACTCCATGCGGACGGGCGTATGGTAATACAGTGGGCATGCGTTTGGGGACTGTGTGATGATGATCAACCAGATATAAAGTGAGGGCGCATTGGTAGACTCGTGGAGGTGCAAGCACATGATCTTGATGAACTTATATTTTTGTTTTTAATCAATTTTCACTCATTTTCATTTCTCTCTATCTCTATCTCTATCTCTCTCTATCTCTCTCTCTCTCTCTCTCTCTCTCTCTCTCTCTCTCCTCTCTCTCTCTCTCTCTCTCTCTCTCTCTCTCTCATCTCTCTCTCTCTCTCTCTCTCTCTCTCTCTCTCTCTCTCTCTCTCTCTCTCTCTCTCTCTCTCTCTCTCTCTCTCTCTCTCTCTCTCCTCTCTCTCTCTCCTCTCTCTCTCTCTCTCCTCACTCCTCTCTCTCTCTCTCTCTCTCAGTCTCTCTTTCCCTCTCCTCTAAAGACAAACAACAACAACAATACTATTTATCCCTAAACCCCAATCACAAAATGGCGGAAGCCTTCGCCGTCTTTACCCAAATCACCCCAAAATTTTCTCAAGTAACAATCAAATCGAAGGCGGGAAACAAAATCTAAGTGGAATTGGAAATACCTCTATTGTCATAACATTCTATTCGCAGGTAACAAGATCGCTTGAATATGGAGCGATGATGGATTAAGACTTTAGTGTTTTAGATATTGAAACCCTAGATCTTAGATGAAGAGGGGAACTTTTGAAGTTTTGGTGGCCAGATCAAACCCTTCAACCTTCTTCTTCTACTCCTTCACAAAATTTTCCGGTCCATCTCTTTTTGTTTTGATCTTTGGTTTTATAGTATTTTGATTTAGTTATATTAGGAAACATTTTGTGATTGACGTTATTTTTTAGATTGATAGTATAATTAGGCATTTTAGGGATTAGTTTTCAATTTTGTTATAATTTGTTTAGTTTTGTATAAAGTTTGATTTAATTATTTGATTCTGTTCTGTTTTAGTTGCAATTTTGTATTAAGCATTGCATTGATTCTGTTATGTTCGTAAGACTTTTGTAAAGATTTGATTTGATTTTAGTTGATTCAAACATTATCTATTATAACTTTAAAACAAACGTTTTTCTTTCTTAAATATGAACAGTAAGCGTTTTTAGTTTGGAAACATGCATTTTTCTTGATTTGGACTGTGCGGTTTCGTTCTTACAAAAAAGCATTTTTTTCTGACTTGGACTCTAATTGTTTCAGCTTTGGGCTTGGGCCTGTAAGCCTTCTTTCAATATTTTTTCCAATTAGTAAACAAACATATTTTTAATTAAGTATATAATAGTAATGCTTAATAATAATAATAATGATTAGTAAAAACAAATGCAATTTCTTTAAATAAAAACTGAAATGGGCCAAATGTTTGGGTCTTGGGCATGTAATGGGATGCACCACGCGACTAAGGGTTGAAGGCTTCAGTCTTGACTTTTATTTAGTTAAAGTCTTTTACAATTAATAAAACAAACTCAATCTTAACTTTGTTTATAATAGTAATGTTAATAATAATGACGTTACTAATGTGAAATCAAAACAATTTTTTTCAAAACAAAAACGGAAATGGACCACATTGTTTAATCATTTGGGCCTTCCTGAAAGACATAAAACCCCCTATTATTTAAAACAGGCCTGCTGTACCTCAAAATTTTCCCTCTCATTTTCTTCAAGGACATTCCTCTAAAGGTCCCAAGTACTCAAGGCTACTCAAGGGTTGACCAGTCAAACCTCCTCCGAAGTAATGGGTCCACAACTAGGGTTTTGTATTTTCAAGGAAGTTTGGGTTGCAAAGGTCTCAAGTGGTTTCCATGATTCTCCATAAGTATTCAACAATGTTCATGTCAAGTTTCAAGTCTTACATCACAAGTTTGCTCAGTCAATGGCTCAGATGATTGAAAGTCAACTATATTGGACAAAAAGTCAACTATGGTCAACATACAGTCAAACTTCAAGATTTTTGGTCCACATTAACATTTTTAAGTGATATTCATCATTTTATCAAGGTTGATCATGATTCCTCAAGGAAAGCCCTCAAATCATCAGAGGTCAAAAGTTGCCAAATTAGGGTTTCCTTAGGAGAAGTCAACTGAACTTTGACCAAGCATAACTTTCACATGCCTCATCAACTTTTTCCCAACCAAAGCTAATTTTTAAGGAAATTCAATTCTCTACAACGTTGTCCTTGTAACCTCAAACCCAAAAAGTGCTTCATTTGAGAGATATGAGCCCATACATTATAGGTCATTTCAAAAGTCAACAGAAAGACACTTTTTGTCAAGGCAACTTACATCAAGATAAATCATCCAAATGAAAAAATTATCAAAAGAGATATTGTAGATAACATCTCGAGCTTTCCAAAAATTACAAGATCACCTTCAAAATATGACAACTGAGAGAGTTGTGACCAATGTAAGTTGGGAAATTTTGAGAAAATGCATGAAGTGAAAAGTGAGCAAACTTGAAATTTTGAACTTATGGGCCTAACTTTTTAGGTTTCAAACATGTCCATGACCTTATGGAAGACTCCTAAGCTCACTCATACCTTGTCTTATGATTTTATTATTATTTTATTTATATTTATTTTGTTTTTATTCAAATAAATACAATATAAATTAAATAAGTTACAAGTTCATTAGGCCAAGAGCATCATTGGTTTCTTAATCATCTAGAAGCCCAAAACAATTCAGCACAACTTGCCAAATCGTGTGAGCATGGAAAAGGCAAGGAATATTTCAAAATATAAGCTTTTTAATATGTTGGATTTTTGTATAAACATGGACTTGATTACATGACATTCTTTCCATGTTTAGTGATCCATTCCTTTCTCTATATATGCACAACAAAATCGTATGCAAAGGACATGATTCCCCGCCTGAAAAAAGCCTCTAAAATTCACAATTTTTTTCAAGAAAAGTGTGAACTTATAGCGTATGATCCAGCCACATTCAGGAAGAACCAAGCATCCTTATCATTTCCTAAGACTCTCAGAGGTCTCCCTAAACCCAAGAACAAAGCTATCCACGTCCATAATTGCTTCTCCAAGCACACCTGTTGTAGGTATAATTTTGAATCTTGAAATGCTAATCTATGCATATCTAACTAATCTCAGGTGTTTATATGTGTTTTTTATAAAGCTTTAGACAGGTTATGACCATTAGATGCAAGCTTTAACATCAGGATCTATGAATGCCATTGTTAGGGCATCAAGATTACTTTGTTTCGGATCTCATGATATAAGACGATTCATTCAAAAATTACACCATTATTGAAACTGCAACCCTTGATTTCCGGGGATAAGGCATTTTCAGATCACTAAGGCTTTCTATTTTGCAGGTTTTGAGAAAGCAGTCCACCGGAGAAGGCAACCGGGGCTAGGGCTCTGACGCTTCTCTGACCGTTAAAAGTGTTCTTTAAATTTTTTTGTTTTTGTTTGGTTTATATGAACGAAAGTTATAGCCGCCCAGCGGTCAGTGTGTGTTTGTAAGGGAGTTAGTTTAACAGGGCATAGGTTCGATCCCTGCCCCTAGTATGTTATTTTTCATGCTTTTTTGTTTCAGATCCAATGCATGCCAGGTGCACACGCTCACCATGCGCTCTCACATCAACACCATCAGATCCATATCCAATGTTCCAGATTTGAGCACTCACGATAGGCCTCATTGGAGAGATGCACATGATTCTGCAGGGTTCTTTCCTCCAGTGCCTGGGCCTATGTTATTGGGCTTAGAGAATTTTAAATCCTCACACCCCACTGGGTTAACTTTTGCAGGCCCGTTTCGTTTTTCTTTTACAAATTCTTTTTTAAAACATAATTAATTTTTTTTCTAATTTATTAATTAAAACTAACCTAGATTTAGGATAAAATCAACTTGACTTTTTTTAATTATTTAAATTAAATTATCTTTTTTTTGTAAATAAATTAATCAAATTAATTAATTTAATTAAACTTTTCTTCAATTAAAAATAACTTAGGTTTTATTAGGTTTCAATTCCTTTTTACTCAAAAAAATAAACAAAAATTAATTAATCATCATTTATTTTCCCTCAAATAAACCCCTCATCTCTTCTCGCAATCTTTGCACTTCTCTCATTTTTCGCATTAATATTTTCATAATATTGTAACTGCTAAAAGGTTGTAATAGATAAACTAGGGTTTATTCTATCTTTCCCTAATTTTTATGGTTTGTAACTCTCATCCCCGAAGCATTGTAATAGCGTAGGTTTTATTTTCTGCAATTTACCGCTTTCCTTATAATTGTTTAGTGTAATATAATTGCTTGACAAGACATAAAAACAAACGCTAGAAAACTTAATCTCAAGACAAATTAACTGAAAACAAATCACTTTTCACACACGCACCTCTAGGGTAACCTCACTTGTTGCCTTCAGATAAAAAATAGTCATGCCTCTTGAACGTAGAGATACCATTAGCAAAGACTCTTGGTTAAAAATCATCGTAAAGGTCATAGACCCTCGATGACCCTTCAATGTTGCATTTGGTAAATAGTCTTGTCCCTCGATGTTGCCTATGAATATATGATGATAGTCCCTTAGAATTGCTAAAGGTATCCCTACGAGTTGCCTTTATGACAGTATGATGACCCGCACATGTGCCTCAAACATCTAACGTTGGGGCTTCCTACTAACTAGTGGTATGGTAGCACTATCTAAGGAGGAGGAGAATAACACGAAAGACTTTTAAGTAGGTAGATAGCTCGTAATTGCTTACTCACACAAAAAACATTTTTTCACACATCACTTTTTTCTGAAATATTTTTAAAACAAACACCTTGTATGCATTCTCCACTAATATGAGACTCATTACAAAGTTTTCCGAACTTAGGCATTTTAAAAATATTTTCAAACACATGCACAAAAGAAAATTTTAAAACAAAGTGAGATAGAGATTAAAACACCGTAGATAACTACGAATGAAAAGGGTACTAACACCTTCCCTTTTCATAACCTACCCCCTTACTCAGAAAATTCTCAAAGGTCTTTCCTGTTATTTTCACCCTTTCCTTTATTGGACAAAAGAAAAGCCGGTGGTGACTCTTGTTATCCACAACATTTGCGATAAAATGAAAAATTAAAAGTCAGTTCTCCCACCGTATTACAGAACTGGAGACTCTGCTGGGGAGAACTAAAAGTGGGGTTACCTTAGAGCTAGATCAAATTTAAAATTCTTTACTTTCTTGATTTGTATGCTTTACATTTCGGGGTTTTGCTTGGGTTTATTTGTTGTAAAGATCCAATACCCGGATCTGGGGGAATTTTATATAAGTAGCAATAGATCGTGAAAAATATATGGCGTATACTGATATGGTTGAAGCGATGACTACATTAGTGTGACACATTGGTTGGTACCGGTGTCCCTTGAGTCAGTCAAGCAGAATGCTAGGATGCCGCATGGTGTCATTAGCACTAACTGACCGTAGAACCTTAGTTAACACAACTTAGACATTAGAAAGATGGCCGACTTTGGTGCAGACTAAAGTTGGTTGATACTCGATTTTACACTTATTGAGATCGGACTCTCGGGATATTTCAATCGCAAATCAAATGCTTGTGCTGAAACAATGCCTGGGAGAAAGATTAGTGCTATTGAGGCTCCTAGAACCCGGTTACTTTTCTTAGGACAGGTTAAGCCAAATAAAACTCAAGAGGGTACTTACCTACAAACTCCATGCAAGCCTTTAAACCTAAGGCTACTTGTGTGACTTGCTTGCGTTCATTATCTAACAACTTGAACTCCTTGCAGGGCTTGTTTGTATCCATTATCTAACAATGTGAATTCCTTGCAGAACTTGTTTGTATCCATTATCCAATAACTTGGACTTCTTGCTAGACTTACTTGTTTTCACCACCTTACGCTTTTGCTTAATGTATAGCATACACATCATGACATCATGCCATAGCATTTTCATTAACCATTTCAAGGATCTCAAGGGTCTGTGATGCAGGTTATCATGAGCTAGACGCCTAGCAAGGGGAAGGAGGATTTATTTTCCTCTAACCAAATGCCGTCAAAGTATCATGAACCAACGTCTAGCAAAGGGAAAGGGGATTTATTTTCCTCTAACTAGATGTCGTCAAAGACCGAAGCGCGTTATTCTGAGTAAAAGGCTAAGACGGACTTAACATGCTGAGCTTGATACTCGTAGAAGGACATTTAATGACACGAATTTCTTCAATCAAGGCTACAATCATACTCAACTTCTATCATTTTCTTGGGTTTACCATGCAAGATCCTTGAAAACATTACATCTACATATCATACATGCCATTACATAACAGGGATTCTTAAGACATGTGTTTTATTTTCTCGTTGTTTATTTTAGCAGAAAAATGGCTCTCGAACAGACCGTCAAAGATCTCCAAGCTCAAAATGCCTAATTCCAAGAGATGTTCTTAAACATAGCCAAAGGGAAGGAGGAATTGAAAGAACTCCTCACCAAGAATACTGAAGAAAACAAGGATGGTCAGTTGGAATAATTGTTAGCTGAGATGAAAAATGTGAGAATCCAGATGATGGGTCATATGGCTCTTATCCAAAACTTATCTCGGGGACAAGAAGAGTTGAGAATTTTCATCAGCAAACTTCATCAGGAAGAATACAACCATATGGTACGAACGGTTAGAATTAGGAATCAAATCATCAATCAACCTCTGATAAGACATGAAGTTGGGTTGGTTGAAAGTAGGCCTTACTGGATTACTACTACATCGCAGGCCCAACAATGACCTCTCCAACAACAATAGGGTAGTCAGCATAAGAAGGATACATCCAAAAGGAAATATACCAAACTCAACATGTCTATGTCGCAAGCCTTGCAACACACGTTGAAGATGAATTTGGTCACGTTGAAGGATCCTCCTCGGAATCCCAATACTTCTGCTCCTAGCTACAATCCTGATGCAAGGTATGCATATCACTCCAACAGTCCAATGTATGATACTAATAGCTGTTGGATATTGAAATATAAGATTCAAGACTTGATTGATGAAGAAGGGTTAGAATTCACACAAGATGGTCAGATTGAGTTTTCTATCAGCCCTTAAAGGCACACCATCTGAAGTGACAAATTTAGGCGGATAAGTTTTTGTTCATTTGAATTTTCATTTGTAATTTCTTTATTTGTTCAAATACTTATCTTTATGTCAGACTTTGGTTGTCCCCATTAATGCATTTCACATGTTTTCCTTGAATTAATCCATTAGTTTTCACTATACTTAAACTATGTTTTTACTTCCTGTGACACGGTGGGAGAGAATTGACTGTTTTTAGAATGCTGGTTTGTGTTTTGCATTTGTTTTCGCAAAATGTCGCGGTAAGCAAGAGTCGCCACCGACTTTTATTTTATCCAATAAGGAAAGGAAAAAAGCACAGAAAAATTCCTTTTTGAGATATTTCTCGGGTTCGGGGGGTAGATTATAGAAAGGGAAAGTGTTAGCACCCTTTCTATCTATGGTTATCCACGGGCTCTTAGGTACTTGCTCATATTGTTTTCAAAAATTGCTTTCTTTGTGTTTGTGGGTTTGAAAACGTCTTTGTTTGAAAAGGAGTGTAAGTGTGAAAATTTTGTTTTGTTTTGAAAGAGCAAGTATCTAAGAACCATCTACCTACTCGGAAAAGGAATCGTTCTATGTTATCTTCCTTTAGACAATGCTATCCCACTAGGAATGAGCAGGTAGCATCGTCGTTGGAGTTTAAGGGTCAATTCGAATTTATGGACTTACGGTCACTAAAGCAACGTTAGGACGCCTTAGCGGTAACCCTAATGTCTTAGATCATTTTATCCGAGGCAACCGTTTCGAGGCAACTATGATCTTTGGACAAGAGAGCGACCTCTAAAACTTCCTATACTCAATGACCGCGTACGAAGGCAACCAAGTGGGGTGTACCCTAAGAGTGCGCATGTGCGAGTGTGTTGTTTTCAGTTAATTTTGTCTTTGTACATGTCAATGGTTATCTATGTTGATTTTAGGTTAAAACGTTCAATCTTGTCATACATACCTATTATCAAACATCTAACAGCTATATAAGTTGCAGAAATTAAATTGCGGAAATTTAACTAACTATTACAAGGCGTCGGGTATTTACAGCGCCAAAAGCAAACCCTTTGAAATTTAAATGCGGAAAATAAATAAAGCGGTAAAGATGGTCCTAATTATCTATTATATTCCGGAAACAAATACAATATTGAATAAAATGGATCGCGTGCGAAAAATTAAATCGAGTGCGAGTTCTAGGGTTTTGACCCTTTGTTATTAAAGAAAAGATTTTTTTGGTTATTTTTGAATTAGGAAATAAACTATCATAAATTAATTATTAAATTAAATAAGTTAATTAATTAATAAAAATAAATATTTTTGGGTTTTTGTGTTATTTAAAGAAAGAAAATAAAATTGATCAATGTTAATAAAAACCTAATTATGTCTAAGTTAATTTGATTATTTACAAAATATATTAAAGTTATCCTAATTAAAACTAAATTAATATAATTAGTATTTATTAATAAAAATTAAAATTTGGTTTTAATGAAGAAAAATATTTTTTGGTTTTATTTTTATAAAGAAAAAATTTGATTGGTTAATTGATTAAAAATAATAAAACAAATAAAATTAAATAAAAGAAATAGAAAGAGATAGGAGGTTTGGGCCTGATTTGGAGGTCTGAATAGCAATTCCAAGGCCCAATAACATGCTGGCCTGGTGGACTTTTTAGATCCCATGTGCGCTGGTTGACTTGGTCCCATGGTGGACGTTCCATCTCCATCCATCAGTTCTGGCCATTGGCCATCTGTCCATTGATTAGATGATGGTATATGATGTACTGCTACTCCTTAGGCGCACTGGAATACCTGAAGAAAAATTATAACAAATAGCATGGGGGACCTGGGATTCGAACCCAGGTCCTATGGATGTTACCAGCGCTGATTTGCCACTAGGCCATTGCGTTTCAATTGTTAATTATATACAAAATAATGATAATAAAAGAAAACACGCAAATAACCAGAAAAAACAAAAATGCGTGAAAGTTGATTTAAACTGGCCAATGGGAGAACGACAGCTTGTCGTCTCCTACCTCCGAACCCTGTACATATTACCTGTGGATTTGGATCCGCAGCTGAATGCGCAGGCTCACTCTAAAATCCATTCCAGTCCATGAAAATCAATTCCAACCACATGGCTGAGTTCGTCTGGGCTTCTGGATTAACCCCATGCCCTTCTTGAGTCTTGATTTCTCCTGAAAGAGAAAACCCTAAAACACGAATGAAGAACCCTACCTATGGGGGTTCTTCATCTAGGCTAGAAAAACGCAATTGGCTAATGCAGAAAGTTTGGAAAGTTGATGAGGATCATGAATATGCAAATAGTTTATACAAAAGATGCAGGAATCAAGATTTGCGAATTCAGAAGAAGAGCAGGTTTTTGAGATACTTACAGAGCTTTTGAGCGTGTATGGAGGCTTGCTAGGGATTGGTTCTAACTCAGTGGACCTCTAGCAATCGATTGGTGTCAAGCTTTGCTTCTGAAATTGCCTCTAGACACGATTTTGGTTTCACACTTTTTACCACTTTTTTCAAGTTTTCTTTGGTTTGTTCTTGCAGCCTCTAGCCTTCAATTTCGTGCCTTTTCCTTCTATATGTATCATGGAATGTATTAGGTCAAGAATTATGCTTTGAATCTTTGCACATCAATGCCATGGGTTTTGATTTGATCCACCATTGAAAGCTAGCCTAATTTGTCAAAAATCCATCTTTTGGTGCATGATATGATGAGATACGAATTTGATGCTGACCACGATGATGATTAAGTCCTGAAAATAGCAAAATATCTCATGTAATCAAGTTTTGGGATTTTATTTGATTTAATTTGATTTAAAATGAAATAATTCAATAAAAAATCAAATAAAATAATAAAATTGATTAATGGACACAAGGCTGAAGCTAAGACATGTTTGTAATGTGGAAAGTCCAAATCAAGTGGAAAAGAATGGGCCCATTTGACAAAACTTGAAGTTTTGGGGATAGTTGACTTTTGGCAATTTTGCAAAAATGCCCAACTTCAACAATGCATAACTTCTTCAATTTTGAACTTTTGGTAGTGTTATTGGACTTTTTAGAAAGCTTGCAATGTCCTATAACCAACTCTTTTGGTCTCATCGCATTTTGATATTCCATTCTCAAGTTATAAGCTTTGGAAAAATAGGTGTTTTTGTAGACTTTCAAAAATGACCTATAATGTCCAAATTTATAACTTTTTGTGAGTGCATTTTCTGATCTTGGGGTATGAATATGGATTGTAGGAAATTGCATCCTCTTAAAAATGAGCTTTTAATGGGTCATTTATCATAAAGTATGAGAAAGTTATGCTTGGTCAAAGTTGAGTTGACTTTTCCTACAAAACCCTAATTTAGCAACTTTTGAGTCTTGATGAATTTTGAGCAATCCTTGATGAATCATGATCAACCCTTGATAAAATGATGAAATATCCTTCAAAATGATAATATTGGCAAAAATATCTTGAAGTTTGACTGTATTTGGGTCACAGTTGACTTTTGCCCTAGCATAGTCGATTTTTGGATCTTTTAAGCAATTGACTGAGCAAACTTCCTCTGCAAGGCTTAAAATTTGACATGGATGATCTTGAGAACATGTTAGGACATTAGGGAACATTTGAGGCCGTTTGGACTCAAGGATCTTGATGCAACACAAAACCCTAATTTGGGGTTGACTGCCTTAGGAGATGATTTGTCTGACCCACTCTTGAGCAAACTTGAGCAACTTGGAGATTTTTCTTGCAATGTTTTGAGAAATATGAGAGGGAAAATTTTGGGGTACAACACTTCCTTTTTGTGATATTCAAATCTCTATTAAAATCTATAAGCCTTTAGAGGGAGGATGACAAAAATGATACCATAACCTCTATAGTATGCTTTTGAACCGACCTTGCTGACAATGTACAAGCATTGTTTCAAATCCTAAACAATGGAGTTATAAGGAAGATAATCCCTAGTCAACCCCTTTGAGCCTAAGAAGTAGGAGTTTTCTTTTTCATGCAAATTGAAACCTTTACTCATAACCTAGGGCAGGGTAGTTTCTCAGTTAATTCAAATGCACATGTTGTCACAAGCTTTTACTTTGTACCCAACGAATAGTATCAGAGACATCCTTCCAAATTAAAATATTGTGATGGTTCCCCATAAAACAGGCAGTCATTATCTCTCAAAAGAGAAGCCCGCTAAGTCAAAACCTATGAAGGAGACTTAAAAA
Organism: Vicia faba; assembly: GCA_948472305.1. NCBI lineage: Eukaryota > Viridiplantae > Streptophyta > Magnoliopsida > Fabales > Fabaceae > Vicia > Vicia faba. The sequence goes on along the minus strand of CATIWC010001003.1, from coordinate 444,181 downwards.
AAATGAGGGCATCTCGTTGACTGTAATCATAGAAGAAACAGTTCAGGAAAAAAGTAGGGATAATAAAATCAAAAAGAGGTCACTACGAATACTCGAAATCAGTAAAATGTTACAAAAAATGACTGCTTCTCAAAAAAAATTCTAGTATCTGAACCATCACCAAAATATCATTCGAGACTCAATTGGAATCTAAACGCACAATTAACTGAGTATAAGGTTAAAGAACATCACAGAGAACGGGTTGGGTACAAATAAAGTTTGATCCTTTATCCTTTGTTTCTTAAACTGTGAACCATGCCATGTTACAACCCTTAAAAGTCCTAACTGAAGCATAGGTTAGTTAGAAAGCATATTGTTACAAAAAATATCCTGACTCCTATAAGGCTTACTATAAATCCTGGGTTGAATTCATATTCTTACAAAATTATGTTTGTTTACTAAAAATGCATTTTCAAAACTTCAAGACAGACATAAGCTTTGCATTTTTAATACCACTGTTTGCATATAACTAATTCTACAGCAGAGAAATTCACACGACGAATATTCAATGAACGAAAATCCTCTCAATGAACAAAATCACTTCAAATGGAAAGAAACTTCCATAATCAAGGGGCATGACATGTTATTATCCAACTCATTTGTGGCAGTCGAGTCAAGATTCAAAGAATCTCTCAAAAGTGCTGAATAGCCAGGGGCAGATCTCCATTTGAATCACTTGGGGCATTAAACATGAATTCCAGCAAAGGGTCACGCACAATAAAGAAAACATTTTCTGGAAGTGCTACAACACTTACTACTATGGACAATGACAATTCTTTGCACCATGTGAACGCGAACATAATCGGAAACTACTACGCATGAAAAAAAAGATCTGCTCGGTTGATTGGCGTAGGAAAAAATAAGGGCATCCCGACAAAAACCAAAGAGTTTAGGAAAAAATTAGAGATATATAAATAAAATTATACACCCGCAAGTCAAAAACCTGAAAAGGCAGCTTGGGCAAAAAAGGATATCCCGGTGGACCGAAAATCTAAAAAGATGGTCCAGGCAAAAGTTAGGGATTAAAGTGTACGACTATGTCCCATTATCTCTTGTCTATCAGAAGAAGACTCATCACCTTGATTAGAATTTACTGAAGGCTCTAGAAATTGAGATAATGTTCAAGTCATCCAAAAAGTCGCACAGAGCAGTTTCCACGGAATTATCCCTACAGAGCTATTTGCACAAGCTCATCTTCAACAAGAGATACATTCCTCGCAAGTCTAATATGTCTTCAGGAGAGAAAGTAGGGCATGTTCTAGTTGTTAACATAATAGTACTCACCAGCAGATCCCCCAAATGGATAAACGAGTTTGATCGTCTCCCCAGAAATATCGCCAACTTACGGAGTCCTAACCCTCATCAGAGATTAGGTCATCAACACAATTCATAGGAATTCTATTCACCAGCTGAGTTTATTTCTCTAACACTATAAAATTCCCCGCTGAATTATCTCCTCCAGCAGGAATCATCTCCTCAGCAAAAGTATTCCTCAACAAAGTGTTTATACAGCAGGGTTTATTTCCCCAACATGGTTTATCTCCCCAAAGGAATTCAGTCTCCCAAGCCTTAGTATATTCTTTTAGCTTCTGCAAATCACCGACAAAAATTCTCTCTCCAGCAAAGGGCAGTCCAAGCTTTTATCCCCACAGAGTCGCTACAGAATCTGAGACCAGACCAAATATCATTCAAACTTACCCTCTCAGGAAGAGTAAGCATCCATATTAGAAATTTGGTTAGACATTGCCTCGAAAGGATATCCATATCTTTTATCCCCAGCCAGGGTATATAAGAACTAAATTCCCCAGTAGAGCGACGAACGACCAATGTTCGTGAGCTCTTCTCCCCAAGCATAAATCAACATTCCCCAGTGGAGTTTCCTCAAACAGAAAGCAGGAATAACCATCAAGAGCGAAGATACACATCCTCTTCATCCCTAACAACATTCAGGGATTAATTTTCCCAGACAAATATGGTGCACGAGTTTACAAATACACTTCAACAACATTTCACATCCATACATCATTTACGAACACCATAACATATGCATAAAAAACGCATATAACACGCTCTAATTTATTTTGAGAATACAATTACGCAATGCATTTCATACATCATGACATTGCATACAACTAACTCTTTACCTTTTCAGGAAAGATCAATCAACAGACAAACATCATCAACTACTTATATGACCAAACAGTCTTCTCAAAGGCTAGTATTTTTCAAGGAAGTTTGGGTTGCAAAGGTCTCAAGTGGTTTCCATGATTCTCCATAAGTATTCAACAATGTTCATGTCAAGTTTCAAGTCTTACATCACAAGTTTGCTCAGTCAATGGCTCAGATGATTGAAAGTCAACTATATTGGGTAAAAAGTCAACTATGGTCAACATACAGTCAAACTTCAAGATTTTTGGTCGACATTAACATTTTTAAGTGATATTCATCATTTTATCAAGTGTTGATCACGATTCCTCAAGGAAAGCCCTCAAATCATCAAAGGTCAAAAGTTTCAAAATTAGGGTTTCCTTAGGAGAAGTCAACTGAACTTTGACCAAGCATAACTTCCACGTGCTTCATCATCTTTTAGCCAACCAAAGCCAATTTTTAAGGAAATTCAATTCTCTACAACATTGTCCTTGTAACCTCAAACCCAAAAAGTGCTTCATTTGAGAGATATGAGCCCATACATTATAGGGCATTTTAAAAGTCAACAAAAAGACACTTTTTGTCAAGGCAACTTACATCAAGATAAATGATCCAAATGCAAAAATGATCAAAAGAGAGATTGTAGATAACATCTTGAGCTTTCCAAAAAGTACAATATCACCTTCAAAATATGACAATTGAGAGAGTTGTGACCAATGCAACTTGGGAAATTTTGAGAAAATGCATGTAGTGCAAAGTGAGCAAACTTGAAATTTTGAACTTATGGGCCTAACTTTTTAGGTTTCAAACATGTCCATGACCTTATGGAAGACTCCTAAGCTCACTCAGACCTTGTATTATGATTTTCTTATTATTTTATTTATATTTATTTTGTTTTTATTCAAATAAATACAATATAAATTAAATAAGGTACGAGATCACGGGGCCAAGAACATCATTGGTTTCTTAATCATCTAGAAGCCCAAAACAATTTAGCACAACTTGCCAAATCGTGTGAGCATGGAAAAGGCAAGGAATATTTCAAAATATAATCTTTTTAATATGTTGGATTTTTTTTCTAAACATGGACTTGATTACATGACATTCTTTCCATGTTTAGTGATCCATTCCCTTCTCTATATATGCACAACAAAATCATATGCAAAGGACACGATTCCCCGCCTGAAAAAAGCCTCTAAAATTCACAAAATTTTCAAAGAAAAGTGTGAACTTATAGCACATGATCCAGCCACATTCAGGAAGAACCAAGCATCATTATCATTTCCTAATACTTTTACAGGTCTCCCCAGACCCAGGAACGAAGCTATCCACGTCCAGAATTGCTTCTCCAAGCACACCTGTTGTAGGTATAATTTTGAATCCTGAAATGCTAATCTATGCATATCTAACTAATCTCAGGTGTTTATATGTGTTTGTGATAAAGCTTTAGACAGGTTATGACCATTAGATGCAAGCTTTAACATCAGGATCTATGAATGCCATTGTTAGGGCATCAAGAACACTTTGTTTTGGATCTCATGATATAGGACGATTCATACAAAAATTACACCATTATTTAAACTGCAACCCTTCATTTCCGGGGATAAGGCATTTTTAGATCACTAAGGCCTTCTATTTTTCAGGTTTAAAGAAAGCAGTCCACCGAAGAAGGCAACCTGAGCTAGGGCTCCGACGCCTCTCCGTTCGTTAAAAGTGTTTTTTTATATTTTTTTGTTTTTGTTTGGTTTATATGAACGAAAGTTATAGCCGCCCCAGCGGTAAGCCTTTGTTTGTAAGGGAGTTAGTTTACCAGGGCATGGGTTCGATCCCTGCCCCTAGTATGTTATTTTTCATGCTTTTTTGTTTCAAATCCAATGCAAGCCAGGTGCACACGCTCAATTTGCGCTCTCATATCAACACCATCAGATCCAGATCCAACGTTCCAGATCTGAGCACTCACGATAGGCCTCATTGGAGAGATGCACATGATTCTGCAGAGTTCTTTCCTCCGGTGCCTGAGTCTATGTTATTGGGCTTAGAGAATTTTAAATCCTCACACCCCACTGGGTTAAATTTTGCAAGCCCATTTCGTTTTTCTTTTACAAATTCTTTTTTAAAACATTGTTAATTTTTTTCTAATTGATTAATTAAAACTAACCTAGATTTAGGATAAAATCAACTTGACTTTTTTTTAGTTATTTAAATTAAATTAACATTTTTTTGTAAATAAATTAATCAAATTAATTAATTTAATTAAACTTTTCTTCAATTAAAAATAACTTAGGTTTTATTAGTTTTTAATTCCTTTTTACTCAAAAAAATAAACAAAAATGAATTAATCATCATTTATTTTCCCTCAAATATACCCCTCATCTCTTCTTGCAATCTTCGTGCATTTCTCATTTTTCGCATTAATATTTATAATATTGTAACTGCTAAAAGGTTGTAATAAATAAACTAGGGTTTATTGTATCTTTCCCTCGTTTTTCTGGTTTGTAACTCTCATTCCCGAAGCATTATAATAGCGTAGGTTTTATTTTCTGCAATTTACCGCTTTCCTTATAATTGTTTAGTGTAATAGGATTGCATGACAAGACATAAAAAAACGCTAGAAAACTTAATCTCAAGACAAATTAACTGAAAACAAATCACTTTTCACACACGCACCTCTAGGGTAACCCCACTTGTTGCCTTCGGATAAAAAACAGTCATGCCTGTTAAACGTAGGGATACCATTAGCAAAGACTCTTGGTTAAAAATCATCATAAAGATCATAGTCCCGCGATGAACCTTCAATGCTGCCTTCGGTAAATAGTATTGTCCCTCGATATTGCCTACAAATATACGATGATAGTCCCTTATAATTGCTAAATGTGTCCCTACGAGTTGCCTTTATGATTGTACGATGACGTGCGCCTGTCCCTCAAACATCTAACAATAGGGCTTCCTACTAACTAGTGGTCGGGTAGCACTATCTAAGGTGGAGGAAAATAACACAAAATTCTTTTGAGTAGGTAGATATCTCGTAATCGCTTACTCACACAAAAAACATTTTTTCACATATACACTTTTCTCTGAAATATTTTTAAAACAAACACCTTGTATGCATTCTCCACTAATACGAGACTCGTTACAAAGTTTTCCGAACTTAGGCATTTTTAAAATATTTTCAAACACATACACAAAAGAAAATTTTAAAACAAAGTGAGATAGCGATTAAAATCCCGTAGATAACTACGGATGAAAAGGGTACTAACACCTTCCCTTTTCATAACCTACCCCCCTTACTCAGAAAATTCTCAAAGGTCTTTCCTGTTATTTTCACCCTTTCCTTTATTGGACAAAAGAAAAGTCGGTGGCGACTCTAGCTATTCGCAACATTTGCGATAAAATGCAAAACCAAAAGTCAGTTCTCCCACCGTATTACAGAACTGGAGACTCTGCTGGGGAGAACTAAAAGTGGGGTTACCTTAGAGCTAGATCAAATTTAAAATTCATTACTTTCTTGATTTGTATGCTTTACATTTCCGGGTTTTGCTAGGGTTTATTTTTTGTAAAGATCCAATACACAGATCTGGGGGAATTTTATGTAAGTAGCAATAGATCGTGAAAACTATATGGCGTATACCGATATGGTTGAAGCGATGACTACATTAGTGTGACACATTGGTTGGTACCCGTGTCCCTTGAGTTAGTCAAGAAGAATGTTGGGCTGCCGAGTGGTGTCATAAGCACTAACCGACCGTAGAACCTTAGTTGACACAACTTAGCCAATAGAAAGTAGTGAGATGGCCGACTTTGGTGCATACTAAAGTTGGTTGATACTCGATTCTACACTCATTGATACCGGACTCTCAGGATATTTCGATCGCAAATCAGATGCTTGTGCTGAAACAATGCCTGGGAGAAAGACTAGTGCTATTGAGGCTCCTAGAACCCGATTACTTTTCTTAGGACAGGTTGAGCCAAATAAAACTCAAGAGGGTACTTACCTACAAACTCCATGCAAGCCTTTAAACCTAAGGCTACTTGTGTGACTTGTTTGCGTTCATTATCTAACAACTTGAACTCCTTGCAGGGGTTGTTTGTATCCATTATCTAACGATGTGAATTCCTTGCAGGACTTATTTGTATCCATTATCCAATAACTTGTACTTCTTGCTAGACTTATTTGTTTTCATCACCTTACGCTTTTGCTTAGTGTATAACATAGACATCATGACATCATTCCATAGAATTTTCATTAACCATTTCAAGGATCTCATGGGCCTGTGGTGCAGGTTATCATGAGCTAGATGCCTAGCAAGGGGAAAGGAGGATTTATTTTCCTCTAACTGTCAAAGTATCATGAACCAACGTCTAGCAAAGGGCAAGGGGATTTATTTTCCTCTAACTAGATGTTGTCAAAGACCGAAGTGGTTATTCTGAGTAAAAGGCTAGGACAAACTCAACATGGTGAGCTTGATACTCGTAGAAGGACATTTAATGACACAAAGTTCTTCAATCAAGGCTACAGTCAGACTCAACTTCTAACATTTTCTTATGTTTACCCCGCAAGATCCTTAAAAACATTACATCTACATATCATACATGTCATTACATAACAGGGATTCTTAAGACACGTGTCTTATTTTCTCGTTGTTTATTTCAGAAGAAAAATGGCTCTCGAATAGGCCGTCAAAGATCTCAAAATGCCTAATTCCAGGAGATGTTCCTAAACATAGCCAAAGGGAATGAGGAATTGAAAGCACTCTTCACCAAGAATACTGAAGAAAACAAGGATGGTTAGTTGGAACAATTGTTAGCTGAGATGAAAAATGTGAGAATCCAGATGATGGGTCATATGGCTCTTATCCAAAACTTATCTCGGGGATAAGAAGAGTTGAGAATTTTCATCAGCAAACTTCATCAGGACGAATACAACCATATGCGATGAACAGTTAGAATTGGGAATCAAATCATCAATCAACCTCTGATAAGACAGGAAGTTGGCTTGGTTGAAAGTAGGCCTTCCTGGATTACTACTACATCGCAAGCCCAACAATGACCTCTCCAACAATAATAGGGTAGTCAACATAAGAAGAATACATCCAAAATCAAAGATACCAAACTCAACATATCGATGTCGCAAGCCTTGAAACACATGTTGAAGATGAATTTGGTCACGTTGAAGGATCCTCCTCGGAATCCCAATACTTCTGCTCCTATAAGGCTTACTATAAATCCTGAGTTAAATTCATATTCTTACAAAATTTTGTTTGTTTACTAAAAATGCATTTTCAAAACTTCAAGGAAGACATAAGCTTTGCATTTTTAATACCACTATTTGCATATAACTAATTGTTCTACATCAGAGAAATTCACACGACGAATATTCAATGAACGGAAATCCTCTCAATAAACAAAATCACTTAAAATGGAAAGAAACTTCCAATAACAATCCTTCCATAATCAAGGGGCATGACTAGTTATTATCCAACTCATTTGTGGCAGTTGAGTCAAGATTCAAATAATCTCTCAAAAGTGCTTAATAGCTAGGGGCAGATCTCCATTTGTATCACTTGGGGCATTAAACATGAATTCTAGCAAAGGGTCACGCACGATAAAGCAAATATTTTCTGGCAGTGCTACAAAACTTACTACTATGGACATTGAGAATTCTTTGCACCCTGTGAACGCGGAGATAATCGGAAAATACTACGCATGAAGAAAAAAATCTACTAGGTTGATTGGCCTAAGAAAAAATAAGGGCATCCCGACAAACCAAAGAGTTCAGGAAAAAGTTAGAGATATATAAATAAAATTATACACCCGCAAGTTAAAAACCTGAAATGGCAGGTTGGGCAAAAAAGGGTATCCCGGTGGACCGGAAATCTGAAAACATGGTCCAGGCAAAAGTTAGGGATTAAAGTGTATGACTATGTCCCATTATCTCTTGTCTATCAGTAGAAGACTCATCACCTTGATTAGAATTTACCGAAGGCTCTAGAAGTTGAGATAATGTTCAAGTCATCCATAAAAGTCCCACAGAGCAGTTTCCACGGAATTATCCCTACAGAGCTATTTACACAAGCTCATCTTCAACAAGAGATACATTCCTCGGAAGTCTAATATGTCTTCAGGAGAGAATGTAGGGCATCTTCCAGTTGTTAACATAATAGTACTCACCAGTAGATCCCCAAAATGGATAAACGAGTTTGATCGTCTCCCCGGCAATGTCGCCAACTTACGGAGTCCCAACCCTCATCAGACATTAGGTCGTCAACACAATTCATAGGAATTCTATTCACCAGCTGAGTTTATTTCTCTAGCACTATAAAATTCCCCGTAGAATCCTCTCCTCCAGCAGGAATCATCTCCTCAGTAAAAGTATTCCTCAGGAAAGTGTTTCTACAGCATGGTTTATTTCCCCAACATGGTTTATCTCCCCAAAGGAATTCAGCCTCCCCAGCCTGATTCTATTCTTTTAGCTTCTACAAATCATCGACAAAAATTCTCTCTCCAGCAAAGGATAGTCCAGGCTATTATCCCTAGAGAGTTGCTACAGATTCTGAAACCGGACCAAATATCATTTAAACTTATCCTCTTTGGACGAGTAAGCATCCATATTAAAAACTTGGTTAGATAACGCCTCGAAAGGATATCCATCTCTTTTATCCCTAGCCAGTGTATATAAGAACTAAATTACCCAGTAGAGCGCGAACAACCAATGTTCATGAGCTCTTCTCCCCAAGCAGAAATCAACATTCCCCAGTGGAGTTTCCTCAAACATAAAGCAGGAATAACCATCAAGAGAGAAGATACACATACTCTTCATCCCTAACAACATTCGGGGATTTATTTCCCCAGACAAAGATGGTGCACGAGTTTACAAATACACTTCAACAACATTTCACATCCATACATCATTTACGAACACCATTGCATATGCATATAAATCACATATAACACGCTCTCATTTATTTTTAGAATATAATTACACAAGGCATTTCATACATCATGACATTGCATACAGCTAACTCTTTACCTTTTCAGGAAAGATCAATCAACAGACAAACATCATCAACTGCCTATATGACCAAACAATCTTCTCAAAGGCTACATCTGACAAATGGTTACTTAAGCAATTTCCTAAGAGGGTCATTCTCAAAGAGGCATATTTTCTTGTTGAAGTCGGGCGTAGACATCTTCTAGTACATCATTCATATGAAATTGAGCGTATATTCCTTCTGAAACTCCTTTGTAAAAGTCGGGCGTATACTCCTTCCAATACCTCTTCCAGTTGAAGTCGGGCGTAGATATATTCTGGCTCAGATTAAATCGAGCGTAGATTTATTCTGATACTCCTTTGGAAAAGTAGGGCGTAGACTCTTTCCAACATATTTTCTAGTTGAAGTCGGGCGTAGACATCTTTTAGTCTATCATTCAGACAAAATTGAGCGTAGATTCCTTCTGAAGCTCCTTTGGAAAAGTCAGGCGTAGATTCTTTCCAACATATTTTTTAGTTGAATTCGAGCGTAGACATCTCCTAGTATATCATTCAGATGAAATCGAGCGTAGATTCCTTTTGAAGGTCCTTTGGAAAAGTCGGGCGTAGACTCATTCCAACATTTTATTCCAATTGAATTCAGGCGTAGACATCTTCTGGCTCAGATTAAATTGAGCGTAGATTTATTCTGATATTTCTTTAGAAAAGTCAGGCGTAGATTATTTCCAGCACCTTTTCTAGTTGAAGTCGAGCATAGACATCTCCTAGTACATCATTCAGACAAAATCGGGCGTAGATTCCTTCTGAAGCTCCTTTGGAAAATTCAGGCGTAGACTCATTCCAAAACTTCTTCCGGTTGATGTCGGGTGTAGACATCTTCTGGTTTAGATTAAATCGAGCATAGATTTATTCTGATTATCCTTTTGGATCATGTCAAGCATAGAATCACTCCAAATACATCTTCTAAGACGAAGTCGGGTGTAGACTTAGTCTAATTTCAATATGTTGTATCCCAATTTTCCCCCTAAGATCCCTATATCATATCATATCATCAATACACCGAGATCACGTATTAGGGTTTGGATATTTTTCTGTTTCTTATCTTTAAATTTGCTTTTGAGAGATTGCCAAGCACCCTAATTGTATGTCTTGTATACATGTGTTTTATATTTTACTAACCTCTAACTAAAATCCAAAAATATGTCTTGTTTATTTTGTTTCATTTAAAAGACAGGGTTTCAGATCAAGGAATTCAGGTGATGGCTCTTCGATTAGGGTTGTGTTTTTTTCACGCTATCCTCAAGCTTCATTCAACATAGTGAAGGTGAGTTTGTTTGCTTAATTCTCGAAATTCTTCAAGATAGGTTCATGAGTTTACTTCCATGACTTCTTTGATGAATAATCTCCAGTTATGACAAGTGTGAGTATAAATTGATCAAGATTTCATTATCTCGAGTTCATATGTGATTAAGAGTGCTTTGGGTTGTGGAAAAAATCTAGTTCACGAGTTGATTTGAAGTTGTCGGACCAAAAGTTAACATAATCGTAAATTTTTCATTATTCAATATTTTTGAGCAATTTTTCAAGCATATGAATCTCCTTGGCATTATCCCTAACTTCTCTTTACAAATCGAGAGCAGATTATGTGTAGGAGACCATCAAAAGTTTGAGTATATTAGAGGTAGTTTTGAGGATTTTGGCCTATGTACAAGTCAATTTTGTCCATGATCGAAAGTGAATTGGGTTTATAAGGCCATGAAATATAATAAAACATTACAGGTCACTTTTTGGGGCTTAATAGTTATTTTTACCGATAATTCTCATTTATGCCATGGTTGCTCGTTTGAGATGATTTCTTGCATTGAGGTTTTAGGAACCAAGTTCTTGAACATTTATTTTGTTTAAAACATTTGATTTCAGTTAAGATGGGAAGATAATGCAAGAGAACTACATGGAATTCAAAATGCAAATTCAATTTCATTCATGTAATTTATTTTGAATTCAAAGGTTAATCCAAAATTTGCAAGGCCAATTCCATGATGTTCAAGAGATTCTTAGGATTCCAATTCAAATGAAGGGAAAATCTTGTGATCATTAGTTTGGAAATCACAAATTTAAGCTCAAACCAATTCAAGAGTTTCTTTGGCCAAAATTTTCAAGACAAATCATTCAAGCCTAAATTTGAATTATTTTTCATTCATCATCCCTTCAAACTTCTCTCATGGGTCATTCAAAATCCATAAACAAATTCTTCAAGTTGTAATTACAATTTACCAAATACAAGAATGTTGAAGTTGCTCACAAGCTTCCCATTACAAAAAAAAGATGTTACAAGTTTATACTACTTGAAGTCAAGAATTTCAAAATTCCTATGGCCTAATAGATGCAAAGTTTTCCTAAAATACCAGAAAGTTTCTCCAAACTTCAAGTCCCCGTCTTCTTTCAAACTTCATGTTAAGCCACTGATTCCTTTTCTTCTTGTCTTGCCGTCCTCATCATTGTTCCCACACATGAAGCAAAGAAATAATAAGTTGTTAGAACAAGAAACAAAGCTCGAGCTTCAACAAAAATTTCCAAAAAAGGTCTCTTTTAAATTTCATCATTAATGTTGTGAAAGGAATCAGAATTGAGGGTTATTCAGTCGTGAATCATAAATCCCAACAACCAAAGCCTCATAAATAGTTTTGTTTAACATAATCAGAGTTTCAATAATTCAATCATGGGCCTAGTTTTGTTTACTACAAATCACAAACGAATTTGGTTCACAATAGAGTTTGAAAAAGAAATTTGCTACACAAATACGAGTTCATAAACAGAATCAAAACATCCAGTAGAATGAAACAAGTCAGGAATCACGGATTTCCAGTCCAACAAAAAGCCTTATAATTTTTCTTAGTTATAATCAGATTCAAGTTTAATCATGGGCCTAACTCTATCTTTTGCAAATCACTTGTGCTACATGTTGCTGGAGAATAATCTACATATTATTTCTCCAAACATATCGTACATAGATTGCTATTGACCGACCTCAAAATAGTTGAGACTTTTACATAAGTCCACTTACGATTGCTTAACATAGCGCTAAATTTTGTCCTGATTCGAGAAATGATCATTCGTGGCCCAAACCTATGTTTGCAAGCCCAAGTATGTTTTATTTGAAACCTTCGATCCAATAACCTTGAGGTTCATTGTTAGGAGGATTTTGTCTTATCAATCCTCTAATGAATCTTCATAAATTTTGGACTAAGTGAATCATTTAAACATTGTTGATCGTTTATTGTTGCCTCAAGATTTTAAAATGAATGATATAATTGACAAAAATCAAATGAAACTTGTTGTTGAGAGGCTTTGATTTTATCAATCTTCTAATGAGTTTTCAATGCAAGTTTCAAGATGGTCATTAAACTAACCTCTAATTTCTAACTCATTAACAATTGACTTTTATTTCTATGCTTTTACTTTATGCTTTTACTTTAAGCACCATTTATTCTAGCATTTACATTTCATGCTATTTTCATATTTTTGCTCACTTGAGCATTTATCTTTATGTCATTTTATTTTGCTCACTTGAGCTTTTCATTTTCTTTTTGAAGATACCTAATAACCAACTTGAACAATAAAAAGCTTTAATGTTACTTGGACAATTTGGTTACTATCCTTGGCATTTTGGAGTTGTGGACTTCTTGGACTTAGGATTAGAGACCTTGACCTACCTTGAGACCGTGTGACTTCTGATGTTATTTCGTCTGGAGTTCTTGTGGTTTACCCTGAGACATTGGGTTGTTTGTTTTCTTTGTGTGCAGGTTATACTGATTATATGCTTTGTTTGTGATTGGGAATTCATTTGTATGCAGTCGTTACTTTGCTTAATTTTTGTAAAGACTTAATGCATTCGAAGTTTGGTATTCTTAAGAGGTTTATTATATTTTCTTGTTTGGCTTCAATCCAAAGGATGGTAATTTTACATTGACTCGTTGTGTCAAGTGTTGGCTTCTTTTTGGTTAGACAGTTATTTTCCCTAGATTTTACCTTATTCTTTAGGATATTCCCTTCATCTCCTCCTTTCTTCTTTAATTTCAAAAATCTTCCCCTTCCTTGTGAAAACTCTTCTTGTTTTTAAACTTGAACCGCTTTCACAATAAACTTGGACTTAGGTCCATGCATTTTCAAAAATATTTTCTTAATCAAACTTTAACCAACTTAATAATACTTTGACATTTTTATTGTGAGAAGACTAAAATTCAATCAATCTCATTCAAACTATTTTTTCCACTTTGGATTTTTACTTTAAACTTTTCTCAAAAGATTAGACTCTTGTCAATCCTTGCGTGATGCGAGCTACTATACTTTTACGATATGTAGTGAAGTGAGACATTTTCGACTTGGGTGTTGAGCGAGGCTTTGTTGATTTTAAAATCCGAGCCATATCCTCCACTTTGAGATGACGCAATTTCTCCTTTCTCATAATCGTGGGTAGTAAGTATGTTCTTCCACTCGGATAAGACGATGGGGTCTTGTCTCTTAAAATTAACCAACATATTTGTGTTTTAAAATTTTTAAAGGTGAACTACGAGTACCCTGATACCCAATTGCACAGAAGGTGGTACGTAGGCACTAAAGGTTCGCAACTACGGTGGGTGCAAAAATTGTAAAAAATATTTCTTTTCTCACCTCCACCATCTATTTTTGTATACAACTTTTACAGCCAAAATACAGAAATTTTCAAAGAGATTCTTGCGGAGTACCATAGATGTTTAGGGTTCTAATACCTTCCCTTTGCATACCCAACCCCTGAACTTAGATTCTCTCCCCCTCTTTTTAGGTTATTCGCTCTTTTCCCATTACTTTGGAAACAATAAAGCGCGGTGGCAATTTTTATTTGATATGTGCGAGTCAAGTCAATCGAATGGCTTAGTATCAACATTTCTACGCATAAGTGGGTTGAGCCTATATTTGTTTATTTGTGTATGTGTTATTATTTGTTGTATATTATATGTTGTATATATGTTTGTCTGGATTTTCCTTATTTTCAGAGTGCTTGGTGATTTCTCATAAGTCCTCTACCCGTACTTGGGAAAACTTAAGATAGGATAGGCGGTATAGTCATGTTAACTTTGAGGGAGTAATCCTAAAAAAAGGAGACATGAGATCCCCCACTTAGTGGAGGCTCCTTTGAATGTAGTTTTGTTTACCGAGTAATCGGGAAGACGTGCTTCTTTCGATCTGGGAGCCTGCTGAAGCTGAGGACCGTAAACCCTTAACCCATCATGGCCTTTTAGGTGTAGGGCAGAAGTTATGATGGAGTAATTCGGATATGGTTGTCACGCGATACTACACTTCGACGAGTTTATCTTGAGAATATTACTAATTACAGAGTCAATCGGGACGTTGGTAATATCATAAGGGAGGATATAGACTTTGGGAACCTTTTAGAACCTTGTTCGGCAGGTGATAAACTATTAGACCATACCTTGTGGTAGTACCTATGACCTCATGCTCGTGATGTCGAACCTATGAACCCCCATGTTTGTGATTTTGTGTGTGATTGTTTCACCATGCATCCATCCACCCATGAGCATTGTTTTAACCAAATTTTCAAGAAACTTAAGACTTTTCCTTGCAAACATCACAAGTTTTGTAATTATGGATTTTGGAAAGAGTACTCAAAAGTATAGTGTCAAGAGTCCTGATTTAGAAGAATTGAGAAACCATGAATCCTTGGTATCTAGTCCTCGGGATTTCAAGTTCTCCTAGCTGTCTTAAAGATGGATTTCTCCTAGTTATCTTGAAGATGGATTTCTCCACACCTTTTATCTAGTTCCTCAATTCTTTGCGTCGGTGATTTATTTTCCCGATTATCAGCAAAGTAGAATAGAAGAGTGCAAAAGGATTTATTTTCCTTCAGCATTCCAAATTCAAGCTCAAGAAGATATTAAAACATAGTGTTGGATTTTCTTTGGATGCAGTTCATTTGGACCTGAGGATTTAGCTTTCTCTTTCTTCTGTATAGGATTAGCGATGTCTTGTGCTTCAGATGTAATCCTTCCAATATTAATGAAATGAGTTTTTTCTGTTGTCCCAATTATGTCTTTTAATTGATGTTTGCAATTTGTTTGTAAGGTTCCAAAGTTCTTCGAAAACATGGTTTTAAAAATTTTAAGAAATCATTTATATTGCATAACATGCATCATTCTCATTTCTGTTTTGATTTCGAGAGTTTCCTGGAGTCTTATCTTCTGCTCTTCGTCTTCAGAAGTCAAGTTATCGCGTCAGTACAACACTCGTGCTAAGAGAAGATGGAAAACATTAAGCAAGAAATCTTTGAAGGCCGATATGGAGTATCTAACTGCTTTGGTTGAAAATTTGGTTGCTTCCTAACTCAATCTTCTGGGAAGGAAGCAGAGATGAAAAGGTCTTCACAGAAACTCTGAAATCATTCTTTCATGAAAAGGTGATAGTTAATGCACCCAGTAATTTCCCTGAAAAAGTGAATGTGGGAGTGCAACACATGAGAAGTCCTCTTATCTTCATGGTGCGAGAGTGAATAGAATATATGATATCCCCAAGTAAAGTAGGCACCAGATTGCGAGATAGAAAATTTTTGACTGCGTTCACATCTATGAGTTGGTCAGGATTGGGAAATAGGACCATCCCATAGATGAGAAGAGCCAACACTTCTTCAAAGGCTTGTAAATCTAGAGCATCCCAAAAATATTGAGCCCTCTCAAACAAAAACTTGGCTAGAAACCCTTTGACACCACTTCTTGTTTCCCAATTGGCCACAACATCAGACCGAGGTAAATGTAGAGCTTGAGCAATCTCTTCAGGTTTCGGGCCTCTTTCAATATCTTTGAAGGGTAGTTGATAAAGAATATAAATTCCCAAGAGTTGAGAGTATTCTTCCATAGTAGGCCTAAGTTGGTAATTAGGAAAGGTAAAGCAATGGTGTTTAGGGTCAAAGAATTGGAATAGCACTTTCACCATATCCTCTTCAAATCTTGTTGTAACCAAGTTGACGAGACAACCGTATTTCTTGGTGAAGGGAGAATCATTGGGGACCCTTGATTCTAATTCCTTAAGTTGAGGAGGCATTTTGACGAGGTTTATTTGGATAGTATTCCTTCGAGTGGAAGCCATGTCCTACAAAACAAGACAAAGACAAATCTCTAGGTCCTTGAAATGGTTAGTGAAAAATTCCATGGTATGATGTCATGATGTTATGTACAAATATATACACACAAATAAAACAAGTCCTTAGGTTTAGGCTTGCATGAGGTTTCATTGGTAAGTAGCCCCTTTGAAGTTTAGTTGGCTCAACCTGTCCTAGAAAATAAACGGGTTCTAGGGGATCTCAATATCACAGATCTTTCTTCATCAGGAATTGTTTTAGCATAATCCTCTTTATTGGCGACCAAAATTTCCCAAAAGTCCGATCTCAATGAGCGTAGTATCGAGTATCAACCAACTTCGGACTGCACCAAAGTCGGCTATCTCACTACTTCCTAATGGCCAAGTTGTTCAATTAAAGGTTCTAAGGCCAGTTAGTGCTTCATGACACCACACAGCGGCCCCGTATTCTCCTTGACTAGACTCAAGGGCTACCGGCACCAACAAATATGTCACACTAATGTAGCCATCGCTTCAACCATGTCGGTATACCCCGCATAGTCCCAACAATCTACTGCTACTTACCTAATAATGTTCCCCTATCCGGGTAGAGGATCAATACAAACCCAAACAACGACCCATAAGGTAAAGCAATCAAGTCAAACAATGAAAGGGTTTAAAGGTGATCTAGCTCTAAGGTAACCCAAATCTTAATTAATTTCCCCAGCAGAGTCGCAAGTTCTGTAATACGACGGGAGAACTGACTTGGGTGTTTTATGTTTGATCGCAATTGTTGCGGATAGCAAGAGTCGCCACCGACTTTTCTTTTATCTAATAAAGGAAAAGGTGAAAAGAACAGGAAAGATCTTTCGAGATATTTTCTTGAGTTCGGGGAGTAGGTTATGAAAAGGGAAGGTGTTAGCACCCTTTTCATTCGTAGTTATCTACGGGCTCTTAGTTTATTGCTAGATCACTTTGTGAAATTGCTTTGTTTGAAATGTGTTTGTGTAAGTTTGAAAACATTTTGAAAACGCCTTTGTTTCGGCAAAATTTGTAATGATTCTCATCTCTATAAGAATGCATACAAAGTGATGGTTTTGAAAATAGTTCAAAGAGATGTTTGTTTTTGAAGGTGTTTTGAAAGTGTGAGTGCGAAAATGGTTTTAGTTTGTGAGCAAGAAACTACAAGCGTCCTACCTACTTAGAAGGTCTTTATTATTTTCATCCTCCTTTAGATGTTGCTATCTTACCATTGATTGGTAAGAAGCCCTATCGTTGGATGTGAAGGGACAAGAGAGGGTCAATCATATAGTCATTGAAAGCAGCTTATGAGACGCTTTAGCGATTTTCATACGGACTAATATTCTTTTACCGAAGGCAACATCGAAGGGTCATCGAGGTACTACGATCTTTTTTTATCGAGGGTCTTTGCTAAAACGCCCATATTCGAGGGACATGAATATTTTTTGAGGGAACAAGCGAGGTTACCCTAGAGGTGCTTGTGTGAATTGTGTTTTGATTGCATTCATTTTTTTTCTTTTGAGATTAGGGTTTTCTAACGGTCGATTTTATCTTACCATACATATCCTAATTACTAACAATTATATGAAAATGATAAATTTGCAGAAATTAAAATCCTACGCTATTACATAATTAGGGGAGTGGGGGTATAATTTATAAATGGGGATGAAGTAGAAACATAAATATTACAACCATGTCGAATAACAATGAAGAAAAATGTAAAAACAGTGTAAAAAGAAAGAAAAATTATATTTTGAACTATTATGTGTCGACACATGCTGTTATGCATCGACTCGTAACTCTTCTTGCTCCTGTAAAACAAAATCAACTTAGTATGAGTTGACGCATAATGGGATGTGTCGACTCATTCCACTTCCTGTTTCTGAAAAATCCCAAATCAACTCAGTATGAGTCGATGCATAATGGGATGTGTCGACTTATGCACTTGTTTGTGTTGACACATACGCATTTTGTGTTGACTCATGCATCTTTCATCCTTCTGTTTTGGGGAATGGATAATAGTATGAGTCGATGCATAAGGCCATGTGTCGACTCATACCCTATTTTGTCACTAGAATGAGTTGACCCATATGGGTATATGTCGATTCATGTTGCGGTTTTTTGCCTCTATCATCATTCTTTTGCATGTATCAGTCTGTTTTCAACATATGTTTGATAAAAATGAACCACAAGTAAATGGTTAACCTCAAAGGGCAGTGATTACTACATTCTATCTTCAGAAATTAACCAAAGTTGATGTAGGGAAAATGCGAAGTCAAGAAGACATACCTTGAAACTGCACTTTATGTTTTGAGTCTGAACACTTTTCAAGATTCTGTGTGGACTTCAATGAACTTCCAAAAAGCTGTTGAACCTCCTTCTGTATTGAAAGTTTCTGAACCAAACTCCAAACTGTCAAGTTGTACGATATTGTCTTTTTTTTAGAAGGTGGAGATAATGGCACTACAGAAACTGTTCTTGTGCTTGAACAATCTCTATGTGGTATGAAGTGTTTGGATGGATGATATATGGGAGAGTTTGTAAGGTGAACAATGGTTTGATGTTTTTTTTTTGTTTTGTGAATGAAGATAGAACTAAAAATGAGCAGAAGTTACAAGAAAAGTTCAATTAGATTTTTTTTCAAAACTCTTTATTCTCTTTCTGAAAGCCATCCTTTGTGTGTTGTGATAATAGTTTATTTATAGATGAAGTTAGTTGTGATTTGGGGGGAAACAAATAAGTTTTTGAACGGTTTGGGTACACTGTATCATTGCCTTTTTTGGTTCACCTCTTTATATGATAACTTGGTGCAACCATGGGACTGATATGATGCAGATTTTCAGAGCAGCATTGCAAGTTTTGGAGCAGGCTGTGACAACATAGCAGGGCTGTTTTTGTGGATTTAGTCAAGAGAAAAGTTTAAACAAGACAAGGCTTTAGGATTTGCAACTTAAAAAATTCTAACTTAATCATGAAGATATCATGAAGAAATGATATCATGAAGAAATGAAATTAATCATGTATAGAAAATACTTAGAAAAATTTCCAAATCTTGCAAAGTTTGATTTTTGACTCTCTTGATTTTTTATGATCAAATTTCATATTTTGGATGTCTTGATGAAATGTGGTTTTTGGGACTCAATTTTGGTCAAAAAGTCAAAGTTTGACTTTTTAGTGTACAGTTGACTTTTTCCATCAGTTGACCAAATTTCATCTATCAATCCACTGATCTCGGGAGATGAATTGAAATGTGAGATTAGGTCAAAATGGCATAATTGGATTCTTGAAATCAAAGTTTCAAACCAATAAGTCACGTACTAGGTCAAAATCAAGGATTGGTCATTCTCGGTCAAAACCCTAATCTCGACCATTTTGACCTTTTGACAATTTGAACGATTTTGTTGGAAAATTATGATCCCATCTTGATCAAATTATACATATGACTTCAAAATGTTGATTATTGGTCCAAAATCTTGAAGTTTGACTGTAGGTTGGCCACAATCGACTTTTTTTTCCAAATACAGTTGATTTTAGGTCATCTGATCAATTGACTCAGCGATTTTGTGCTCTAAGACTTTGAAACTTGACAGGAGAAATCTTGAGGATCCATAATGGTCCATGTAATTGATTTGAAGTATTAGGAGCCCAGTTGTCCTTGTGCAAAATCGAACCCTAATTTGAGACATCAGTATTGAGGAGATGATTTGACTTGATCGATACTTGAACAAACTTGAGTCATTAAAGATCTTTGTAGGAAATATCTTGAGAAATGAGAGGGAAAATTGTGTGCTACAACAGTATCTCTCGCACATCAGGAGATCAACAGATGACGATACCACAACAGTTATCCCTCATACATCAAGGACTCGGGCAGTCAAAATTCTTCCAACAATTCACAAATGACTCGAAGTCACGTGACATGTTCAAAAGGAAAGAAAAATGATATGAATAAAAATGATGAAAAAATAAAGAGACAAAAATCCCCGCTAAGTCGGAACTTGAAAAAATAAGTCGCTTAGGAAAAGTCAGGGCATCCCGCTGGACTTCAGAGTCAAATTCAAAAGGAATTTATCCAGGAAAAAGTTAGGGAAAGCAATGAATAAATGGAAATCCTGAAAGGCGAGAAAGGATTACATTATAAAATCCTCAACAAAGAACAAAGTCGTGTGACAAGAAACCCGAAGGAAGCAAAAGTAAGTGACTGTCGTGTCCAAAGAATATTAGTGGTTCCTCAACTATTATAAAATTCCTCTTGGGGGTGGGCATCAAATATTTTGAGCCTTAAACATTTTATTTCTAAAAAAACGTGAACCAGGCCACGTTACAACCTTCAAAAGTCCTAATTGAAACAAGGTTTAAAAAGCATACTCCAAAGAGATAGTGTTTCCTGACTCCCATTAGTTTTTCTATATTATTGTGATTGGTATCATATGCTTTTGTTATCTTTCATACAAAAAAATTAATGTCGCATCCTGGCTAGTGATTCGTTAACAAGGTTTTGCGACATCTTTTCAATAAAATCTTTAAGACTTACATAGCTGTTGCATTAGAATTATCATTCATAGAATAAACATTTTCTACTTGTAAAACAACTGCTTGATATCATGGAAGTTTACATTTGAGTATCAGCAAAGGGCATGTTGGTGAGAATAGTTGTTGAGCAAAAAGGATGCAACATTCAGCCAATATAGGGTAGTTACGTTGAGATTCAGCAAATCTCTATAAGCCTTTTGGTCAGGCAGATTATCTTAAAAGCATACAACCAAGGGCAAGTTGTGAAAGCTTTCTTGATCAGCACAGTAAACTTGGGACACCAGATTTATTTCCAAGGGCATATCCATATTTTGTCAAGATAGTTGCTATGTCTACCCCAAGCCGAGAATCTTCCTCCAGCAGAACTTCTTCTCGTGATCTGCTTTGTAGATGTGTGTTTGGATTCCTATATAGATGTTAATCAATTAGTGAGTTTCCTCCAGGCTGTGGTGTGGTGCTGGGTTTGTAATCCCATTTTTCCCAATCAAGTCTTGGTTCAGATTTTCTCCAAGTTGTTATATAGTGTTGGGTTTGTATGGTTTGATACCTTTATCCCATATTCCCCAATCAGGTCTTGTTGTAGACTTTTCCAGCTAAGTGTGATTCTTTCCCCAGCCAGGTGGTGATCAAATAAAGGTTAAAGAAAAAACTATGAAGCCTTTGCTTATTTGATGGAGTTATTTCTCCCTTTGTGAATTTAGAATTTATATGGAATCTCTTATAGAGCATTTCTCCCTCTAGTTACAATATTATTGTTGTTATGTGCTTCCCAAGTATCCAGACAGGGACAATATATCTTCTAAGAAGTTTTGAGACAGATGTTAAATTTTTGGGTTTTCTCTCACCAAGTGTTGAGTCTGATTTAAAATCCCCATAATTTTGACTTCTTGTTGTGATGTTAATTTCTTGATTCCCCAAAAACATATCATAGGATCACTCTTGCTAATATGTGCATGATTCTCTTTTGTATCTTTCCTCGGGTATCTGGAGTTCATAGAAATTGATATATGGAGTGATGTTGGGCCTGTAATCCCATATTTCCCCAGTCAAATCTTGGTTCATTTGTTTTTCTCCAATTTGATTATTTTGATTTCAGGTTGCATGGTCGGAAGCTTCTTTCCCTGATCCCCCGGTAAGGTCTTTGTGCATATAACAAAAGTACCTTCTCCCTTTGTATGTTGAGGTGGAATTACTTACAAAATGTCTCCCTTTGCAGTAATGGAATTATTGTTGTTGTTTGTTTTCCAAGAAACTAGGCAAGGACAATATCTTTTCTAAGAAGTGTTGAAACAGTTGTCAACTTTTTGGGTTTTCTCCCGCCAAGTGTTGGGTTTGATTTAAAATCCCCATAATTTTGACTTCTTGTTGTATTGTTTGACTTCTTAAATCCCCAAGTAAAGTTGAGATAATGTTTCTCTCTGAAAGTTGTTATCCCCATGTGGTTTCATAATTTCTCCCCATTGAAGTCAGCACAAGATCCCTAGTTGATATCTTGATGACGTGTTTTCATATGCTCTAATGAAGTAAGTATTATTTTCTCCAATAGAAATCTAGATGTTGAAACATTGTTTTCCCCATTGAAGTCTGTGTGATATTCCCCGGTGAAGCCTAGAGGAGGATGTTATATCCCTGTATCTGTACTGATTTACTGTTTTGAATTGATTATTTTTGGATTATGTTTCTTCCCAATGGAGTTAAGCCGTGAAATACGAATTTGTTTCCTCAATTGGTGCTTACTTTCTTATGAAATTTTCATCCTGGATGTGATTTAGTCGAGTGTTAACTTTACCCATGCTGGCTTTGTTTGTTTATTCCCAATGTCATATGTCTTTTTTGTCAGTATATACATGATAACATTCATATATACATCATGCATAGATGAATTCAACATTCATTTCTCATTTTCATTCATTAATATTTTGTTGGCATATTACCCTATTTTGCAGAGTTATGTTACGCTCTCGCCAATAGAGTGTCAACCTTAAGCATAACGTGTATATCCTTTCAATTTCCCCACTGAGTTATCCCTCATGGAAGATTTTTGTTTTATGCTTCCTATTAACTCATTATCTGAATGGAACTTGAACCCTTTTGAGTTTATTTCTCATCAGGTGCTATCTTGGCTGACTGTTTCGCTCCGGTTTATTTCTGGTTTGAATCGGTAGTCCCCGACATTATTATTATTCTGTTTTCTACAGGCTTTGAGACCTGATTTAAGAATGTGCATTTATTTTGGCATGAGAAGGCTTTACCTCCTCAACAGGAATATATTGGCATTTCCCCAGAGAAGCCAAGATTTATTTCCCAACAGCATTGTTGCACTTCCTTCTTATAACAGCAAGTGGCAAGTCTCTTTATTTAAGCAACCTGTTCTTCCCCAATAAGTCTGCTAGTTCCCAGAGAAGATTCATTTTGTACTACGATGGGTGGTAGTCTCGTCATTATGGGAGATAGTTCATTGTTGAGATTTATACCCCGATGGATGGTAGTCTCGTTATTATGGGAGATAGTTTGTTGTTGATATTTGTACTCTGATGGATGGAAGTCTCGTCATTTCAGGAAATAGTTCGTTGTTGAGATCTGTAATCCGATGGATGGTAGTCTCGTCTTTATGGGAGATAATTCTTTGTTGAGATTTGTACTCCAATGGATGATAGTCCCGTCATTATGGGAGATAGTTCGTTGTTGAGATTTGTTACTCCAATGGATGGTAGTCTCGTCTTTATGGGAGATAGTTCGTTGTTGAGATTTATACTCTAATGGATGATAGTCTTGTCATTATGGGAGATAGTTTGTTGTTGAGATTTATACTCCAATGGATGGTAGTCTCGTCATTATGGGAGATAGTTTGTTGTTGAGATTTGTACTCCAATGGATGCTAGTCTTGTCATTATGGGAGATAGTTCGTTGTTGAGATTTTGTTACTCCAATTAATGGAAGTCTGGTCATTATGGGAGATAGTTCATTGTTGATATTTGTTACTGCAATGGATGATAGTCTCGTCTTTATAGGAGATAGTTCATTGTTGAGATTTGTACTCCAATGGATGGTAGTCTCGTCTTTATGGGAGATAGTTCGTCGTTGAGATTTGTACTCCAGTGGATGGTAGTCTCGTCATTATGGGAGATAGTTTGTTGTTGACATTTGTACTCCAATGGATGGTAGTCTCGTCATTATTAGAGATAGTTCGTTTTTGAGATTTGTACTCCCATGGATGGTAGTCTCGTCATTATGGGAGATTGTTTGTTGTTGAGATTTTTTTACTCTAATGAATGGTAGTCTCGTCATTATGGGAGATAGTTTGTTGTTGAGATTTGTTACTCCAATGGATGGTAGTCTCGTCTTTATGGGAGATAGTTCATTATTGAGATTTGTTCTCCAATGGATGGTAGTCTCATCATTTAGGGAGATAGTTTGTTGTTTAGATTTGTACTCCAATGGATGGTAGTCTCGTCATTATGTGAGATAGTTCGTTGTTGAGATTTGTACTCCAATGGATGGTAGTCTCGTCATTATGGGAGATAGTTCGTTATTGATATTTTTTTACTCCGATGAATGGTAGTCACATCATTAGGGGATATAGTTCATTATTGAGATTTGTTACTCCAATGGATGTTAGTCTTGTCATTGTGGGAGATAGTTTATTGTTGAGATTTGTTACTCCGATGAATGGTAGACTCATCATTATGGGAGATAGTTTTTTGTTGAGATTTGTTACTCCTATGAATGGCAATCTCGTCATTATGGGAGATAGTTTGTTGTTGAGATTTGTTACTCTAATGGATAGAAGTCTCATCATTATGGGAGATAGTTCATTGTTGATATTTGTTACTCCAATGGATTGTAGTCTCGTCATTATGGGAGATAGTTTATTGTTGATATTTGTTACTCCAATAGATGGTAGTCCCTTCATTATGGGAGATAGTTCGTTGTTGAGATGTTACTCCGATGAGTGGTAGTCTCGTCATTATGGAAGATAGTTTGTTGTTGAGATTCACTTTTCTCTAAAGAAGTTCATTTGTTTCAAGTTATAAGTACTGATGCCAATCATTTGTTACCACCCCTAATATAGGTATTTATCGGTATTATCTTACCATTTCTATTCAGTTAAAGTCGACATTACTTTTTTTCTCTATCTTCTCTATGAGTGGATGGTTTGCAGTTCATTGTCAAATTACTCCAATGGATGGCAAGTCTTTTCAATATGATAAAGACAGTTTGTTGTGAAATCATTGCAACTTGAAGTCTCTTTATATGAGGCAACTTGTATTTTACCCTTTCCAGACGAAATGCCTTGGTTAAAGAAGAAGTTGAGATCTATTCTAGGTGAAACGCCAGAATTTTTGGAAACTTGTTATTATTAATACATATTTCCTACCTTCAGTGAAAGTTGGTAGTTCACCTTCAGTAAAAGTCGGTGCATCTATTATCTCTATTTTCAGTGGAAGTTGGTAGTTCACATTCAGTAAACGTTGGTGTTATTCTTTTATCGCTACCTTCAGTGAAAGTTAGTAGTTCACCTTCAGTAAAAGTCAGTATCCTCTTTGATCTTCTACCTTCAATTATTGAGTTGGTAGTTTACCATCATCTGTGAGTCGATATCTTTTGATCTTCTACCTTTGACTATTGAGTTGGTAGTTTACTATCATCTGTGAGTCGGTATCTTTTTGATCTTCTACCTTCAACCATTGAGTTGGTAGTTTACCTTAATCTGTGAGCCAGTATCTTATTACTTTTCGACCTTCATCCATTGAGTTGGTAGTTTACTACCCCTTGTTAATTCGGTACTATTCTATTTTTTCTACCTTCATCTTTTGAGTTGGTAGTTCACAATTATCTGTCGATCGTTGTCATCCTTTGCTTTTTCCTCATTATTTGAGTTGATAATGCTTTATCTCCTCCTTAGGCTTTACCCTGGTGGAGTTGAGTCTTCTGTTCACCAGTGATTTATTTTCCTAGTTGGATTTTCTTTTTGATCCTTTATTTTATTTCCTGCTTCCTTGATGGTGTCCTATGTCGCCTTTGGAGTTTATCGTTTTGCATACATAATCATAAACATTTGCATGGCATCTCAGGGCCAAAAATAGGGCTTGTTTTATATTTAAGTATCTTCAATCTCGTCGACACAACGATTTTAACCTTCGTATATCCGGATAGAACACACTTAAATAAGGGCAATTATTGTACCCCAATTTTTGCCCCTAACATTCCTATGTCATATGATATCATCAATAAACCGAGATCATGCATTAGGGTTTGGATATTTTTCTGTTTCTTATATTTAATTTTTCTTTTGAGAGACTGCCAAGCACCCTAATTGTATGTCTTGTATACATGTGTTTTATATTTTCTGACCTCTAACCAAAATCCAAAAATATGTCTTGTTTATTTTGTTTCCTTTAAAAGACAGGGTTCCGGATCAAGAAATTCAGGTGATGGATCTTCGATTAGGGTTTTGGTTTGTTCAGGCCAAAGAGTGTTCCCAAAAGCCTATGTTTCATAGTGGTGATCTATAATCTTAGGTCACGCTATCCTCAAGCTTCATTCAGCATAGTTAAGACAAGTTTGTTTGCTTAATTCTCGAAATTCTTCAAGATAGGTTCATGAGTTTACTTACATGCTTTCTTTGAAGGATAATCTCAATTTCTGACAAGTGTGAGCATGAATTGATCAATATTTAATTATCTCAAGTTCATATGTGCTTAAAAGTGCTTTGGGTTGTGGAAAAAGATCTAGTTCACGAGTTGATTCAAAGTTGTCGGGCCAAAAGTCAACATTTGCAAGTCTGAGTTCAAATAATCATAACTTCTTCATTATTTAATATTTTTGAGCAATTCTTAGAGCATATGAATATCCTTGGCATTATCTCCAACTTCTCTTTACAAATTGAGAGTTGGTTATGTATAGAGGACCATCAAAAGATTGAGTACATTAGAGGTCGTTTTAAGGATTTTTGCCTATTTACAAGTGACCTTTGTCCAATTTTTAAAGATCATAATTCTTGCAATCTTCATCATTTCGGTTTAGTTCTTTTCTCACGATACACTTCATGATTTTATCTGCAAGTTTGCTTTGGGGATCGAAAGCAAATTGGGTTTATAAGGCCATGAAATTTAATGAAACATTACCGGTCACTTTTTGGGGCTTAAAAGTTGTTTTGACCTATAATTCTCATTTATGCCATGGTTGCTCGTTTGAGATGATTTCTTGCACTAAGGTTTTAGGCACCAAGTTCTTGAACATTTATTTTGTTCAAAACATTTGATTCCAGTTAAGATGGGAAGATAATGCAAGAGAACTACATGGAATTCAAAATACAAATTCAATTTAATTTATGTAATTTATTTTGAATTCAAAGGTTCATCCAAAATTTGCAAGGCCTATTCCATGATGTTCAAGAGATTCTTAGGATTCTAATTCAAATGAAGGGAAATTCTTGTGATCATTAGTTTGGAAATTACAAATTTAAGCTCAAACCAACTCAAGAGTTTCTTTTGCCAAATTTTTCAAGACAAATCATTCAAGCCTAAATTCCAAGTATTTTTAATTCATCATCCCTTCAAACTTCTCTCATGGGTCATTCAAAATCCATAAACAAATTCTTCAATTTGTAATTACGATTTACCAAATACAAGAATGTTGAAGTTGCTTGCAAGCTTCCAATTACAAAAATAAAAGATGTTACAAGTTTATACTACTTGAAGTCAAGAATTTCAAAATTCCTATGGCGTAATAGATGGAAAGTTTTCCTAAACTATAAGAGAGTTTCTCCAAACTTCAAGTCGTCATCTCCTTTCAAATATCATGTTAAGCAACAAATTCCTCTTCTTTTTGTCTTGCCGTCCTCATCATTGTTCCCACACAAGAAACAAAGAAAGAAGAAGTGGTTAGAACAAGAAAAAAAAATTTTAGCATCAAAATTTTTTTCCTAAGAACGGTCTCTTTTCAATTTCATCATTAAGGTTGTGAAAGGAACAAAATTAAGGGTTATTCAGTCATGAATCGTAAAGCCCAAGAACCAAAGCCTCATAAACAGTTTTGTTTCACATGATCAGAGTTCAATAATTCAATCATGGGCCTAATTTTGTCTACTGCAAATCACAATCGAATTTGGTTCACAATAGAGTTTGAAAAAGAAATTTGCTACACAAATATGAGTTTAGAGACAGTATCAAAACATCCAGTAGAAAGAAACAAGTCAGGAATCACGAATTTCCAATCCAACAAAAGGCCTCATAATTGTTCATAGTAATAATCAGACTCAAGTTTAATCATGGGCCTAACTCTATCTTTTTCAAATCACAAGCCAAGATGGTTCACAAAAGACAAACTCAAAAGAGGTACAAATCAGAATTGCAAATTCAGTAAAGTCCAACATTACATTCACAGCATATCAGTAAAAGGCCACAAAATCACTGTTATAGTTTGCAGCAAAAACAAAGTCAGGAATCACAGCTCCAACCCAATAGAAAAATCAACAAAGGCCTGCTATCCCAACTCAAAGATATAACATATCAGAAAAATAAAATATCAGAAAACTGAAAAAAAATCCCAATAGCAAAAGGAGAAAACACAAGCAAGCCTGTCAAAAGAAACTCAGAATCCAAAACACAGCAAAATCGAAATCTTTATCAGTATAAAACAATTCAATTCCATAAAAATCAGAGGCAACCATTCACAAATATCAGAAACAAAAATATACGCATCTCAAAATCACAAAAAAAACCAATCATCACCTTCTACCCTATAAAACAATTATCACAGAATTGTTTAAAAGTTATCAAGCCAACAAAACCAAAAAATGCGCAAGCCAAACCCTAACCGAGTATCATCACTTTCCCATACAAACAAAACCCTTCAGAATTTTAAGAAAATAGAAGAGGAAATAAGTCAGAAGTTTCAAATAATTCAAATAAAGAGATTTCGGATCAGAAAGATCTCACCAATAAACTCAGAAGTATCATCTCCAACACCAAGACGTATCATTCATCATTGTCCTCACTGATTTTCGTGGCAATCGGAGCACTAGGGTTTCCAAATCCCCTTCAAGATCTACGCCCAACCGATAAGTTTATGCAAAAAAGAGCCAGAGATTAAGGATCAAAAGAAGAAGAAGACAAATAAGAAAATGTAAACAAAAATTGAGATCAGAGGATATCTGCCGCTGCCACCAGGCGATTTCTAGCACATAGGCCCCTTCTTCTCCGGCTAGCTTTACATAGAGGGACGAGGGAAGAGAACCAGTGAACAAAAGCAGGCTGAGAGAGATTTTAATCTTTGTTTCGTTTTTTTATTAACCTTGATTCTTTTATTTCATTATCAATTAAGTTATGTTTAACATCACCTATCCGGGGGTGACAAGTGTCACCGCCCTTGTGGCTTTCTTTTTTAATTCCACACAGGTATTCCCATCATAACAAACATGTGCATCGCTTCATCATCCTCATATATCTGCAGATCAAGATACAACGCCTCAGGAGGATGTAGCTCACGGTAGACTCCATGGATATGTTCACATTGGATCAGCGAAACCTCCTTGTTGGGCCTTGGGCATTCTTGCATCCAGCACCCCCTCCAAATTACTGATTCCAGGCCCATTCACATTTTTTCTTTATTCTTTATATTTTCTTTTGTATTGTTTTGTTAAATAATTAACTATATCAAATAAAAAATATAAAATATATTTTCTTAACTTGAATAAATAATTAAACTGAAAAAAAAAATATTATTTTAGTATTATTAATTATTTTGGTTAAATATTTTTATTACATAAAATGATTTAGCTTAAATAGTTATTTAATTAATTTCGACCGGGTTGTATATTATCGATTCGTTACAT
Organism: Vicia faba; assembly: GCA_948472305.1. Taxonomy (NCBI): domain Eukaryota; kingdom Viridiplantae; phylum Streptophyta; class Magnoliopsida; order Fabales; family Fabaceae; genus Vicia; species Vicia faba. The sequence continues at coordinate 414,506 of CATIWC010001003.1, read as the reverse complement.
CCCCTCAATTGAGTGTTATTTTGGGGACAAAATTTTCAACCTCATTGGATCTTGGATGTTGATAGGATGAAAAACCAAATCCACCAAAATGGATGAATGATGTTGACGATATTTAAAACCTTAATTTCATGATGCATCCCCTCCCTCTTCATCTCATCCTCTTCTAAATTATGCTATATATTGTTGGAGAATAATCTACATATTATTTCTCCAAGCATATGGTACATAGATTCTATTGATCGGCCTCAAAATAGGTGCGACTTCTACATAAGTCCACTTACGATTACTTAACGTAGCGCTATATTTTGTCCTGATTCGAGAAATGATCATTTGTGGCCCAAACCTATGTTTGCAAGCCCAAGTATGTTTAATTTGAAACCTCTTATCCAATAACCTTGAGGTTCATTATCAGGAGGCTTTGGTCTTATCAATCCTCTAATGAATCTTCATAAATTTTAGACTAAGTGAATCATTTAAACATTTTTGATCATTTATTGTTGCCTCGAGATTTTGAAATGAATGATATACTTGAGAAAAGGAAAATGAAACTTGTTGTTCAGAGGCTTTGATTTTATCAATCTTCTAATGAATTTTCAAATGCAAGTCTCAAGATGGTCATTAAACTAACCTCTAATTTCTAAGTCATTAACAATTGAATTTTATTTCTATGCTTTTATTTTATGCTTTTACTTTAAGCACCATTTATTTTAGCATTTACATTTCATGCTATTTTCATATTTTCTCACTTTAGCATTTATCTTTATGACATTTTATTTTGCTCACTTGAGCTTTTCATTTTCTTTTTGAAGTTACCTAATAACAAACTTGAACAATGAAAAGCTTTAATGTTACTTGGATTATTTCGTTACTGTCCTTGGAATTTTGGAGTTGTGGACTTCTTGGACTTAGGATTAGAGACCTTGACCTACCTTAAGACCTTATGGCTTCTGTTGTTATTTTGTAAGGAGTTCTTGGGGTTTACCCCAAGACATTGGGTTGTTTGTTTTCTTTGTATATAGGTTATTTTGATTATATGTTTTGTCTGTGATTGGGAATTCATCTGTATACAGTCGTTACTCTGCCCAATTTTTGTAAAGACTCAATGCATTCAAAATTTGGTATTCTCAATAGGTTTATTATCTTTTCTTGTTTGGCTTCAATCTAAAGGTTGTGAATTATACATTGACTCATTGTGTCAAGTGTTGGCTTCTTCTTGGTTACACGGTTCTTTTCCCTAACTTTTAACTTATGCTTTAGGATAGTCCCTTCATCTCCTTCTATATTCTTTAATTTCAAAAATCTTCTCCCTCCTTTTGAAAAGTCTTCTTGTTTTTAAACTTGAACTGCTTTCACAATAAACTTGGACTTAGGTTCATGCATTTTCAAAAATATTTTCTTAATCAAACTTTAACCAACTTAATAATAACTTGACATTATTTTTAGAAGACTAAAAGTCAAACAATCTCATTGAAACTATTTTTCCACTTTGGCTTTTTTACTTTAACTTTTCTCAAAAGATTAGACTCATGTCAATCCTTGTGATGATGCGAGCTACTATACTTCTACGATATGTAGTGACGTGAGACATTTTCCACTTGGTTGTTAAGCGAGGCTTTGTTGATTTTAAAATCCAAGCCATATCCTCCACTTTGAGATGAGGCAAATTCTCTTTTCTCATAATCGTGGGTAGTAAGTATGTTCTTCCACTCGGATAATACAATGATGTCTTGTCTCTTAAAATTAACCAACACATTTGTGTTTTAAAATTTTTAAAGGTGAACTACGAGTACCCTGATCCCCTATTGCACAAAAGGTGGTATGTAGGCACTAAAGGTTCACAACCGCGGCGGGAGCAAAAATTGTAAAAAATATTTCTTTTCTCACCTCCACCATCTATTTTTGTATACAACTTTTATCGCCAAAATACACAAATTTTCTAAGAGGTTCTTGTGCAGTACTGTAGATGTTTAAGGTTCTAATACCTTCCCTTTGCATAACCAACTCTCGAACTTAGATTATCTCCCCCTCTTTTTGGGTTATTCACACTTTTCCCATTCCTTTGGAAACAATAAAGCATGGTGGCGATTTTTATTTGATTTGTGCGAGTCAAGTTAATCCAATGGCTTAGTTTCAACATTTCTACCGTTACACTATCAACGATTACTTTGGATGGCATCTATAAGCCCATCTCCGATGATTCTCTGTCACCTCTCCAAATGGAATCTTTAAGCCCATTCCCAGTATAATCAACCAACATTTTTATTTCGTGCACCGACGAGTGCAAATTTCTGGGCACTTAGGTGTTCAATCATCTTCTACCTTCAGGTCGCGAATAGCGGACATGCCAATCTAACTATTTAGGTTTAAGAAGATTGAATAGGGGCAGCCGTTGTACCCCAAAATTTACCCTCCCATTTCCTTCAAGGACATTCCTTTTATAGGTCCCAAGTACTCAAGGCTACTCAAGGGTTGACCAATCAAACCTCCTCCTAAGTAATGGGTCCACAACAAGGGTTTTTTGTTTTTCAAGGATGTGTGGGTTGCAAAGGTATCAAGTGGTTTCCATTATTCTCCATATGTCTTCAACAGTGTTCATGTCAATTTTCAAGTATTACATCACAAGTTTGCTCAGTCAATGGCTCAGATGACTAAAAGTCAACTATGGTCAACATACAATCAAACTTCAAGATTTTTAGTATAAATCAACATTTTGAAGTGATATTAATCATTTGATCAATGGTTGATCATGATTCCTCAAGGAAAGCCCTCAAATCATCAAAGGTCAAAAGTTGCCAAATTAGGGTTTCTTAGGAGAAGTCAACTGAACTTTGACCATGCATAACTTTCACATGCTTCATAAACCTTTCCTCAACCAAAGCCAATTTTGAAGGAAATTCAATTCTATACAATGATTTCCTTGTAAGCTCAAACTCAAAAAGTGCTTCATTTGAGAGATATGAGCCTATACATTATAGGTCATTTCAAAAGTCAACAAAAAGACACTTTTTGTCAAGACAACTTACATCAAGATAAATCTCCAAATCAAAAATGATGAAAATAGAGATTGTAGAGGACATCTTAAGCTTTCCAAAATTTTCAAGATCAACTTAAAAAGATAAAAATTGAGAGAGTTGTGACCAGTGCAAGTTGCGAAATTTTGAGAAAATGCATGAAGTGCAAAGAGAGCAAACTTGAAATTTCGAACTTGTGGGCCTAACTTTTTAAGTTTCAAACATGTCCATGACCTTATGGAAGACTCTTAAGCTCACTCATACCTTGTCTTATGATTTTATTATTATTTTATTTATATTTATTTTGTTTTTATTCTAACTAATCATGTGTGTTTATATGTGTTTATGGTAAAGCTTTAGACGGGTTAGGACCATTAGATGCAAGCTCTAACGTCAGGATCTGGGAATACCATTGTTAGGGAATCAAGAAAACTTTATTTCGGATCTCACGATATAGGACGATTCAGACAAAAATGACACCATTATAGAAATTGCAACATTTTATAAGAAAATGTATAAAAAATTGAGATCAGAGCATCTCTGCCGCTGCCGCCAGGCGATTTCTGTCACAGAGGCCCCTTCTTCTCTGGCTAGCTTTACATAGAGGGACGAGGGAAGAGAACGAGAGAACAAAAGTAGGCTGAGAGAGATTTTAATCTTTGTTTTGTTTTTTTATTAACCTTGATTCTTTTATTTCATTATCAATTAAATTATGTGTAACATCACTAATTCGGCCGTGACAACTGTCACCGCTGTTGTGGATTTATTTTTCAATTCAAAACAGGTATCCCCATCATAACAAACATGTGCATCGCTTCATCATCCTTATATATCTGCATATCAAGATCCAACGCCTCAGGAGGATGTAGCTCACGGTGGACTCCATGGATATGTTCAGACTGGATCAGCGCAACCTCCTTGTTGGGCCTTGGGCATTCTTGCATCCAGCACCCCCTCCAAATTACTCATTCGAGGCCCATTCACATTTTTTCTTTATTCTTTATATTTTCTTTTGTATTGTTTTGTTAAATAATTTTCTATATCAAATAAAAAATAAAAAATATATCTTCTTAACATGAATAAATAATTAAACTGAAAAAAATATTATTTTAATATTATTAATTATTTTGGTTAATTATTTTTATTAAATAAAATGATTTATTTTAAATATTTATTAAATTAATTTCGATCGGGGTGTATATTATCGATTCGTTACATCCCCTCAATTGAGAGTTATTTTGGGGACAAATTTTTCAACCTCATTGGATCTTGGGTGTTGATAGGGTGAAAAACCAAATCCACCAAAATGGATGAATGATGTTGACGATATTTAAAACCCTAATTTCATGATGCATCCCCTCCCTCTTCATCTCATCCTCTTCTCAATTGTGCTATATATTGTTGGAGAATAATCTACATATTATTTCTCCAAGCATATGGTACATAGATTGCTATTGACCGACCTCAAAATAGGTGTGACTTCTACATAAGTCCACTTACGATTACTTGACATAGCGCTAAATTTTGTCCTGATTCGAGAAATGATCATTTGTGGCCCAAACCTATGTTTGCAAGCCCGAGTATGTTTAATTTGAAACCTCTGATCCAATAACCTTGAGGTTCATTGTCAGGAGGCTTTGGTCTTATCAATCCTCTAATGAATCTTCATAAATTTTAGACTAAGTGAATCATTTAAACATTTTTTATCATTTATTATTGCCTTGAGATTTTGAAATGAATGATATTCCTGACAAAAGGCAAATGAAACTTGTTTTTGAGAGGCTTTGATTTTATCAATCTTCTAATGAATTTTCAAATGAAAGTTTCAAGATGGTCATTCAATTAACCTCTAATTTCTAACTCTTTAACAATTGAATTTTATTTCAATGCTTTTATTTTATGCTTTTACTTTAAGCACCATTTATTTTAGCATTTCCATTTCATGTTATTTTCATCTTTTCTCACTTGAGCATTTATCTTTATATCATTTTATTTTGCTCACTTGGGCTTTTCATTTTCTTTTTGAAGTTACCTAATAACCAACTTGAACAATGAAAAGCTTTAATGTTACTTGGACTATTTCGTTACTATCCTTGGAATTTTGGAGTTGTGAACTTCTTGGACTTAGGATTAGAGACCTTGACCTACCTTAAGACCTTGTGGCTTCTGTTGTTATTTTGTATGGAGTTCTTGGGGTTTACCCCAAGAAATTGGGTTGTTTGTTTTCTTTGTATGTAGGTTATTCTGATTATATGTTTTGTCTGTGATTGGGAATTCATCTGTATACAGCTGTTACTCTGCCCAATTTTTGTGAAGACTCAATGCATTCGAAATTTGGTATTCTCAATACGTTTATTATCTTTGCTTGTTTGGCTTCAATCTAAAGGATGTGAATTATAAATTGACTCATTGTGTCAAGTTTTGGCTTCTTGTTGGTTACACGGTTCTTTTCCCTAACTTTTAACTTATGCTTTAGGATAGTCCCTTCATCTCCTCCTATATTCTTTAATTTCAAAAATCTTCTCCCTCCTTTTGGAAACTCTTCTTGTTTTTAAACTTGAACTGCTTTCACAATAAACTTGGACTTAGGTCCATGCATTTTCAAAAATAGTTTCTTAATCAAACTTTAACCAACTTAATAATAACTTGACATTTTTTTTAAAAGACTAAAAGTCAATCAATCTCATTGAAACTATTTTTCCACTTTGGCTTTTTTACTTTAACTTTTCTCAAAATATTAGACTCATGTCAATCCTTGTAATGATGCGAGCTACTGTACTTCTACGATATGTATTGACGTGAGACATTTTCCACTTGGGTGTTAACCGAGGCTTTATTAATTTTAAAATCCAAGCCATATCCTCCACTTTGAGATGAGACAAATTCTCCTTTCTCATAATCGTGGGTAGTAAGTATGTTCTTCCACTCGGATAATACAATGATGTCTTGTCTCTTAAAATTAACCAACACATTTGTGTTTTAAAATTTTTAAAGGTGAACTACGAGTACCCTGATCCCCTATTGCACAGAAGGTGGTATGTAGGCACTAAAGGTTCGCAACCGCGGTGGGAGCAAAAAATTTAAAAAATATTTCTTTTCTCACCTCCACCATCTATTTTTGTATACAACTTTTATAGCCAAAATACACAAATTTTCAAAGAGGTTCCTACGGAGTACCGTAGATGTTTAGGGTACTAATACCTTCCCTTTGCATAATCAACCCTCGAACTTAGATTCTCTCCCCCTATTTTTGGGTTATTCACTCTTTTCCTATTCCTTTGGAAACAATAAAGCATGGTGGCGATTTTTATTTGATTTGTGCGAGTCAAGTCAATCCAATGGCTTAGTCTCAACATTTCTACCGCTACACTATCAACGATTACTTTGGATGGCATCTATAAGCCCATCTCCGATGATTCTCTGTCACCTCTCTAAATGGAATCTTTAAGCCCATTCCCAGTATAATCAACCAACATTGTTATTTCGTGCACCGACGAGTGCAAATTTCTTGGCACTTAGGTGTTTAATCATCTTCTACCTTCAGGTCACGAATAGAGGACATGTCAATCTAACTATTTCGGTTTAAGAAGATTTAACAGGGGCAGCTGTTGTACCCCCAAAATTTTCCCTCCCATTTTTTTAAAGGACATTCCTCTAAAGGTCCCAAGTACTCAAGGCTACTCAAGGGTTGACCAATCAAACCTCCTCCTAAGTAATGGGTCCACAACAAGGGTTTTTTGTTTTTCAAGGAAGTGTGGGTTGCAAAGGTCTCAAGTGGTTTCCATTATTCTCCATATGTCTTCAACAATGTTCATGTTAGTTTTCAAGCATTACATCACAAGTTTGCTCAGTCAATGGCTCAGATGACTGAAAGTCAACTATATTGGGTAAAAAGTCAACTATGGTCAACATACAATCAAACTTTAAAATTTTTAGTCGAAATAAACATTTGGAAGTGATATTCATAATTTGATCAAGGGTTGATCATGATTCCTCAAGGAAATCCTTCAAATCATTAAAGGTCAAAAGTTGCCAAATTAGGGTTTTCTTAGGAAAAGTCAACTGAACTTTGACCAAGCATAACTTTCACATGCTTCATCAAATATTCCCCAACCAAAGCCCATTTTGAAGGTAATTCAATTCTCTAAAATATTGACCTTGTAACCTCAAACCCAAAAAGTGCTTCATTTGAGAGATATGATCCCATACATTATAGGTCATTTCAAAAGTCAATAAAATGACACTTTTTGTCAAGGCAACTTACATCAAGATAAATTCTCCAAATGCAAAAAATGATCAAAAGAGAGATTGTATAGAACATCTTAAGCTTTCTAAAAATTCAAGATCAACTTGAAAAGATAAAAATTGAAAGAGTTGTGACCAGTGCAAGTAGCGAAATTTTGAGAAAATGCATGAAGTGCAAAGTGAGCAAACTTGAAATTTTGAACTTGTGGGCCTAACTTTTTAGGTTTCAAACATGTCCATGACCTTATGGAAGACTCTTAATCTCACTCATACCTTGTCTTATGATTTTATTATTATTTTATTTATATTTTTTTTATTCTAACTAATCCAGTGTGTTTATATGTGTTTGTGATAAAGCTTTAGAAGGGTTAGGACCATTAGATGCAAGCTCTAACGTCAGGATCTGTGAATGCCATTGTTAGGGCATCAAGAAAAATTTGTTTCGGATCTCACAATATAGGAAGATTCAGAAAAAAATGACACCATTATTGAAACTGCAACACTTTATTTGGGGCGATAAGGAATTTTTAGATCACTAACGCTTTTTTATTTTGTAGGTTTTAAGAAAGCAGTCTACCGGAGAAGGAAACCAAAGCTAAGGCTCTGGCACTTCTCCGACCATTAAAGGTTTTTTTATAATTGTTGTTTTTGTTTGGTTTATATAAACGGAAGTAATAGCCTCCCCAGCGGTAAGCGTGTTGTAAGGGAGTTAGTGTTCCAAGGCATGGGTTTTGTCCCTGCCCCTGGTATTTTATTTTTCATGCTTTTCTGTTTTAGATCCGATGAAAGTCAGGTCCACACGCTCACCATGCGCTCTCACATCAACACCGTCAGATCCAGATCCAGCGTTCCAGATCATAGCACTCACTATAGGCCTCATTAGAAAGATGCACAGGATTATGCAGAGTTATTTCTTCCAGTTACTGGGCCTATGTTTTTGGGCTTAGAGAATTTCAGATCCTCATAGCCCCTTGGGTTTACTTTTGCAGGCACATTTCGTTTTTCTTTTACAAATTCTTTTTTAAAACATAATTAATTTTTTTCTAATTGATTAATTAAAACTAACCTATATTTAGGATAAAATCAACTTGATTTTTTTTATTTATTTAAATTAAATTAACTTTTTTTTGTAAATAAATTAATCAAATCAATTAATTTAATTAAGTAGTTCTTCAATTAAAAATAACTTAGGTTTTATTAGGTTTTAATTGCTTTTTCTCAAAAAATAAATAAAAAAACAATTAATCATCATTTATTTTCCCTCAAACAAACCCCTCGTCTCTTCTCGCAAACTTCACGCTTTTCTCATTTTTCGCATTAATATTTTCATAATATTGTAATTGCTAAAAGATTGTAATAGATAAACTAGGGTTTAGTGTTTCTTTCCCCCATTTTTATGGTTTATAACTCCCATCCCCGAAGCATTGTAATAGGGTAGGTTTTATTTTTTTTTCAATTTACCACTTTCCTTATAATTGCTTTGTGTAATAGGATTGCATGATAAGACATAAAAACAAACGCTAGAAAACTTAATCTCAATACAAATTAACTGAAAACAAATATCTTTTCACACACACACACACACACCTCTAGGGTAACCTCACTTGTTACCTTCGGATAAAAAATAGTCACGCCCCTCGAACATAGGGATACAATTAGTAAAGACTCTCGGTTAAAAATCATCATAAAGATCATAGTTCCTCGATGACCCTTCGACGGTGCCTTCGGTAAATGGTCTTGTCCCTCGATGTTGCCTACGAATATATGATGATAGTCCCTTTGAATTTCTAAAGTTGTCCCTACGAGTTGGCTTTTTGACTATACGATGACCCGCGCCTGCCCCTCAAACATCCAACGATAGGGCTTCCTACTAACTAATGGTAGGGTAGCACTATCTAAGGAGGAGGAAAATAAAACGAAATACTTTTGAGTAGGTAGATATCTAGTAATCGCTTTATGGTACAAAAAACATTTTTTCACACATACACTTTTTTCTGAAACATTTTCAAAACAAACACTTTGTATGTGTTCTCCACTGGTATGAGAATCATTACAAAGTTTTCCGAACTTAGGCATTTTAAAAATATTTTCAAACACATACACAAGAGCAAATTTTTCAAACAAAGTGAGCTAGCGATTAAGATTCGGTAGATAACTACCGATGAAAAGAGTGCTAACACCTTCCCATTTCATAACTTAACCCCCTTACTCAGAAAATTCTCAAAGGTCCTTCCTATTATTTTCACCCTTTCCTTTATTGGATAAAAGAAAAGTCGGTGGCGACTCTTGCTATCTGCAACATTTGCGATAAAACGCAAAACCAAAAGTCAGTTCTCTCACCGTATTACAATCCATTTAATCAACAAACCTCGCATGCAATCAGCGTACCCCCTTCTTCTATTAAATTATAAATGGCTAATAACTCTACATTAGCCTTTTCTGATTTAGAAAGGCTAAAGAGTTCTCAAATAATGTAAACCCTCCCCTTCTATTTATTCATAAATGGGCCAATATATTTTAACTAACACACTCCTCCTGTAAGAGAAAACGTATGGGCCCTCAATTTTACATGATCCTTTTCTGATTTAGAAAGGCCTATTAGTTTTTTTTAATAATGTGAAAACCCCCTGAGTTTGATAACAATATAAGAAAAATGATAGCTCTAGGACTTGATAAGGGATAAAAATGATTGGAAACCCGTAGGGAAAATTTGTGGTATGACAGCTGCCCCTATTTAATTAGTGTGATAATATGCAGGTCTCACACGCTTTGATTAGAAGTTTATGAAATAATGGAATACCCAAAAATTTGTCCGAAATATTATAAGGATATGATGTACAACGTTCCCATGGGTATGAAGAGTAGGCATAGATGATGATGTATCATCTTATCAGCGTTTGAACTAAAGTTTTTATTTAACTTAGATATGGCGACACGGATAACTCGTCAGTATCTAAAAGAGGTCGTATATTTTTTGCTTATTTACCATAACGTAGGAGGTAAAATAATATAAGTTTTGAAAAAGCTGACTTACTAATGCTTGGAGACTAATATAGTAAGTTTTTTATTTAATTTGATTTTATCTATTCATCGCAACCTAGGGGATGAATAAAACAAAGTTTGATAATACATTGCTGCATGGAGACTGATGCAACGAATTAGATAGATTTCGTTATGTTTAGTACGACCTAGGGAGTAAACAATACGAGGATGAACTTGTGCCTTTATCGCAACCTAGAGGATAAAAGACGACATGGGTGCGCTTACATTATTCATCACAACCTAGGGGATGAATAATATAACCCTACAAATTCGCATATCTATCGCAACCTAGGAGATAGATAATTGAAAAATCTTGATAACACACCGCTATCTATCATGGTCAGACGTACCAAAAACGGATGATCAGGGCATTTAACAAGAAAGTCAGACCACAAGAGTATCAAGTTGGGGACCTGGTAATCAAGCGCATCATCCTTCCTCAAGGTGATCCCAGGGGCAAATGGACCCCTACGTACGAAGGGCCATTTGTGGTTAAACATGTGTTCTCAGGAGGAGCCATGATTCTAACCACCATGGATGGTAACGACCTTCCTCACCCCGCCAATGCAGACATAGTAAAAAGATACTACGCATGAATAAAATACCCGCTAGGTTGACATACCTAGGCAAAAATAAGGGCTTCCCGGCGAACCAAAAGGGTTCGGGCAAAAATAAGGGATGAAATGAAAAAAATCTGTACACCCGGCAAGTCGAAAACCTAAAAAGGCAGCTTGGGCAAAAATGGGTATCCCGGTGGACTGAAAACCCGAAAGGGCGGTCCAGGCAAAAGTTAGGGATAAAGCGTAACACTATGTCTCATTGGATCACCTTGCATCCAGAATTCGGTATCAACTATCTGGCTCAGACTTCCGCATCGATCAATCAGCTTCATCTTCAACTAAGCAGCAAAGTGATGAGACGCTTGAAGACATAAAGGCGATAGCAGAGTTGGAACCCAGTGGGAATATTGTCTACATAGCTGTTTTGGTTCCTTTTCAAAATTGTATAAACTTTATGTTATTCGGCGACGTTCTCTTACTAGGACGTCGGCCTCTTGTACAAAAATGCCTATTTACAGGCAAACTTCAAAATCAATACAAATTCACTTTTCCAAACATTGCCAATTGTTTTTCCTTTTTCTGTTTTGTCTTGCGAAGAACGTCCAATGTTCATTTTTGGTATATGCATTTGACATTAAATTGCTAATTCATAAGTACTTGCATACGAAACAAAAGGCTGATTACAGGTAACATCAGAAATAGGGGCAATGTAGAGTTGTCCGGGCAGTCTAGTTGCTCTTTCCGCCAAGGTACCAAGGTAGATTTAACTGAAGAATGTGACCAAGTTATCTCAACTCCCCAGCAGGTCTTGAAGCTTATCCCCAGTAGATTCTGGAAGCTTATCCCCTGCAGAGTACGAACGTCTCTCCCGAGCTTTATTTAAAGTTATTCCTCACAAGGGCTTATAACTGGGTTATCCTCAGCTAATTACCACGGAAGATCGCCCTCGGCAAAGTTATTCCTATCCCCAGCGGAATCCATAATCAAAATCCTCAGTGAAGCTCTCGTCGAAACTTCAGCGAAGTATCTCTTCCCTCAGAGTAATTCCCCTCAGAGTAACCTCTCCAACAAGTTTATTCCCCAACGGAGTCATCTTCTCCAACCGGTGTATTCTTGCAACCATCATCCCCAGTGGAAGCAAAGAGCTCTACTCTTCAACGTTAGCCCAGGATTTAATTCCCCGGCCGGTCGTCAAGGATTTATTTTCCTAAACGAAAATAAATTCATAAACATTTCACATTTCATACATCTTGTTTACATACATGATAAAGTGCATACAACACTATCTCATGTTGAACATCATGACATCATGCATTTCATACATCATGACATTGCATACAACTGATGTTTTGCCTTTTCAGGGAAAAAGACAACCCCAAAGACAACTACCTTCAACTGTCACAGTTTCCAGATTCGATTCCTGTATCTAGCCAGGGCACATCTGTGAGTGATCAGTTTCCGGATTCGATTCCTGTATCCAGCCAGGGCATATCTGTTGACGACTATTTCCAGATTCGATTCCTGTATCCAGCCAGGGCATATCTGTTGACGACTATTTCCAGACTCGATTCCTGTATCTAGCCAGGGCACGTCTGAAGAGTTTGAAGATTCGATTCCTGTATCCAGCTAGGGCATATCTATCAACTGTCACAATTCCGGACTCGATTCCTGTATCTAGCCAGGGCATGTCTGAAGAGTTCGAAGATTCGATTCCTGTATCCAGCCAGGGCATATCTGTTGACAACTATATTTGTGAGCAACCGATTGTAGACTCGATTCCTGTATCTAGCCAGGGCATGTCTGCATGAGGAGATTGAAGATCAACACCTGTAACAAGCCAGGAAAACATCTGTCTTTCTCAAAATACACAAGTTATCGCTAAGGAATCTCTTATGCGATCAACACTTCCAAATGGCATCTATAAGCCCATTCCCGACAAGGTTCTGTCACGTCTCCAGATGGCATCTATAAGCCCATCTCCCTATCCACCATCTCTCCAAATGGCATCTATAAGCCCATTCCCGACATCACATTGCTGATACTCCAACATGCGAGTGCAAATTTCCGGGCACTCTAGTGTCCAATCTCCTTTTACCCTCGAGTCACGAAAGGCAAACTTGCCAATCTAACTCTTCAGGTTCAAGAAGATTGAACAGGGGCAACTGTTGTACCCCAAAATTTTCCCTCCCATTTCCTCAACATTTTCTCACCACAAGACCCTTGGAGCTCAAGATCCAGTTAGGGTTTCCTCTGCTCAAGACTTCTCCTTGCACTGTGGACCCAAATTAGGGTTTGTGTTTGAACAAAGATGTTTTGACCTAAAAAGCCTAAGATGACTTTCATGCTTCATGTTGGACTCCCAAGTTTATCCATACCAAGTTTCAAGTCTTGATTCCAAATTTTGCCCAGTTAATTGGACAGTTGACCTAGAAATCAGCTGTATTGGGGAAAAAGTCAATTGTGGCCAATTGACAGTCAAATCGCATGAAAATTGACCCACATCAACATTATGAACTCCCATGGACCATTTGATCAAGTTTGGATCACAATTCCACAAGAAAATTGATCAGATCACCAAAAGGGCAAAATGGTCATTTTTAGGGTTTTGACTGCACAAAGGCAATTTTTGACTGTTTGACCTAGCCAATGGCAAATCAAGCTCACATATGGACTCAAGGACCCCATGGAATTGTCTTGACATGCTCAACAAGTTCAAAAGATTCCAAATACACAAGATTGACAGTTGAATTTCCCAGTCAATTGATCAATTTTGACTGTATACTGAAAAGTCAAACTTTGACTTTTTTGTCAAAATCAAGTGTCAAGATTCATTTTTCATCAAAACATGCCAAATCATGAAACTTGTTCATCAAGAAATCAAGAATTGCAAATTAGGGTTTAAAATAAAGATTTTTCATAACTTAGAATTTTTCTAAGTTATGAAAAACCCTAATTTTTTCCTAACTTTGTCCCACTTTCTCACCAAGATTCATTTGGATTCAAGTAAAAGTCAAAACATGAAAGTTGTAGCCTATTGCACAATCTACAACTTTGATTCACAAAGTTTTCCCAAAAGAAGCTTGTAGCTGAAGTTACAATTTTTGGAACAAGGGTACCAAACCATTCTTAACTTAGAGAAAATTTGACCTATTTTAGGCAAGGTTTTTACCTAACTTCAAGACCATTTTTCACATACTTCCACTTGTAATTTCAATTTTCATTTCAAAGATGGATTGTAGTACACATTCCAAGCTTTCCAAAATGTCCAATAACTCATCAAACAACCTCATGGTTAGGGAGAATCGAATTTGGCAAGTTGGGAAAAACTCACTTTTGATTTGGCCAAGTTACATGTTCATACATCTAGGCCATTTTGAAATCAGCTTGCACAACTTGATTACAGGTCCTATATCCCTTTTGCACTCATAAATTTAATGCAAAATCATTGTGCCAAGACCATATTTTATGTGTTCAAGCATTACATAAAGGTTTAGTCCCAAAAAAGAAAAAGTATAATGTCCATTTTTGCAAAAGTAAACTTTATGTCAATTAGCAATCCAAGCAAGTACAGTGAAAATCTCTTTGGCACAAGTTTATGAATAAAACACACTAATCAAGGGGAAGGTTAGCAGCACATTAGGGGGGCCTCTATCAGTCTAAAACTAAACTTGGACATTTGTTGCTTAAAGTTGAAGAAAACTAGCATAACATCTAACAACTCTCATCTCAGCTAACACAGGCTTAAGAAAACTTGTCAAACACATTCTAAACATCCATCCTGACCTGAGACACGAGCCTATCATCTCCAATACCTCCCCATTCACAGAATCACCCTCAAACTGCCAAAACAGGGGACCTGCTGCAGATTGAGTTCCATAACTCATCCCATTCGTGCATTCTTGCTAAAAACACTTCAAACACATCCCACAACATCCCTTGAAGCTATTCCAAACCTCAAACACGACCTGTAACACTCCCATTCAACATCACCATTTTCATTTTTCTGTTTTGCAGGTGGAGTTCTATAACTCGATTCAGCTAGTTTCAAAGCAAAGTAAAACTTGGAATAGCATCCCTGGACATCAAGGAAGCTGTACCAATCATCACCTTGCACTGAAAGTACCTCCATCACCAGATACGATTCCAACTGAACAGGTAAGTTCATGAACTCATATCTCTCTATCCAGGCATTGTTAGCTTTAGGTTTGTGAAGAAAATATGTCACATTCATAGCCCTGAACATGCCCATGTAATTAGTTTTCATTTATATTATGTGTGCTGTGAGAATTTAATGTCTGAACATGGAACAAAAACTAGGTCAGGAATTGGGGGAGAGGAAATTCTCTCTCATCTTAGAGAGTTAAGTCAAGTTCTTTATATGTCTGGATTCGTCTCTTAATTCTCTACATTTTTCATGTTGTGAGTTTTGCTTGAAATTCCAGGAATTGGGAGATAGAAAACGCGTGTTGATTGTTGTTCATACAGGTTCAGAGGTTGAAGAAGGACTTTTTGGGCTGGGCTTTGTTTCAGTTTCCTATTTGCACCCTTTTGTTACTTTTTAACCCCCTTGGTCCATTATGCTTATTTTCATGATTTTTTTACCTTTTCTTTTTTGTTCTGACTTATTTATTTTTCCTCACAATATTAAAAATATTAAAAAATATTTTTACACCATTTTTATATTTATTAGGCTTTTATTTGTTTAAATTGATATTTGTACATAAATAAATACTTATATACTATTATTTAAAAATACTAAAATTAATACCAATATATTTTATTTTTCTGATTTTTATTTTATTTTATCTTGTGAAAATATTTTATGAAAATATAATTTTTTTTGTAAATATTAAATATTTTATTTTTATACATGTTTAATATATTTATCATATAATATAAATATATACATATTTATTAGCATATTTAGAAAAAAAATACAAAATATATACATTTTTATTCTTATTAATATTTAATATTAAAAATACCTTTTTTACAAATATACTTCATTTTTATTTTATTTTTGTAAATAAACATTATACATATTAAATAATTAATACCCTTTTAATTAATAAATTATGGTTTTGCCCTAAATACATAAAAACTCCAAAAAAAATAATACTTTTTATTTTGTTTATTTGACATAAAAAACACTTTTTTTCATACATATAAAAACATTTTTTGCATCTTGCATATTTATTCTATTTTTATTTAATTGTTGTATATTAAATAATTTGTATAATTCCCAATTTGATGTAATAGTCTAGGTTTAAATTCCTTGTCAAAATACCCCCATTTGAACATTTGTACCCCCCTTCCCGTATATTGTGTTGTAATAACTTAGGAACTTTATTTTTTCACACTTTATTGCTTTCTAAATATGCCATGTTAGAATTAGGGTTTGTATGCAAATCAATTAACCAAAATAGTTTGACCTAATTTCAAAGATAATCAAGCATGAAAATGGACAACACTAATCACACTTGCACCCCTAGGGTATTCCACTTGTTGCCTTCAATAATGGGCCATATTGCATGTTAGGTCTCTTTGGGCAAAACAAACAATCAAATGATCATAGTCCCTCGATGACGCTTTCGAAAGTTGCCTAAAAAATGATCAAGTCCCTTAAAGAAAACATTGCCCAAAGATACTTGGCGCCATTTCAATTATGGTCTAAACGATGACCCGCGCCCGTCCCTTTCACATCCTAACACAAGATTGTCCACCAAATGCAATGGTGGAACAAAATTGTTAAAAGGGTTAAAACATAGCAAAGATCTTTGAGAAATTTAGGGTAGATAGCTCTTGATTACTTGTCAACTTGCAAAACAAAACACTTGCCTATTTTTCAAACCACACACTTTCAAAACAACTTTCAAAAACAAATGAAAACCTTTTCAAAAGACATACACCTTTGTATACATCCCAACATGGATCATTACAAAGGTTGCCACCACATTGGCCTCTTTTCAAAACATTTTCAAACCCATACACACAAAGCACCATTTCAAACAATTGAAAATTAAGGCAAGTTGATCTAAGCAAGTAACTAAGAGCCCATGGACAACCATGGATAGAAAGGGTGCTAATACCTTCCCTTTCTATAATCTACTCCCCGAACCCAAGAAAACATCTCAAAGGTTTTTGCTGTGCTTTTTAAACTTTCCTTAGGATAAAATAAAAAGTCGGTGGCGACTCTCGCTCAACCGAAACATTTGCGGAAACAAACGCAAAACCTCAAGTCAGTTCTCCCACCGTATCACAGAACTGGCGAATCTGCTGGGGAATGTCTTTAAAGTGGAGTAACCTTATGGCTTAGATCACCCTTGTTTTCAATTGTTTGCCTTGTTTGCTTTTATATTTGTGGGCTTTGCATCGGAGTTTCATAGATCCTAACCCGGATCTGGAGAATACCCTTTTAGGTAGCATAATCTGTGAGGGACCTGTCCGGCGTAGACCGACATGGGTGAAGCAGTGGCTACGTTGGTGTGGCACCTTAGTATGTACCGATATCCCTTGTGTTGCAACGAGGAGAATATGGGTCTTCTAAGGAGTCATTAAACACCAACCGACCTTAGAACCCTAAATTGACCAAACTTGGCCATAGAACAGTAGCGGTATGCTACACTCATTGAGGCTAAACTCTCGCGATGGTTCTGGCCGCAAGAAAAGATTGCGATGCTGGAGTTATGACCGATTGAGGGTAGTCAATGATTTGAGATCCTCTAGAACCCGGTTACTTTTGATAGGACAGGTTTTAACCAACGAGACTAAAAGAGGGTAATACCTAAACTTCATGCTGGCCTGAAACCTAAGGGTTGTCTTGTGTGACTTGTGTGCCTTATCATGCTTGCCTGTGTGAATACTTGTGGTGTGCTTAATCATAGCATCATGCCATCATACCATTGCATGCATCCTGTATAAGGACTAACCCATTTCAATGACGAAAAATTTTCATCTTTGCTCTGTTTTGTAGGAATACTATCCGGCTCAACTTTGCTCAAAGATTTGGTTGGTAGGATTCCAAATGCTACTTCCTTCATCAAAAGGCATGGTTCTCTCCTTGGCTTGATCACTGCAAAGTGGTACCAACAACTGATAAGTGTCTTGACCCAGTTTTATGACCCCCTGTATCATTGTTTTACCTTTCAAGACTTCCAGCTGGTCCCTACCCTGGAATAATTCTCTGATTTGCTTGGTATCCCTGTTTTGGAGCAAACTCCATTCACTGGTTGGGAAAAGGCTCCTAGGCCTGAAGAGGTTGCTGCAGTCCTCCCCTTGACCAAAGAAGAGGTATTGGCTAACTGGGAAACTAGAAGTGGAGTTAAGGGATTTTTGGTCAAATTTCTGGTTGGCAGAGCTAATGATTTCTGGAATGACTTAGACTTCAAGGCGTACGAAGACATTCTGGCCCTTTTAATCTATGGTCTGGTACTGTTTCCCAATCCTGACACCTTTATCAGTATCTACGCCATAAGGATCTTCATGTCTCGGAATCCTGTACCCACTCTTTTGGGTGATATCCTACAACAACTCTATGCTCGTACTGCCCGAAGACGGGGAACTGCATGGTGTTGTGCTCCTTTGCTAGTGAGGTGGTTTATTTCGCACCTTCCTAAGTTCGTGCTCAAGAATGAAGAAGGAAAGGGTTGGGCTCATAGGTTAATGTCTCTCACTGATAATGACATCACTTGGACTCTAAGAGGTTTGGATGAGGTAGCTGTTATTGATCGTTGCGGAGAATGCCCTAATGTCCCATTGATTGGTATCCAAGGAGGAATCTCTTATAATCCATGCTTAGCTCTCCGCCAGTTTGGAAGAGCCAAAAGAGTAAGGCCTCATGAACTGTTGGTTCCTCACTTCCATTTTGAATTTCAGGTAGACAGTGACAAACTACGCCATGGATTCATTAAGGCTTGGGACAGAATTCACAAAGCTGACCCACATGAGTTGGGACCAAAGACCTCTCTACCAATGAAACCTTATTGCAGATGGGTCCGCATCCGTGCTCAGAAGTTAGGTATGCCATACGAAGCTGTCAGACCTATCATTCTTGAATCTCCTGATGAAGACGGGGTTCCTCCAACTGTCCTCCCTCCTCAGATACCCACTGATTTTTATACACTGAAGAGATCTTGGGCGCAGCTAAAGGAAGAACGGGATTTTTATCGGGAAAAGTTCAACGAGCAGGAACGGAAGATCCAGAGGCTGACTAAGCAATTGGAAGAGGAGCGGGTTATGAATGACTATATCCATACTGAGAAGAGGAGGCCATGGGAGCACTGATGGGCTTTGATTATTTCCTTTTACAACTTTTATTTCCTTTTCAGATTTTTTTCATTCCTGTAATGCCTAAGGGCAAGTTGTTGAACAATTTAAATCTAATGAAGTGTGTTCCCCTTTTGTCTACAAAGTTGAATCTCGTTTGTCTTTGAAAACATAAAACATACGCATCTCATTGCATCATATGCATGACAGGTACCTTTTTCCACAGGTTGCTTAACCTTCTTTGTTGTTTATCTGAACAGTCATCATGAATCCAGAATCATCCAGTGAGCAAGCAATCAAGGCCCTTCAAGCCCAAAGTGCCTAGTTTCAAGAAATGGTCATGAACCTGGCCCAAGGTCAGCAAGAGTTGAAGGATTTGCTCTTAAAGAAGAAGAAGAAGAAGAGGACCGCGTTGTTCAACACTGGACGCAGGTTTGGGAACACACTCCATAACGAGGCTGATCCAACTACTTCCTCTGCAGAGAAAGACAGTCCCCAAGGGGGAGGAGCTCCTAGTCCTGCAGTCTCTGACAACGAGACGGATTATAATGACGAACAATACCCTCCCGCTGCTGACAGATACAAGCAATTAGAAGACCGCTTGAGTGCCATGGAGATTCAAAATGTACCGGGGCTGGATTTCGGAGATTTGGGGTTATCTTCTGGGGTGGTAATCCCACACAAGTTCAAGGCGCCTGCCTTTGCCAAATACGACGGGGCTTCCTGTCCAAAGTTGTATCTAAGGTCGTACGTAAGGAAGATCCAACCTTACACGGCAGACAAAAATCTTTGGATCCACTTCTTCCAAGATAGCCTTTCGGGGTCACAACTTGAGTGGTTCTATCAGCTAGATGGAACCAGTATCCGACATTGGGAAGATTTGGCGACCGCATTTTATAGACAATATCAATACAATTCTAACCTCGCTCCTACGCGTACCCAACTTCAGGGTATGTCTCTAGGAACGGGCGAAGGGTTCAAAGAATATGCGCAAAAATGGAGAGATTTGGATGGCAGGGTGCAGCCTCCATTGACTGATCGTGAGCTGGTTGACATGTTTCTAGGGACCTTGTCTGGTCCATTCTTCAATCATTTGGTTGGTAATTCCTCCGCTGGGTTTACGGATTTGATCCTGACGGGTGAAAGGATAGAAGCTGGCATCAGGTCAGGAAAGATACAAAAAGCTGCCTCCACAAGTACTGAGAAGAGGCCTTTTAAGAAGGAAGCTAGTGTCGTCTATGGTCCTAGAAGACAAGTCAAGCCAGAAAGCCGTCAAGCCGTCAATGCTTTGGTCATTTCAAAACCTGTTGCTGCTCCTCAGCAGTACAATCAACAAAGAGGTGAAAGGCCCAAGAGGCAGTATACTCGGTTGAGTATGACCTTGTCACAAATCTTACCGCAACTGTTATCAACCAACTTGGTGACCATCAAAGAGGCTCCGAAGGTCGTGAATAATGCATCTCCTAAGTATAACCCAAATGCCCGTTGTGCTTATCATTCCGATAGCCCCGGGCATACTACTGATGATTGCTGGGCCCTGAGAAATAAGGTTCAAGACCTTATCGATGCGAAGGAAATTCAGTTTGAGGCGCCTGAGAGGCCAAATGTTGTAACTGCTCCTATGCCCCAGCATAGAGTAAATGCCATTGAGGAAGATTTGTATGATGTTTCGGTGAATGATGTTGCTACCCCTCTATTGACTGTTAAAGGAACCTACTACTAGCCGGTTTATTTCCGGGTTGTAGCAAGGGTTTCCTCTTGTGTGCTGTTATCCCTACCGGTTGTCCGCTGCTGAAATCAGGCATCCAAAGCTTGATGGATAGCAAAGAAATTCTGTTCAAGAAAACTGCTGTTCCGTTTGTTTCCACTGAAGAAGTATATGTCGTCACAATTTTCAACAACCCTACCAAGGCTCTCCCAAAGAAGCGAGTCAAAATTATGTCTGTTGCACCCATTACCATTACTGTTCCGGGGCCCCTCCCCTATGAATCTGACAAAGCTGTCCCATGGCATTATGGGGCAGATGTGTATGTGCTTGGAGTGAAGCAGGAGTTCAACACCGGTACCAGTATCAGTAACATCACTGGTCCCGCCAAGATTACCCGCAGTGGCAGGCTTTTCTCGCCTGACATTGCACCACCAGTTATCCGAAAACCTCTTATCATCACACCCGCAAGTGTGCATGTTCCAAATCAAGTTCCTGTGTCTACTACTGCCGCCGAGTCCTCTGATGCTCGGGGCAAAGAAGTTTCTACCGATTTGCCTGCCCAGACGGAGGCACCAAAAAAGACCGCTGTTGAAGCCTCCCAACAAGAGATGGAGGAAATCCTTAAAATCATTAAAAAGAGTGACTTCAATGTCGTTGAACAGCTGGGGCATACCCCCTCCAAAATCTCTATGCTATCATTGCTGCTGTGCTCAGAGGCCCACGCCAAGGCCCTGATTTCATTTCTGAAAACGGCCCATGTGCCGCAAGAGACATCTACAGATCAATTCACTGACTGTGTGGCTAATTTGACCACTGACAACGGTTTGGGTTTCTCGGATGCAGACCTGACCGCCAAAGGAAAAAATCACAATGATGCCCTGCATGTTTCCATAGAATGCAGGGGCACTACTCTCGCACACGTGTTGGTGGATACCGGTTCTTCCCTGAATGTATTGCCCAAGAAGGCCTTAGATCGGTTGGATTGTGAGGGCTTGGAATTGAAACCTAGTAACATCATTGTTAGAGCCTTCGACGGTTCTAAGAGGATGGTGCACGGTGAGGTAGACATTCCTATCCGTGTGGGTTCCCAAGTCTTTGACTCAACGTTCTACGTGATGGATATTCGTCCATCTTATTCCTGCTTGTTGGGCCAACCTTGGATTCACAAAGCTGGGGCCGTAACATCCACTCTACACCAAAAGCTCAAATACCCTATCAAAGGGAAGATTGTTACTGTGCAGGGTGAGGAGGAATACATGGTTAGTCACTTGAATTCATTCCGGTATATCGAGATGGACGGGGAGTTTATTGAAACCCCCTTTCAGCATTTTGAAGAGGTACCTCCAACGTTGGCGTCAGCTGAGACAGTGGTTGAAGAAGACTTTCCTCTGAAGATGGCTTCCTTGAAGGATGCCCGGGCTGTAATCGAGAAAGGCAAGTGCGCAAACTGGGGTCAGCTTCCTGACTTCACCCAAAAGACCGACAAGTTTGGGCTGGGCTTCATTGCAGAGGCTCAGAGGGCTGTTCGCAAGGAAAGGATCAGAAAGGCTCCGGTGTTCATTACCAACCCAAGGGTGAATGCTATCGAGGAGGACGTGGAGGAAGCAGAGTTTGACAGTTGGATCTATCCGACAACCAGCAACGGACCAAGCAACTGGACGGCCAAGGATTTTACACCTATTACATTTGTCATGCAGTAATTAACTCTTTTGTGTTCAATTTGTAACAAACAATATGTTGAAACTTTTATTGGCTCGGTGTCCTACCCGGGGCACCGTGGCTCCATTTTTGAGGGCTTTTTGTATGACATTTCCATATATCATTAATCAAAACATTGGACGTTTGTTGCATCTCAAATCTTGTGCTCTTTTTTCTTTCTGTGTTATATATATTGCAAAACAGCTATATTTACACACACTCACTTATACAGGTTTCAATCCACTCTGGATCTCACTAGTAACAGCTCTGCTACTACCAGCTATGACTTCGAAAATCCGATCAACTTGGCCGAAGACGAAGGTGAAGATGATTGCGAAGTGCCTGGTGAACTCGCGAGACTGCTACTCCAGGAAGAGAGGGCCATTCAGCCGCATGAAGAGCCGGTGGAAACAGTGAACCTGGGTACTGAGACAGATAGAAAAGAAGTTAAGATTGGTGCCAATCTAGAGCTCAGCGTGAAGCAACGATTGATCCAGATGTTACATGATTACATGGAGATCTTTGCTTGGTCTTACGAAGACATGCCTGGTTTGGATGCCGACATTGTGGTTCATCACCTGCCTACCAAGGAAGACTGCCCTCCGGTAAAGCAAAAGGTCTGCCGCATGCGTCCAGAGATGTCCGAAAAGATCAAGGCTGAGCTTATGAAGCAATTCGATGCCGGGTTTCTAGCAGTGACTTCTTACCCTCAGTGGGTTGCCAATGTAGTGCCAGTGCCGAAGAAGGACGGTAAGGTCAGAATGTGTGTCGATTACAGGGATCTAAACAGGGCAAGCCCCAAGGATGACTTACCCCTACCTCACATCGACGTTCTGGTTGACAATACTGCTCAACACAAGGTGTTCTCCTTCATGGATGGTTTTTCAGGGTATACTCAGATCAAGATGGCTCTGGAAGATATGGAAAAGACTACCTTTGTGACTCAGTGGGGCACCTTTTGCTACAAGGTCATGCCATTTGGGTTGAAAAATGCTGGGGCAACCTACCAACGTGCCATGGTTGCTTTATTTCATGATATGATCCATCATGATATTGAAGTCTACGTCAATGATATGATTGCAAGATCCCAAACTGAGGAGGAACACCTTGACCATCTGCGGAAACTGTTTGACCGACTGAAGTTGTACAAGCTGAGGTTGAACCCAAACAAATGCACCTTTGGGGTGAGGTCTGGAAAATTACTAGGTTTCATTGTAAGCGATAAAGGTATTCAGGTGGATCCTGCCAAGGTAAAAGCCATACAAGAGATGCCGACTCCCAAGACAGAGAAAGAAGTCAGAGGCTTTCTGGGACGACTAAATTACATTGCCCGATTCATCTCACATCTAACTGCTACCTGTGAGCCAATCTTCAAATTGCTGAAGAAAGATCAAGTAGTACGTTGGAACGATGAATGTCAGGCTGCTTTCGAAAAGATAAAGGAATATCTCCAAGAGCCACACATTCTTATGCCACCGGTTGAAGGGAGACCTCTAATACTATACTTGACAGTGCTTGACAATTCAATGGGGTGTGTGCTGGGGTAGCATGACGAGTCTGGCCGAAAAGAGCACGCTATTTATTACCTGAGCAAAAAGTTTACCGACTGTGAGTCTCGGTACTCACTGCTCGAGAAAACTTGCTGCGCTCTGGTATGGGCTGCTCGCCGGCTGAGACAGTATATGTTGACTCACACTACTCTGTTAATTTCAAAGATGGATCCCATCAAGTACATATTCGAAAAGCCTGCTCTGTCTAGAAGAATAGCAAGATGGCAAATGATCTTGACGGAATATGACATCCAGTACACCACTCAGAAAGCAATCAAGGGAAGTGTACTGGCAGATCATTTGGAACACCAACCTATGGACGATTACCAATCATTGAACTTTGAATTTCCAGACGAAGATATCATGGTAGTAACCGACTGTGAAGTACCTGGAACGGATGAAGGACCTGAGGAAGGATCCCGATGGTCTATGCATTTTGACGGAGCCTCAAACGCTTTGGGTAACGGCATCGGCGCTGTGATCATATCCCCTAAAGGTACTCATACTCCACTCACCGCCCGACTGTGTTTCAACTGCACTAACAACATGGCAGAATATGAGGCATGTATCATGGGTCTTCAAGCTGCAATCGACTTAAGGATCAAGTTTCTGAGTGTCTTCGGATATTCCGCTCTCGTGATCAATCAGATCAAAGGAGAGTGGGATACGAAACACCCGAATCTTATTCCTTACAAGGAGTATGTGTCGACTTTGCTTCCCCACTTTGAGGAGATAACTTTTGAACACTTCCCAAGAGAAGAGAATCAGTTAGCGGACACACTAGCTACAATGTCTTCAATGTTCAAAGTCAAATGGGACAATGAGGCTCCCCGGATCATTATCTGGAAGTTGGACAAACCTGCATACTGCTGCGATCTTGAGGCCGAAGAGGTGACTGAAAAACCCTGGTATCATGAGGTGAAGAGATACTTGGAAGCTCAGGAATACCCTGAAGGTGCGTCTGTCAACGATAAGAAAATTCTGAGAAGGTTCACGACGAAATTCTTCCTCAACAACGGCATTCTCTACAAACGGAATCATGATTCAACTCTACTGCGTTGTGTGGATAAGGCTGAAGCAGAGAAGATCATGATAGAACTGCATGAAGGTACATTCGGAACACATTCCAGTGGACATACCATGGCAAAGAAAATCCTTCGGGCACGATATTTCTGGTCCACAATGGAGGCCGACTGTTACCAACATTCTCGAACTTGTCATAAATGCCAGATCTATGCTGATAAGGTGCACATCCCTCTGGTTCCTCTGAACGTCCTGACGGCACCTTGGCCTTTTGCAATGTGGGGCATCGATATGATCGGTGAGATCCGACCAACGGCATCCAACGGGCATCATTTCATCCTGGTAGCGATCGATTACTTCACGAAGTAGGTTGAGGCAGCTTCCTACGCCACGGTAACCAAGAGCGTCGTGGCACGTTTCATTCGACACAACCTGATCTGTCGGTACGGCGTCTCGGAGAGAATTATTACGGATAATGGTACCAATCTTAACAATAAGATGATCACTGAGCTCTGCGAGCAATTCAAGATACAGCACCACAACTCTTCTCCTTACCGGCCGAAGATGAATGGGGTTGTAGAAGCAGCTAATAAAAACATTAAGAAAATTGTGCAGAAGATGACAGTGACCTATAAAGATTGGCACGAAATGTTACCATTTGCTCTTCATGGGTACCGTACCTCATCAAGGACGTCAACCGGGGCAACTCCTTTTTCCTTGGTCTATGGCATGGAGGCAGTCTTGCCGATTGAAGTCCAGATACCCTCTCTCCGGATAATGATGGATGAAGACTTGAGTGAAGATGACTGGATCCAGACTCGACTTGATCAATTAAACCTAATTGACGAAAAGAGACTCACCGCTATCTGTCATGGTCAGACGTACCAAAAACGGATGATCAGGGCATTTAACAAGAAAGTCAGACCACAAGAGTATCAAGTTGGGGACCTGGTAATCAAGCGCATCATCCTTCCTCAAGGTGATCCCAGGGGCAAATGGACCCCTACGTACGAAGGGCCATTTGTGGTTAAACATGTGTTCTCAGGAGGAGCCATGATTCTAACCACCATGGATGGTAACGACCTTCCTCACCCCGCCAATGCAGACATAGTAAAAAGATACTATGCATGAATAAAAGACCCGCTAGGTTGACATACCTAGGCAAAAATAAGGGCTTCCCGGCGAACCAAAAGGGTTCGGGCAAAAATAAGGGATGAAATGAAAAAAATCTGTACACCCGGCAAGTCGAAAACCTGAAAAGGCGACTTGGGCAAAAATGGGTATCCCGGTGGACTGAAAACCCGAAAGGGCGGTCCAGGCAAAAGTTAGGGATAAAGCGTAACACTATGTCTCATTGGATCACCTTGCATCCAGAATTCGGTATCAACTATCTGGCTCAGACTTCCGCATCGATCAATCAGCTTCATCTTCAACTAAGCAGCAAAGTGATGAGACACTTGAAGACATAAAGGCGATAGCAGAGTTGGAACCCAGTGGGAATATTGTGTACATAGCTGTTTTGTTTCCTTTTCAAAATTGTATAAACTTTATGTTATTCGGCGACGTTCTCTTACTAGGACGTCGGCCTCTTGTACAAAAACGCCCATTTACAGGCAAACTTCAAAATCAATACAAATTCACTTTTCCAAACATTGCCAATTGTTTTTCCTTTTTCTGTTTTGTCTTGCGAAGAACGTCCAATGTTCATTTTTGGTATATGCATTTGACATTAAATTGCTAATTCATAAGTACTTGCATACGAAACAAAAGGCTGATTACAGGTAACATCAGAAATAGGGGTAATGTAGAGTTGTCCGGGCAGTCTAGTTGCTCTGTCCTCCAAGGTACCAAGGTAGATTTAACTGAAGAATGTGACCAAGTTATCTCAACTCCCCAGCAGGTCTTGAAGCTTATCCCCAGTAGATTCTGGAAGCTTATCCCCTGCAGAGTACGGACGTCTCTCCCGAGCTTTATTCAAAGTTATTCCTCACAAGGGCTTATAACTGGGTTATCCTCAGCTAATTACCACGGAAGATCGCCCTCGGCAAAGTTCTTCCTATCCCCAGCGGAATCCATAATCAAAATCCTCAGTGAAGCTCTCGTCGAAACTTCAGCGAAGTATCTCTTCCCTCAGAGTAATTCCCCTCAGAGTAACCTCTCCAACAAGTTTATTCCCCAACGGAGTCATCTTCTCCAACCGGTGTATTCTTGCAACCATCATCCCCAGCGGAAGCAAAGAGCTCTACTCTTCAACGTTAGCCCAAAATTTAATTCCTCGGCCGGTCGTCAAGGATTTATTTTCCTAAACGAAAATACATTCATAAACATTTCACATTTCATACATCTTGTTTACATACATGATAAAGTGCATACAACACTATCTCATGTTGAACATCATGACATCATGCATTTCATACATCATGACATTGCATACAACTGATGTTTTGCCTTTTCAGGGAAAAAGACAACCCCAAAGACAACTACCTTCAACTGTCACAGTTTCCAGATTCGATTCATGTATCTAGCCAGGGCACATCTATGAGTGATCAGTTTCCGGATTCGATTCCTGTATCCAGCCAGGCCATATCTGTTGACGACTATTTCCAGATTCGATTCCTGTATCCAGCCAGGGCATATCTGTTGACGACTATTTCCAGACTCGATTCCTGTATCTAGCCAGGGCACGTCTGAAGAGTTTGAAGATTCGATTCATGTATCCAGCCAGGGCATATCTATCAACTGTCACAATTCTGGACTCGATTCCTGTATCTAGCCAGGACATGTCTGAAGAGTTCGAAGATTCGATTCCTGTATCCAGCCAGGGCATATCTGTTGACAACTATTTCCAGATTCGATTCCAGTATCTAGCCAGGGCATATCTGTGAGCAACCGATTGTAAACTCGATTCCTGTATCTAGCCAGGGCATGTCTTCATGAGGATATTGAAGATCAACACCTGTAACAAGCCAGGAAAACATCTGTCTTTCTAAAAATACACAAGTTATCGCTAAGGAATCTCTTATGCGATCAACACTTCCAAATGGCATCTATAAGCCCATTCCCGACAAGGTTCTGTCACGTCTCCAGATGGCATCTATAAGCCCATCTCCCTATCCACCATCTCTCCAAATGGCATTTATAAGCCCATTCCCGACATCACATTGCTGATACTCCAACATGCGAGTGCAAATTTCCGGGCACTCTAGTGTCCAATCTCCTTTTACCCTCGAGTCACGAAAGGCAAACTTGCCAATCTAACTCTTCAGGTTCAAGAAGATTGAACAGGGGCAACTGTTGTACCCCAAAATTTGCCCTCCCATTTCCTCAACATTTTCTCACCACAAGACCCTTGGAGCTCAAGATCCAGTTTGGGTTTCCTCTGCTCAAGACTTCTCCTTGCACTGTGGACCCAAATTAGGGTTTGTGTTTGAACAAAGATGTTTTGACCTAAAAAGCCTAAGATGACTTTCATGCTTCATGTTGGACTCCCAAGTTTATCCATACCAAGTTTCAAGTCTTGATTCCAAATTTTGCCCAGTCAATTGGACAGTTGACCTAGAAATCAGCTGTATTGGGGAAAAAGTCAACTGTGGCCAATTGACAGTCAAATCTCATGAAAATTGACCCACATCAACATTATGAACTCCCATGGACCATTTGATCAAGTTTGGATCATAATTCCACAAGAAATTTGATCAGATCACCAAAAGGGCAAAATGGTCATTTTTAGGGTTTTGACTGTACAAAGGCAATTTTTGACTGTTTGACCTAGCCAATGGCAAATCAAGCTCACATATGGACTCAAGGACCCCATGGAATTTTCTTGACATGCTCAACAAGTTCAAAAGATTCCAAATACACAAGATTGACAGTTGAATTTCCCAGTCAATTGATCAATTTTGACTGTATACTGAAAAGTCAAACTTTGACTTTTTGGTCAAAATCAAGTGTCAAGATTCATTTTTCATCAAAACATGCCAAATCATGAAACTTGTTCATCAATAAATCAAGAATTCCAAATTAGGGTTTAAAATGAAGATTTTTCATAACTTAGAATTTTTCTAAGTTATGAAAAACCCTAATTTTTTCCTAACTTTGTCCCACTTTCTCACCAAGATTCATTTGGATTCAAGCAAAAGTCAAAACATGAAATTTGTAGCCTATTGCGCAATCTACAACTTTGATTCACAAAGTTTTCCTAAAAGAAGCTTGTAGCTCAAGTTACAATTTTTGGAACAAGGGTACCAAACCATTCTTAACTTAGAGAAAATTTGACCTATTTTAGGCAAGGTTTTTACCTAACTTCAAGACCATTTTTCACATACTTCCACTTGGAATTTCAATTTGCATTTCAAAGATGGATTTTAGTACACATTCCAAGCTTTCCAAAATGTCCAAGAACTCATCAAACAACCTCATGGTTAGGGAGAATCGAATTTGGCAAGTTGGGAAAAACTCACTTTTGATTTGGCCAAGTTACATGTTCATACATCTAGGCCATTTTGAAATCAGCTTGCACAACTTGATTACAGGTCCTATATCCCTTTTGCACTCATAAATTTAATGCAAACTCATTGTGCCAAGACCATATTTTATGTGTTCAAGCATTGCATAAAGGTTTAGTCCCAAAAAAGAAAAAGCATAATGTCCATTTTTGCAAAAGTAAACTTTATGTCAATTAGCAATCCAAGCAAGTACAGTGCAAATCTCTTTGGCACAAGTTTATGAACAAAACACACTGATCAAGGGGAAGGTTAGCAGCACATTAAGGGGGCCTCTATCAGTCTAAAACTAAACTTGGACATTTGTTGCTTAAAGTTGAAGAAAACTAGCATAACATCTAACAACTCTCATCTCAGCTAACACGGGCTTAAGAAAACTTGTCAAACACATTCTAAATATCCATCCTGACCTGAGACACGAGCCTATCATCTCCAATACCTCCCCATTCACAGAATCACCCTCAAACTTCCAAAACAGGGGACCTGCTGCAGATTGAGTTCCATAACTCATCCCATTCGTGCATTCTTGCTAAAAACACTTCAAACACATCCCACAACATCCCTTGAAGCTATTCCAAACCTCAAACACGACCTGTAACACTCCCATTCAAAATCACCATTTTCATTTTTCTGTTTTGCAGGTGGAGTTCTATAACTCGATTCAGCTAGTTTTAAAGCAAATTAAACTTGGAATAGCATCCCTGGACATCAAGGAAGTTGTACCAATCATCACCTTGCACTGAAAGTACCTCCATCACTAGATACGATTCCAACTGAACAGGTAAGTTCATGAACTCATATCTCTATATCTAGGCATTGTTAGCTTTAGGTTTGTGAAGAAAATATGTCACATTCATAGCCGTGAACATGCCCATGTAATTAGTTTTCATTTATATTATGTGTGCTGTGAGAATTTAATGTCTGAACATGGAACAAAAACTAGGTCAGGAATTGGGGGAGAGGAAATTCTCTCTCATCTTAGAGAGTTAAGTCAAGTTCTTTATATGTCTGGATTCGTCTCTTAATTCTCTACATTTTTCATGTTGTGAGTTTTGCTTGAAACTCCAAGAATTGGGAGATAGAAAACGCGTGTTGATTGTTGTTCATACAGGTTCAGAGGTTGAAGAAGGACTTTTTGGGCTGGGCTTTGTTTCAGTTTCCTATTTGCACCCTTTTGTTACTTTTTAACCCCCTTGGTCCATTATGCTTATTTTCATGATTTTTTGACCTTTTCTTTTTTGTTCTGACTTATTTATTTTTCCTCACAATATTAAAAATATAAAAAAATATTTTTACACCATTTTTATATTTATTAGGCTTTTATTTGTTTAAATTGATATTTGTACATAAATAAATACTTATATACTATTATTTAAAAATACTAAAATTAATACCAATACATTTTATTTGTCTGATTTTTATTTTATTTTATCTTGTGAAAATATTTTATGAAAATATACTTTTTTTTGTAAATATTAAATATTTTATTTTTATACATGTTTAATATATTTATCATATAATATAAATACATACATATTTATTAGCATATTTAGAAAAAAAATACAAAATATATACATTTTTATTCTTATTAATATTTAATATTAAAAATACCTTTTTTACAAATATAATTCATTTTTATTTTATTTTTGTAAATAAACATTATACATATTAAATAATTAATACCCTTTTAATTAATAAATTATGGTTTTGCCCTAAATACATAAAAACTCCAAAAAAAATAATACTTTTTATTTTGTTTATTTGACATATAAAAAACACTTTTTTTTATACATATAAAAACATTTTTTGCATCTTGCATATTTATTCCATTTTTATTTAATTGTTGTATATTAAATAATTTGTATAATTCCCAATTTGATGTAATAGTCTAGGTTTAAATTCCTTGTCAAAATACCCCCATTTGAACATTTGTACCCCCCTTCCCATATATTGTGTTGTAATAACTTAGGAACTTTATTTTTTCGCACTTTATTGCTTTCTAAATATGCCATGTTAGAATTAGGGTTTGTATGCAAATCAATTAACCAAAATAGTTTGACCTAATTTCAAAGATAATCAAGCATGAAAATGAACAACACTAATCACACTTGCACCCCTAGGGTATTCCACTTGTTGCCTTCAATAATGGGCCATATTGCATATTAGGTCTCTTTGGGCAAAACAAACAATCAAATGATCATATTCCCTCGATGACGCTTTCGAAAGTTGCCTAAAAATGATCAAGTCCCTTAAAGAAAACATTACCCAAAGATACTTGGCGCCATTGCAATTATGGTCTAAACGATGACCCGCGCCCGTCCCTTTCACATCCTAACACAAGATTGTCCACCAAATGCAATGGTAGAACAAAATTGTTAAAAGGGTTAAAACATAGCAAAGATCTTTGAGAAATTTAGGGTAGATAGCTCTTGATTACTTGTCAACTTGCAAAACAAAACACTTGCCTATTTTTCAAACCACACACTTTCAAAACAACTTTCAAAAACAAATGAAAACCTTTTCAAAAGACATACACCTTTGTATACATCCCAACATGGATCATTACAAAGGTTGCCACCACATTGGCCTCTTTTCAAAACATTTTCAAACCCATACACACAAAGCACCATTTCAAACAATTGAAAATTAAGGCAAGTTGATCTAAGCAAGTAACTAAGAGCCCATGGACAACCATGGATAGAAAGGGTGCTAATACCTTCCCTTTCTATAATATACTCCCCGAACCCAAGAAAACATCTCAAAGGTTTTTGCTGTGCTTTTTAACCTTTCCTTAGGATAAAATAAAAAGTCAGTGGCGACTCTTGCTCAACCGAAACATTTGCAGAAACAAACGCAAAACCTCAAGTCAGTTTTCCCACCGTATCACAATGGGGGATAGATAATTGAAAAGGCTTGATAGCACATCAGTGCATGGAGACTGACGGGATGAATTATATCGCAGATTTCATCCTGTTTACTACAACCTATGGATTAAAGAGTACGAGGATGAACCTGTGTATTTATCACAACCTAGGGGATAAAAGACGACAGGGGTGGGCTTATGTTATTCATCATAACCTAGGGGATGAATAATTTAACCCTGCAAATTCATATATCTATCGCAACCTAGGGGATAGATAATTGAAAAAAGATTGATAACACGTTGCTGCATGGAAACTGACGCAATGAGTCATATCACAGATTTAATCTTGTTTACTACAACCTTGGGAGTAAACAGTACGAGGAGGAATTCATGTATTCAATGAAACTTAGGGAATTAATAATATGAATTTGGAAATTCTCACACCTACCACAACCTAGGGGGTAGATGATTGAAGAAGTGTATTCGATGATCATATCTTTATATAACTAGATCAATGGTGAGATTGGATTTTTACCGGTTGTTTATGTTCTTAACATAGGTAAATGTTTGTTTTGATAATCTGAAGAAGGGCCCAAAGATATTGGTTCTCCCAAAGTATGTTTGGAAAAATTCCATGTATGATGTATATACACAATGTCCCCGATTAATATGGAACCCATATTGTATATGCACTGAGTGTCTATGTACGCCCCGAATATTTACATATGTACCAAATGTATGTATATGCCATAAAATGTAATGAATTTTTTTTTGGTATTCTCTCATTTTAAACCATTGGTTTTGTGTTACCAACTCCACGATGTTGTGTTGTTGTGGTATCTTGAATTGATTTGAACATGATGAAGAGTGTCCGTAGGATCTTGATATTTGTATCGAAGGCGTAGGCGTAGGCGTGGTCGTAGTTGTGGACATAGACATGGACGTAGGCGTGGCATGGACGTAGGCGTGGATTTTCTTTCGATGTTATTTTCTAACCCAAAAAGCTTTTTGATGTATTATTAAATTCTTTTATTTGTCAAGTCCCCAAAATGATTTCAACACCGTATTCATAAAAATAATATAAGTATTTTGCAAACAAGTCTGAAAAGGAAAAAACATATTTGAAAGATTTGAAAAAGTCAATGGTTTATTGATAAATATGCCTCTGAATAGGAGAAAGTACAAGATGTAATTCCTTGAAAGAGGTAATTACAGAAAATTTTAAACTAGAAATGGCAATGAAAAATGACAATTGCTACTGCTGTTTCCCCAATATCCTTTTAACAGCTCCAATCTCCTTTGCTTCTGAGTTAAAATGATTTGGATCAATATCTTCCTTTGCGGTTTGCCGTCGTAGTTCTTAGATCGCAGTGTTTTTGTTCTTTATTTTTTTAAATAAGATCCCTAATTTTTTTCTGGATCGCCCTCTCGGGTTTTCAATCCACCGGGATAATTTTTTTATGTATGTCCCTAATTTTTGCATGGATGGCCGTTTAGGGTTTTCGATCCACCGGGACGCTCCTTTTTTCCTAAGCCACCTGTTTAGGGTTCGAACTTAAAGAGCTTTTTATACATATTATTTTTTGACTACGTATGAATTTTCTGAATATGGTAGTTCTTCCCCATCCATTGTTGTGAAGACGAGACCATCACCGGAGAATGTTGTTTTTATCACATATGATCCTTCATAGTTGGGTGTCCATTTACCACATGAATCGATGTGAGGTAGCAGAATATTTTTTAGTACATAACCCCCTTCTTTGAACACTTGAGGGAGCACTTTCTTGTCGAAGGCTTTCTTCATTCGCTTCTAATATAATTAGTCATGGCACAAAGCTGTCAAGCATTTCTCTTCAATGAGGTTGAGTTGATCAAGTCGCGTCTGCACCCACTCTGCTTCTTCAAGATTTGTTTCCATTAGAAATCAAAGTGACAGAATTTATATTTCAACTGTGAGTACTGCCTCCATGCCATATACCAGGGAGAAGGGAGTTGCACCTTTTGATGTACGTACTGAGACGTGATAGCCATGTAGAGCAAAGGGAAGCATTCCATGCCAATATTTGTATATCTTTACCATTTCTTGAATGATCTTCTTGATGTTCTTATTGGCATCCTCAACGGCCCCGTTCATCTTGGGTCGACATGGTGAGGAATTATTCTGCTCGATCTTGAAGTTATCGCATAACTTCTTCATCATTTTGTTGTTCATATTAGACCCATGGTGTGTAATGAATTTTCTTGGAACCCCATATTTGCATATGAGATTTTGTTTGTTGAATCGAGTAACCACTTGACTTGTCATATTTGTGTAGGATTCCGCTTCTACCCATTTGGTGAAGTAATCAATGGTAACTAGTATGAATCGGTGTCCATTATATGATTTTGGTTCGATCATACCTATCATATCAATTCCCCACATCGAAAATGGCCAAGGAGAGCTTATGACATTCAGAGGAGTTGGTGGCACATTCATTTTGTCGGTGTAGTTTGGCATTTGTGACATATCTTTGTATAATGGTAGCAGTTGGCTTCCATCATTAACCAATAATAACCTGCTCGTAGGATTTTTCTAGCTATGGAATGCCCATTTGTATGAGTTCCAAAAGTACCTTCATGGATTTCTATCATAAGGGTATTTGCTTCATGTTTCTCAACACACTTGAGTAGCACCATGTCATAGTTTCTTTTGTATAACACATCACCATTCATAAATAATTTTAAGGCTAGCTTCCGTATAGTTAGTTTGTCAATGATAGAGGCATTTTATGAATATTATTGTTTCTCAAGTTACCTCTTAATATCATAGAACCAAGGCTTGTTATTCGGTCCCTCTTCAATAGTGAGGCAATGTGCAGGATCTTCAAAATGACTGATTATAATGCATATTTGTGGTTTGGCCAAGTTACTTTGAACATGGCAGATAAAGTTGCCAAGGCGCCCGCCATTTGATTTTCATCTCGTGGGATATGACTGAAGGATATCTCCGTGAATTCTGTAGCTAGCTTTAAAACATGATCCTGATATGGAGAAAATTTGGGATCTTTTATGTCCTATTCGCCATTGACTTGGTATATGACTAGTGCGAAGTCTCGAAATACTTTGAGATGTTTGATTCTTAGATCGATGGCAGCTTCTAGACCCAGGATACAAGCTTCATATTCAGCGATATTGTTGGTGCAGTCAAAACATAAACTTGCAGTATAAGGCTTGTGATAATTTTTCGGAGAAGTCAAAATTGCCTTAATGCACGCCCCAGTGCATTTGAAGCTCCGTCAAAAATGATTGTTCAACAAGCCCCTGGTTCAAGTCCTTCACCGCCCTAGTATTTCGTAGTCACCTATAACCATGACATCTTCGTCTGGAAAGTCGAACTTCATTGGTTGATATTCTGGTAATGTTTGATAAGCTAGATGGTTAGCTAGTACACTACCCTTTATGGCCTTTTGAGTAACATATTTGATGTCATATTCTGATAGTAACATCTACCATCGGGTAATCCTTCTTGTGAGAGCTAGTTTTTTGAACACATACTTTAAAGGGTCCATTATTTCTAGTAACCACGTGGTGTGAGTTAACATATATTGCCTCAATGTTTTAGTATCCAAAGCCAATTCACAATAAGTATTTTTGAGAAGTGAGTACCTGGTTTCAATTTCAGTAAATTTCTTGTTGAGGTAGTAGATTGCATGCTCTTTTCTACCTGTTTCGTCATGTTATCCCAATACACATCCCATTGATCATTCAAGTACTGTCAGATACATGATGAGTGGTCTTCCGGGAACTGGTTAAGATAGGTGGCTCTTGTAAATATTGCTTTATTGTCTCGCATTCAAGTAGTTCATGTAGTTTGAATATTGGCTCGCACGTAACAGTTAGGTGGGATATGAACCTTGAAATGTAGTTCAATCGTCCTAAGAAACCACGAACCTCTTTCTCTGTCCTCAGAGCTGGAATTTATTGTATGACTTTTACCTTTTCAGTGTCCACCTCAATATCATGTTGAATTAAAATGAAACCCAGTAACTTTCCTAATCTGACACCTAATGTACACTTGTTTTCATTCAACCTTAGTTTAAAACTTCGCAGACGATCGAAGAACTTTTGTAAATGTATGATGTGATCCTCTTCTGTATAAGATTTGTCAATCATATCATCTATGTACACCTCAACCTCTTTGTGAATCATAGCATGGAATAGTGTGACCATAGCCTGTTGATAGGTTTCCCATGCGTTCTTCAAATCGAATGGAATTACTTTGTAACAAAAAGTTCCCCAAGGTGTCATGAAATAATCTTTTCCATATCTTCGGGTTCCACTTTGATTTGATTATATCCTGAGAAACTGTCCATGAACGAGAATACTAAAGCTTGAGATGTATTGTCCACCAAAATATCTATGTGAGGTAACGGGAAATCGTCTTTGGGACCGGCTTTGTTCAGATCCCGATAATTATAAACATGCGTACTTTGCCATCCTTCTTGGATATTGGCACGATGTTAGCTATCCAAGGTGGATAATCTACCACTGTGAAGAACCATACGCCAAATTGTTTAAGGATCTCTTCTCAAATTTTGATTGACATGTCTGGACGAGTTCTTCTGAGCTTCTACCTAACAGGAGAGCAACCTTCCTCCAGAGGTAGTCTATGCACCACAATGTCAGTATCCAATCCTTGAATATCTCTGTAAGACCAGGAGAATATATCCACATACTCATGTAACAACTTGATCAGCCTTTCCTTGACGCTTTTCTCCAATGTTGCCCCTTCCTTGATCTCTTTTGGATCTTCCTATGTGCCAAGGTTAATGGTATCAATAGATTCCTGGTTTGTTTATATATTATCTGCCTTTTGCTCTATCTCCCTTGCCAATTCGTTATAAAGTTCAAGATCTTCATCATCTTCCTCTTCATCTTGGTTGATGGGTGAATCAAAATTATATCGGATAATAGCTGAAACATTATTAGTGATTTTGGGCATGGATATGCTCGTTTATCATGTTTTCGTGCGGTTTTTAGTATGTGAATTTTGAAGATGCATATGAAGAAAAAGTATTGCCATTTGTAAATGTAAGAGATAAATGCAAGAGAAAGACATGGATCTTAATTGAATCTTAAATATAACTTTTATTAATCATGAATACTATCTGAAACAAATCGGGGGACCCTTACAAGCAACCCCTATGCCTCGGGCTTTACATAGGTTCTTTCAAAAACAAGAAAAAATATTTTGGAAAGAAAAAGATCTTAGGAATCTGCACAGTTGTCCAATTCTTGAGTTCTTCGCTTGGGACGCATTCATAGATGAAATCATACGCCTTTTTGATGTTGCTCTTATTAGATATCATTTCCACCAATCCCTCATGCTCTACTCCTTTTTTGATGAAGGTCTTATGGATTGGAGGAAATCGTGCTTTGCCTTTCGGAGCAGCCTTTGATATTTCGTAACCCAAACCAAAGGAATTCATCTTCTCAGGTATTTCTGGGAGCTTACCCCAACCCTTCGAGGCACCATTTTCCACTACTATTTACAAATATCTCCATGAAGTCACAGTAGGTTTCTTGATTTTTTCCACTGGTAGGGTTACCATTGAGGCAACCTCTAAGAATTGGAATGGTGTGGCTACCTAGTCTTCATTTGCACTGATATACCTGTAGGATTATATGTGACTTACAAAGATGTCCTATTCACCGTCAATTATCACTAATCTTCCATCAAAGAAGAACTTCAGTTTCAGATGTAAAGTCGAAGTGATTACCCCTTCTGCATGAATTCAGGGTCGCCCGAGTAAACATGTATATGCTGGTTCCATATTCATAACTTGAAAAGTGATATAGAAAATGTGTGGGTAAATCTTGACAGGAAGGTCCACTTCTCCAAATACTGAAATTTAAGAACCGTCAAAAGCTTTAACTATCGTAGAACTTGTCCTTATCATAACACCATCTAGTGTTAACTTCATCAAGCTGGATTTTGGTAATACATTGAGGGCAGAACCAGTATCGGTGAATATCCTGGACAGACTTGTAGTACTTATCTGAATGGAGATATGCAATGCCTTGTTGTGAGCTCGGCCTTGTGGAAGAAAATCACTGTCATTAAAACCCAGATATGATCTAGACATCAAATTTACTACAACATTGTCAAATTGGTTTACAGTAATCTCATATGCGACATGTGCAGAACTCAGGACCTTCATTAAAGAATCTCGATGTTCTTCTGAATTAATGAGCAACGAGAGTATCAAAATTTTGGCTGGGGTTTGGTGAAGCTGATCCACCACCCTATAATCACTCCTTTTGATTATTTTCAAAAATTCATCTGCCTGTTGATTAGTAAAGTTCTTGCTCGGAGGCTCTTATTCTTGATTTGCCTCCACCACTGCTTTTCCCTTATCTTTCTCTAACATGTCATCCTTATCATTTACCACAACATCATTCTTCTTTTGCGGTTCGGAGCCAAAGATTCGACCACTGCGGGTCATGCCACCTGTTCCTGTTATATTTGAGATTGCAGGTCCTTGACTTGATGATGGCTTACATTCTTGTTTTAAGCCATTAACGTATACAGTCTAATCAGAACTCCATGGTACTGTTTTGTTACTTTTGTAAGGGGTAGGAGATGGCACCCTAATTACCATCGTAGTCTTTCGAACTACTAGTATCCTTAGAGTTTGTCTTGGTGTTATTGCCAATGTTTCTATCGATTCTCCCCATGGAATCACAAGAGTCTTCTTGTTAAGGTTTGGCCCTTGGCAAGGAATTACCAATGGCTTCTTTGTACTTTCCTCGATCGCAGCTACATATTTTTCTTTATGGTATGATCTGAATTGGACTATCCCCTGCTCCACAAATTTTTGTAATGTTTTTTCAAAAGCTTCATTATATTCAAAAAGGAACCCACACTCCAACAGATATTATTTCATAAACTTACTGGGGCCTTTACTTGTATGGATACCCCAAAGTTAGTGACTACTTAAATTGCATTTATTTCTGGTCCACCATGAGGAGGCATGAGGTTTGACTTGATATTTAGTTTATCAAAAGTGATATCCTGACAATCCAACAAATCTTTAACTTTATGTTTGAAGGCCCAACATTGTTCTATGGTATTCCTCAAAGAAATGGCGTGATACTCGCATTTAGCATTGGCGTTGTATCTTGATGGGGGTGGACCGACTCGAGGAGCTAGAGGTCTTAGCTCTATCAAAGACGCCTTGACCAAGTGTTGTAATAATTGACTGGGTAACATAAGGAGCGGGTCAAACTTTCTCAGCGGCCTTTCAAATTTGTTCTGTTACTCCTCTCGCGGAAATATTAATGGTTGATGTGCCCTTGGTTGTGAGGCTACAACATTAATTTCCCCCTCCTTGCTTTTCGTGAAGTTAGGAATATGTCTTTTTGCATTGTAAGGGGCACCAGATGACCCCCCTTGTATATTTCCTCTTTTTATTCCAGCTTCAATCCTTTCTCCAATAGCTACTAAATCCAAAAATCTGGAAGAGATGCTTCCTACGATCTTTTCATAGTATAACCCTTGAAAGGTTCCCATGAACATATCGACCAGTTCTTTCTCTATAAGTGGTTGTTGTACACGGGCTTCCATTTCCCTCCATCTTTGGGCATACTCTTTGAAAGACTCCTCTTTTTTCTGAGACAAATTCTAGAGTTTCATGTAGGTAGGAGCCATGTCCAAGTTATATTTTTATTGTTTCAGGAAGGCATTAGCAAGATCTGCCCATGTCTGGACATGAACCCGTTCCAAGTGCATGTATCAATCTAGGGATGCCCCGCTTAAACTTTCTTGAAAACAATGAATCACCAACTTTTGGTCTTGACCATAGGCATGCATCTTCCTGCAATACATGCACAGATGGCTCCTTGGATAGGTGATACCCTTGTTTTTCCAAATTCAAGTACTTTGAATTTTTGTGGGATCACCACATCAGGAACTAGATCCATTTTGAAAGCATCGACATCATAATCATCGTAACCCTCCACATCTTTTAATATTTCCTCAAGAGCTTTATACTGGTTGAGCACCAAGGGGTTCTCAATAGTATGAGTATGAGTTGTTCTTTGAGGCGCTTGATTGACATCCTCTAAATTGTGGTCTCCATATTACAAGTCCAAGTAGTTGTTTGCGTTATTAATCGGAATCTGCAATGTATGAGATGCCCCTATCTTTTGTGGTGGTGGGACAAACCCTTCAATATCAGCTTGTGTTGCTTCTTGTTGAGCCATGGTGGACTTTTAGGGTCCTAAATCCGGTTCTTTCCTCGGTTGGTGACCGCTCGATGCACCAATGGTATGGGCTACTTCTTTAAAGGCTATCCTAGGAATTTGCTACTGTCTTTCAATGATGTTATTTAAGGCTAGAAGAACATGATTAATGTCTCCTCTCATTGAGTCAATGTTGCCTTTGACTTTCTCAAGATCTTTCTTTAATGCATCTTGGTTCTCCTCGATCTATTCCATCACCTTTTGTTGATGGGCTCTTGTCTGATATGGTGGTCAGCGAGGTGGTTCTTTTCTTCTACCAATGGTTTAACTGGAGAAGGTTTTGAAAAAAATATAAGTTATGAATTTATGAGATGAAAATGTTTGTCAATGCATTAATGCATATGAATATGCTAAGAGTTTCATGTTTTGAATGTCTTATTCACTTGGATATATAGTTTTTTATTGGCTTAAATGCAGTTTTGACCCCCCTAGTTTAAGGTTTTTGGAGTTTCGATCCTCCTAGTTTAAAAGCCAGGTTTCTAGTCCCCAAAGTTTTCAAATTTGGGATTTTTGAAGCCCCCCTCCATCTGGCTGCCCAAAAAGTGACATGGCACAGGGAGAGTAATGCCACATATTATTTTTTTTTTATTTTTTTTAATTTTTATTTTTATTTTTTATTTTTATTTTTATTTTTATTTTTTTTAAAAAAAAAAAAATTTCTTCTCCTCATGGGCAAAATTAAGGTTCGAAAGGAAAAAAAAAAAAATTTTTTTAAAAAAAATAAAAAATAAAAATTAAAAAAATTAAAAAAAAAAAAAAAAATACGTGGCATTACTCTCCCTGTGCCATGTCACTTTTTGGGCAGCCAGATGGAGGGGGGCTTCAAAAATCCCAAATTTGAAAACTTTGGGGACTAGAAACTTGGCTTTTAAACTAGGTGGATCGAAACTCCAAAAACCTTAAACTAGGGGGGTTAAAACTGCATTTAAGCCTTTTTTATTTTATATATTTTTCAGGTTTTGCTTTTTATTGGTGAGTAATAAAAAATAAATACACAAATGAGATACAGAAACAAAATGCCTTTTATTTAAAATAATATTTGTCTTTAAAGGATAATAAAATTCAGATATTGAAAAATATTCTAACTTTGAAACATAAAACTTGCTGAAAGAAATAAACAAAGGGGAAACAAATGTCTTCTAAGTGCGCCTGCGGATGTCTGCCCTGAAACCATCAACCATTGTCCTACAAAGCTTGAGGAAGTGTTTTACATCTTTCTAAAGAGGGACCATCACATTTTCTGCATCTCTCAAACTCCTAGGGATGTCTTTAATGATATTGTTGACTAAGAAGGCGAGTCTTATATGCTTGTCTTTATAGTATCGGTATTATCGGTAGAGATCGGGAATTATCTTGTGATTATCCTTTCCAGATTTGGAGATCTTCACATACTTATCTTCCCAATACAACTTTCCAGCCCTTATCTCCGTATAGAGTTTCCGTTTTATCAAAGAATCCTTTCGGAGGCCTTCTAACTCAAGGAATACTTGCTCGTGTTCTTCAGTCTTTTGGGTGAGAAGCATGTCTTCCCTCATCCTTTCAAGGCGTTCCCTTATCTCCGATTCTTGGCTATCCTAGAGTCTGGTGGTAAGATACTTCATTTTTCTTCTTGATCTAAAGAAGCTTACACCAAACTTTGGATTTGAGCCCTTAGATCTTCTTCCATCACCTTCTTATCTTGCATTTCCTTTTCGTACCATCTGTTTAATCTCCCAATTTCACTAGCAGCATCCTCCAACCTCTGGTTATGGGAGTCCAAATTGAAAGTAACACTTAACAACCCTTCAGTCGTATGCTTTTGCTTAAGACTCTCTTTCTCAAATGCCTCACAATCCCTCCAAATTTGTTGGTCTTTTGATTCAAGTATGTGCTGCATTTGTCTTTTCTCATTAGCTAAGTTATAGAGGTTTATCTCCAATTCTTCTTTCTCCCTTTGAGCTTGTTTCAAGGCATTCTTCAAATTTTCTATTTCTTCTAAGGACATAGGCGGAGCATCTGGGACATATGGCTTGTATTCAGGATCTATGTTAAATGGTAGCTGGACGATTCGTACCCTATCCAAAACCCATCGAGTGTAGGGTTATTTTTCCACATCCTTATTCCTTTAAACCTTCCTTTTATTAACCCTATTCCAAGCCTGAATGATCTTATTTAGCAACTCTTGGTCGTTTTTTCCCATGTCATGAATGGAACATTAGGAAAGTCTCTACAACTATAGATGATATCTCCAATGTTCAGCTTCCTCGCATACCACAACACAGAATTAACAGTAAGAGACCTTAATTTTTTAGGCCACTCATACCTTGTCAGATTCAGAATCATGTAGTCTTCCTTGTAGAGGTGGGTCATAAACCAGGAATATAAGAGTGGGATGCAACAATTTAGAGTACCGCTTCCCTTTTCGTACCGCGTATGAAGTGCATAATAAATGTCAACAAGTAAAGCGGGAGTTGGATCCGGATTAAAAACTTTTACGCCCCAAAACACCCTAATAGACGCAGGGTCAATATAGTCCAAAGTCCTTGGAAATAAGATTACACCAAGCACAAGCAGTCTTAAACAATCAATACAAGACTCCCATTCTTTGTTATTAGCAAAATCAAAATCCTTAGTCTCCAAGTAGCATCTCTTAATCCCTCATATGTCACCTTCTTTCTTGTAATTAAGTGACAATTTGGAATAAGGGATTCCCAAACCTTCTGCCAAGATATTGACGTCAATAATATTCCCGAAACCCGCATAAGCTTTTTCTTTAGAAAAGTTCAAAAGTATGTCGAATTCTTCCTGAGTCGGTGCTACCTGAAAGTCTTGAAAAGTTAAGCACGTCAATGGAGGGTCGTAGAACTCAATTAGGGAAGAAACAACATCCAATTGTACCTCTAATTTGGTTAAGTCAAGGGTATCCCCATAGCGACGAGTGAAAATTTTCAAAGCTCTTTCAGACAGTTTCCCTTTGATAGCCTTAATTTTTGTCATATCTGACTTGACGGCATTGATACGGACAAGTTATTTCCCTTTGGTATTCATTTTCAGGATACTTCACCAAAAACCTTTTGTTATTACTTTTTTAACCCAGTGAATAAGACAAATAAAAAGGAATGGAGGGTAGGGAATATGTGAAATTCAAAAATGTATGAATGCATGAATGTGGGGCTTAGTGACTGGATTTTATGAATGGTGCCCTTAGAAGGTAGGTTCCTAGTTTTGGCCTACGGATTTTCTACCCTCTCCATAAGGTGGTTTCCTTAAGGGTATCATGAATAACACTAGATGGAAAGGCATAAGGGCCTCCCTTAAGTGAAGCCTCTTTGCAGACCGAAACTTTCTTCTCTAGGTTATCAAAGGTCTCGTCATGAGAGTTTGGTTTAAAGGTTGTACAAAGAGTCATAGGTTTCATTCTAAAGTCCTACTTCCCAAGAGGATGTCTCTTGAGACGTATTCCTTTTGCAGAATTCCACCGACTCTAGGCGAAGTCGTCACATAAACTCATAGGGCTGACGTATTCCCGTGGCTAATAGACGAACCTTCTTTCTAAAGGTTTTTGAAGAAAAAAAAAGAAATAATAAAATACCACCACAGATGAATAAAAATAATAAGCAGAAATAAATAAATAGTTAAATAAGAAAATATAAAAAAAAACAATAAAAAAAACCCTAAAAACTCTAAAACAAAAAGACAAGGCTTCTAAACCAAGGGTTGAGTCCCCGGCAGAGTCGTCAACTATTGTAACCGGTTTTAAATTGAGAGTCGCCATCCTTAATATTTATCCTAAGGAAAGGAATATAAAGGTTAACCCTAAATAAGTTAGAGATTCTAGGTTGTTGACTCGTTTCTAGGCGAAGGGGAGGTGTTAGGCACCCCTCATCTACCTTGTTCACAAGGATACTAGGGTTT
This sequence comes from Vicia faba, assembly GCA_948472305.1. Classification (NCBI taxonomy): domain Eukaryota; kingdom Viridiplantae; phylum Streptophyta; class Magnoliopsida; order Fabales; family Fabaceae; genus Vicia; species Vicia faba. The sequence continues at coordinate 369,862 of CATIWC010001003.1, read as the reverse complement.
AGAAGCGCAATCTTTAAGACATAGGGTTTTAATTTTTATTAGGGGAACTCGCCACAGTTTTAGTCGTATGCCTACATATCCTCTTATGAGGAATCAGAGTCTCAATTCATAGTTCGCAGTTGGTTGATGTTTTTTAGGGATTACGAAGATACTTGAATTCCCCTTGTACTTAGTCTAGGTGTGTGAATAGAGGAGTTGTTAGACAAAGTGGGCAGTCGATTAAAATATTTCGTAATCCTTTTTTAAAATTTGTTGTTGAGTTAATTGATTTAATAAAAAAGTTTATTATTGGTTGAATATTTTTTAATGTATTAATTAAAAAAATATCTTATTAATGCATGATAAAAAAAATAATTTTTAATGCAATAAAATAAAAAATATTTGGATGAAATTTGAAAAAATATATAATATTGACTTTATGATAATAATAATATAATATTAAAATTATAAATATATTAAAAAATATAAAAGTTAAAAATAATAAAATAAGAATAAAACGCAGGGGGTGTAAAGTAAGTTGGGCTAGTAAAATAGGGAGGTATATGTAGCAGGGCCCAGAATTCAGATGTTGAATTCAGGCCCAACGTATGAGGGGTTTAAATCCTAATATGATAGAAAAATCTGGGGGTGTAAGGAGTAGGGGTCCAAGTCCAGATATTGAATGTGGCCTATTAGGCCGAGGGGGTGTGACTTTGAGCGTGTTAGCAAAATAAATAAATAAACAAAGAGGGTTTGATTAGCAATGGGCTAGACCCGATGGTATTTGGGAGTCCATTTTGACTCCATGCGGATGGGCGTATGGTAATACAGTGGGCCTTGGTTTTGGGACCGTGTGATGATGATCAACCGGACATATAGTGAAGGCGCATGGTAGACTCGTGGAGGTGTAGGCACAGGATCTTGATGAAGTTATATTTTCATTTTTATTCAATTTTCACTCATTTTCATTTCTCAAACACTCTCTCTCTCTCTCTCTCTCTCTCTCTCTCTCTCTCTCTCTCTCTCTCTCTCTCTCTCTCTCTCTCTCTCTCTCTCTCTCTCTCTCTCTCTCTCTTCACGCAGTCTCTCTTGCCCTCTCCTCTGAACACAAACAACAACAACAACAACAATACTGCTAACCCTAAACCCTAATCACAAACTGGCGGCTACTTCCGCCGTCTCTACCCAAATTAGCCCAAAATATCTCAAGAAACAATCAAATTGAGGACAAAAACAAAAGCTAAGTGGAATCGAAAATACCTTTATTGTCGTAACTTTCTTTGATCCTTTGTATTATCGACTCTAATTCCTCCTTCTCTCTTTCGATTTGCAGGTAATAAATCGCTTGAAGGTGGAGCGGCGATGGATTAAGACGGGAACTTCTGACGATTTGGTGGTTAGATCGAACCCTTCAATCTTTTCCTTCTACTCCTTCAGAAAAAAATCCGGTCCCCCTCTTTTTGTTTTGATCTTCGGTTTTTATATTATTTTGATTTAGTTATATTAGGAAACATTTTTTTGATTGACGTTATTTTTTAGATTGATAGGATTAGGTTTCAATTCTGTTGTAATTTGGTTCAGTTTTGTATAAAGTTTGATTTAATTATTTGATTCTGTTCTGTTTTAGTTGTGATTTTGTATTAAGCCTTGCATTTATTTTGTTATGTTCGTAAGACTTTTGTAAAAGATTTGATTCGATTTTATTTGATTCAAACAGTATCTGTTATAACATTAAAACAAACGTTTTTCTTTCTTAAATCTAAACAGTAAGCATTTTAAGTTTTGAAACATATTTTTTTCTTGATTTGGACTGTGTGTTTCTTTCTTACAAAAAAGCATTTTTTTCTGAACTGGACTATAATTGTTTCAGCTTTGGGCTTGGGCCTGTAAGCCTTCTTTCAACGTTTTTTCCATTTAGTAAACAAACATAATTTTAATTAAGTCTATAATGGTAATGCTTAATAATAATAATAATAATAATAATAACAATAATAATAATAATGTTAGCAAGAACAAATTCAATTTCTTTAAATAAAAACTTAAATGGGCCAAATGTTTGGGTTTTGGGCTTGTAATGGGTTGGACCATGCGATTAAAGGTTGAAGGCCTCAGTATTGGATTTTCTTTAGTTAACGTATTTCCCAATTAATAAAACAAAACTCAATCTTAACTCAGTTTATAATAGTAATGTTAATGATAATTACATTACTAATGTGAAATCAAAACAATTTTCTCAAAACAAAAAACTGAAATGGGCCACATTGTTTAATTGTTTGGGTCTTCCTGAAAAACATACAACATCCATTTCTATTTAAAACATGCCTGTTGTACCCCAAAATTTGCCCTCTCATTTTACTCAACACATGCCCATTGAGGTCCTCAACTTGCTCAAGGATGCCCAAGAGTTGACCAGACAAACTCTCTCCTAAGGCAATGTACCTCAAACTAGGGTTTCCATTTTCATCAGGGTGTGGGAACTCCAAAGGTCCTAAATGTCTTCCATGGTCCCAATATGTTCTCAAGATCATCCATGTCAAGTTTCATGCCTTGCACAAGAAGTTTGCTCAGTCAATTGCTCAGATGCCTGAAAATCAACTGTACTAGGTTAAAAGTCGATTGGGGCCCACATACAGTCAAACTTCAAGATTTTTGGTCAACATCAACATTTTAAAGTGATATCCATAATTTGATCAAGGTTTGATCATGATTCCTCAAGGAAAGCCCCCAAATTCATCAAAACCCAAAAGTTGCTAAATTAGGGTTTCTTAGGAAAAGTCAACCAAACTTTGACCAAGCATAACTTCTTCATACCTTATCAGAAGTTTTCCATCCAAGGCTCATTTTGAAGAGGATGAAATTACCTACAATTCATCTTCATCCCACAAGTTCAAAATATGCACTCATCAAAAGATATGAATATCTACATTATAGGTCCTTTTGAAAAGTCAACAAAAACACCTTTTGGTTCAAAGCTTCTTACATGAACATGGAAGACCCAATTGAGATGAAACCAAAAGGGTTGTTTAGGGAACATCCTAAGCTTTCTAAAAAGTCAAAGAACGCCATCTTAGGGTTAAAATTAAGGGAGATATGTATTGTCAAAATTGACCAATTTTTTGAAATGTGCATGAAGTCAATATTGATCAAAATGACTTTTTTCCAAATGGGCGCATGTTTTCTTGTTTGAAACTTGTTCCTAAGATGGCCCACGACCCCTGATCTTATCCACCTATTATTTTATTATTTTTAATATTTATTTTGATTTTTTATCCATTTAAATCAAAATAAATCAATTTAAATAGTAGAATAATCAATTAAAATCAAAGATTTGATTTTATGAGCATATTATGAGTCCATGAACATCTAGAAAATCAAAAAAAAAATTCAAGAGCCAATTGATTAGAAAAGATCTTAATTTGGTCTATTTTGGAAATAAATCATACAAGACAAAGAATGAAATCAAATCTCCATAATTTGCAAAGATATGGTCAGTTTTTGTTGACCTAAATCATTCTATCATATATACCTAACATCTCTAAATCATAAAAGGGTTTGGGGTCGTGAAAACAAGGGGAAGAAATTGCAAATTTTGGAAGAAAAAGTGCAGACTGCATTCTCTTCCATAGGTCGTTTCAAGTAATTCCAAAGCCAACAATCTGTTCATGGACGTGTTCTGAAGCCATTCCAATCATCCTCAAGCCTTAAAACCTTTAGAAATCACGCCTCATAGTGCCACGGTTTGCATCTTTTTTCAAGATTCTTTTTCAATGATTTATCCATCATAAACATGTTTTGATCATATATCAATGATTGCTATCATATTTGTAATGTTTTTGATTGGTTTGATTGAAGTTTAAGTGCAGGAATGGCACGATGCCATTGTTAGGGTTTTGAGGTCCCAAATTGGGAATTCTATATAGAGGCAAAATTGGACAAAATCAGAGGTACTATCATGCTTAGAAGATGATTTGTAATTGATCCATGTCTTTGGTTTGAATTTATTCTGCTTGTGTTGCGTTTTTGAATTTTACAGGTTTATGGCTACGAACAAAATCTGTCACTATAGCTTTTAGTGACGGAAATGACTGTAGGTAAAAGTGTTGCCAAAAACAACAGTTATGGGGAAGAAGACAATTAGGTGGCAGAATCCCATTGGGTGATTTGAATCACGCGCGCGTTTGGGAAAGACCACTTTATTTCCTTTATATTTATTTATGTTATTATATTTATAACTAACCATCCCAGCGTTTTCTCTATTTTTCTTAACATTTAATTGCAGGTTCTGTACATTATGTTGCCATGCGCTATCATCATCCTACCACTGGATCATCACTAATCCAGATCCAATGCTCAGTCAAAGGGAAGTCCATGATGCACCCTCCAAGCGTGGCTACACAAGATCAAGCGTGGGAGTGGGCTCAGCTAATGGGCTTGGCACAAATTCAACAATGCACCCCCTTTTTCAGATTTCAAACAGGCCCAATTTAATTCTTTTCTCTTTATTTCCTTTATTTTAATTATTTGATTAATTATTTTCTTTTTACAAATAACACAAAAATCATTTTTATCATAAAATCAAAAATCACAAAAACATTAAAAATTATTTTTCATAAAATATTTTATTTCCTTAATTAATTAGATTAATTATTTAGGGCAATTTAATCCTTTTTTTCATAATTTAAGTCTGTAAATGTTTAGTTATTGGCATGTATTTTTGGTAAAACCAGGTGTGTGAATGTCATGACTGATGTCATAACATTCTGGGTTTTTAGGTACTTTATGCAGAAAAAGAATGACATACAGTAGCTGCTATTTATGAGTGTGTATCTGAGCATTTTGCAATGATCACATTTATTACCTTCTACCAAAATCAGTAAACAAGATTTCCGTTGTCATAACCAATGTTAAGACATCCTGTACTAATCTAACAGTTATGCAGTTTGGTTAATTCTGAGATTTTTCAGGAATTTGGTTCATACTTTCCAGAATAGAATCTCACGTGGACTTTAGGTTAACCTAGCTCAACCCTATTCTGGTTGATAAAGTCTTGTGACCAAGTCTTGAGGTTAACCCTAATTAACCCTAGCTTTTCGTGGAAGCCCTAACTGAAGAAACAGCTGCATATATATTCAACAGGAAAGCTGTTGGAAAATTAACTCTTTGACAGAAGATCAACTAGGGGTTGTATAGTTTTAACTACTGTAATCCAAGCAAGTATCATTGTGATAAGTGACTTGGAGTAGGTTTTGATTGTAAGGGTTGTGTATCACTCGAAGCTTTGAAGCAAGAGTGTTTGTGTCACTTGATTAAAGCTTTGAAGCAAGGTCAAGTTAGGCTTATGTATCACTCAAAGCTTTGAAGCACGAGTGTGTGTGTTACTTGATTAAAAGTTGTGAAGCATAATCAAGTGTATGTTCTGAAGAGTGTCTTCATTATTTCATTAGTCAATTTTTTAGTATCAATGCTGTGATTGAGGGGGAGTGAGTAGGAACTCGGGTTTAAGTTGAACTTAGATTGAAGTTGCATTGGGTATGTCTTAAGTGAAGGAGATAAACTGGTTGGTTTATTCCTGAATTAATATCTCTTATAATGAATTTCCTCCCTGGCTTGGTAGCCCCCAGAGTAGGTGTTGTTTCACACTGAACTGGGTAAACAATTGACTGTGTTCTTTACTGCTTTTTGATTTACTGTCTTATATAAAGTCAGATACGGTGTCATAACATTCACTGTGACATTGAGTATCTGCTTCCAGAATTTCAATTGGCATCAGAGCAGGCACCCTGCCTGTCTTACTGGGTGAGATCTAGGGATATCACTTTTTAGTGCTATGGACAAAGAATGAGCTTTTGGAAATAGACCACCCATTCTGGATGGATCAAATTATGACTACTGGAAACCTCGTATGATTGCCTTCTTAAAATCACTGGATAAAAAGGCTTAGAGAGCTGCTGACAAAGGATGGAACCATCCCACCATAACTGAGAAAGATGGGACAATCATTCTGAAGCCTGAGGAAGAATGGAGCAAAGAAGAAGATGAGTTAGCCCTGGGTAATTCCAAAGCATTAAATGCCTTGTTCAATGGAATTTATAGAAACATATTCAGACTAGTACATCAATGTGAATTGGCCAAGGAAGTTTGGAACACTCTCAAAACTACACATGAGGGCACATCCAAAGTAAAAATGTCAAGGCTTCAAATGCTGACTACCAAATTTGAGAACCTAAGGATGATGGAAGATGAAACCATTCATGAGTTTCACATGAACATCTTGGAAATTGCCAACACCTCAGGAGCATTGGGAGAAAAGATGTCAGAAGAAAAACTGGTGAGAAAGATTCTCAGATCCTTGCTTAAAAGATTTGCAATGAAGGTAACTGATATAGAGGAAGCCCAGGATATCAGGAAGTTGAAGGTGGATGAACTCATTGGGTCTCTTTAGACCTTTGAGATGGGGATCAGTGATAATGTTGACAAGAAAAACAATAGCATAACACTTGTATCCAACACTGAAGATGAGAACAAGGAGGATGAAGAAGAAAATATTTCAGAAGCTATAGCCATGCTTGGAAGACAATTCAACAAACTCATCAAGAGAATGGATTCAAAGTCAAGGTCAAATGTTAAGAACATTCCTTCTGACATCAACAGATCTTATGACTCCAGCAGAATACCAAAGTCTGAAGAGAAGGGAAATCAAATCAGAGGAATTCAATGCCATAGATGTGAAGGATATGGGCACATTCGAGCTGAATGTCCTACCTTTCTTAAGAAACAAAAGAAAGGAATGTCTGTTACTTGGTCTGACTGTGATTCAGAAAGTAATTCTAAAGAAGAATCTGCCAAACTAGTTACTGCACTAACTGGTATTTGTACCTCTGATAGTGACACTAGTGATGAGGAAGTGACATTTGAAGAACTGGCTGATACCTACAAGAAATTATGTATCAGAAGTGCTGAAGTCTGTCAGCAAAATGAGAAACAAACAAAACTCATAATAAAGTTGGAGGCTGAGAAAAGGGCAGACATTGAAACTATAAGTCATCTAGAAGGGGAAGTTCAAATGCGGAACTCAAAACTGGACCAGATGACCAAATCTGTCAAGATGCTGACAAATGGAACTGACAAATTGGAAGAAATCCTCCAGGTTGGACAAAATGTGGGAAACAATTCTGGTCTAGGATTTGTGGCAGCGAAGAAAACTGGTACATACAAGAAGATCAGGCCTGATAATCAAATGTCAAAGCAGATGTCACAACATAGTACTCAACATTGGGAACAAAGAAATATGAAGAAAAAGTACCAAAGATGGAGATGTCATCATTGTGGGAGGTTTGGTCACATAAAGCCATTCTGCTTCAGATTGTATGGATACCCTAATCAGAACCCAGGTGTCAAACCTAAGTCTAACAAGGTATCACATACTCCACAGTGGAAGAAAAAGGCTACTGCCCTGATAGCCGACACTTCCCTTAGAGTCTCTGCAAAGGAAGACTGGTACTTTGATAGTGGATGTTCTAAGCACATGACTGGAATCAAGAACCTTCTCAATAATGTTAAACCTCACACCACTAGTTATTTGACCTTTGGAGATGGTGCTAGAGGAGAAATCAAAGGAGTGGGAAACTTGGACTGCCCTGGAGTTCCAAATCTAAATGAAGTATTGCTGGTAAAAGGCTTGACTGCTAATCTCATAAGTATCAGCCAATTATGCGATCTAGGATTCAAGGTCAACTTCTCAAAATCTGAATGTCTTGTAACTAATGAGAAACAAGAAGTTGTAATGAAAGGAATCAAATCTAAAGACAACTGCTACTTGTGGGAGCCTGAGAACACTAATTACTCTACTGTGTGTTCTATTGCCAAAGAAGAAAAAGAAGTGAAACTGTGGCACTAAAAACTTGGTCATCTACATCTAAGAGGAATGAAAAGGATTATATCCATGGAGGCAGTCAGAGGGATTCCAATACTGCAAATTGATGAAGGGAGAGTATGTGGTGAATGTCAGGTTGGTAAACAGACTAGGATGTCACATCCAAAGTCAAGACATCTGACCACCTCTAAGGTTCTAGAACTCCTACATATGGATCTGATGGGACCAATGCAGGTGGAAAGTCTTGGTGGAAAAAGATATGCCTATGTTTTTGTGGATGATTTTTCCAGATTCACCTGGATTAACTTCATTAGGGAAAAATCTGATGTATTTGAAGTTTTTAAAGAACTGTGCAAAAGAATTCAAAGAGAAAAAGAAGGATGCATTGTCAGAATCAGAAGTGATCATGGGAAGGAATTTGAAAACAGTAAGTTTAATGAGTTCTGTTCCTCAGAAGGAATTAATCATGAATTCTCTTCTCCTATAACTCCTCAACAAAATGGAGTTGTAGAAAGGAAAAATAGGACCATACAGGAATCTGCCAGAGCAATGATACATGCCAAAAGACTTCATATTCATTTTTGGGCTGAAGCTATGAATACAACCTGTTATGTCCATAACAGGGTAACCTTGAGAAAGGGAACCTCATCCACCATTTATGAACTCTGGAAAGGAAGAAAGCCAACAGTGAAGTACTTCCATGTATTTGGTAGCAAATGCTATATTCTGGCAGATCGTGAACAAAGGAGAAAGCTGGACCCTAAAAGTGATGAAGGAATATTTCTAGGATACTCCACCAACAGCAGAGCTTATAGGGTATTCAATTCCAGGACCAAAGTCATGATGGAATCAATAAATGTCATAGTTGATGATTATCATGAGGAAACATGTGTCCCTTGCAATGTTGAGACATTCTTTGAGACTTCAAATCAACAGAATGATCTACCTAACACCACTGCAGAAGACTCTGAATCAAAGGAAGCTAGCAAAAACCCTTCCATCAGAATTCAGAAAGATCATCCCAAAGAACTCATCACAGGAGATCCTAAGAGTGGAGTCATTACAAGATCTAGAGAAATCATCTCAAACTATTGTTTTGTGTCTAAAATTGAACCAAGAAATGTTAAGGAGGCTTTAACTGATGAATACTGGATTGGAGCAATGCAAGATGAATTGAACCAATTCAAGCAACATGAAGTATGGGAGTTAGTTCCTAGACCAGAAGGAACAAACATCATTGGCACAAAATGGATTTACAAGAACAAATCAGATGTTGAAGGAGTTGTCACTAGGAATAAGGCAAGACTGGTTGCTCAAGGATACACTCAAGTTGAAGGGGTTGATTTTGATGAGACCTTTGCACCTGTAGCCAGACTGGAATCAATCAGACTCCTATTGGGAATTGCTTGTCTCCTGAAGTTCAAGTTATTTCAGATGGATGTAAAAAGTGCCTTCCTAAATGGGTACTTAAATGAGGAAGTCTATGTGGAACAGCCTAAAGGATTTGTGGATCCAAACTATCCTGATCATGGCTACAAATTGAGGAAAGCTTTATATGGCCTGAAACAAGCTCCTAGAGCATGGTACGAAAGGTTGACAAAATTTCTCTCTGACAAAGGATACAGAAAAGGAGGCTTGGATAAAACCCTTTTTGTCAAAAATGAAGGAGGAAAGATAATGGTAGCTCAAATCTATGTTGATGACATAGTGTTTGGGGGAATGTCAGAGCAAATGGTGAAACATTTTGCTGACCAGATGTAGGCTGAATTCGAAATGAGCCTCATTGGAGAATTGACCTACTTTCTTGGACTGCAAGTCACACAGATGGAAGACTCAATTTTTCTATCTCAAAGCAAGTATGCAAAGAACATTGTCAAGAAGTTTGGTATGGAGAATGCCAGTCACAAAAGGACTCCTGCACCTACTCATTTAAAGCTATCCAAAGATTCAAGTGGGGTTAAGGTGGACCAAAGCTTGTACAGAAGCATGATAGGAAGTCTGTTGTACTTAACAGCCAGCAGACCTGACATTGTTTTTGCAGTTGGAGTATGTGCAAGATACCAAGCTGATCCTAAAGTCAGTCATATCAACCAAGTGAAGAGAATTTTGAAGTATGGCTTTCTATACTCTCGTGGTTGTGAACCAACTCTGACTGGTTACTGTGATGCTGATTGGGCTGGAAGTGCTGATGATAGAAAAAGCACCTCTTGAGGATGTTTCTTCTTAGGAAATAATCTGGTCTCCTGGTTCAGCAAGAAACAGAACTGTGTGTCTCTCTCTACTGCTGAAGCTGAATACATTGCAGCTGGTAGTAGCTGTTCTCAAATGATCTGGATGAAACAGATGCTTACTGAGTATAATGTCACACAAGATGTTATGACATTGTACTGTGACAATCTGAGTACAATCAACATTTCCAAGAATCATATTCAGCATAGCAGGACCAAGCATATTGACATTAGACATCATTTTATCAGAGATCTTGTAGAGGAGAAGACGATTAAACTCGAACATGTTGCCACTGAACTACAGCTGAATGACATTTTTACCAAAGCTCTTGATGCAAATCAATTTGAAAATTTGAGGGGCAAGTTGGGTATTTGCCTACATGAGGAAATGTAGCAATTAATTTTGCTTAAAACAAGGGATGAAGGAGTTTTTTGTGTTAAGTCTATTTTGATTGGGTTAATCATATGTTTTCCTATTTCTTTCAAAATTGTTAAGAAGTTGAATAGACACTCATTTACCTCCTTCCTCTCTCGGCTCTGCAACAATCCCCATCCTCTCAATCAAAGATTTCTCTCTCGTTGCTACTGGGTTTCTAAGACTATCAAAATGTCTCAAACATCATCCTCTTCCAAGACGATTGTTTCATCCGCATCCTCTGATCGAGATTCTAGGGAAATCACAACATGCATGGATTCTGAAGTCCTGGAGATTACTCCTCTTAGAGAACTGGCAAATAACCCCTCTAAGGTTAAAAAGCTGAGAACAAGGCATGCAGGAAGGTCTCAAGCTACTTCATCCGGTAATCCCTCTCAACCATCATCTTCTGTTCCAAATAGGGAAGGCTCAGCTTATGTTCATCAAGCAATAGCTAGGCTTGTTACAAGAATTCTGAGTGAGAACCACTTTGTACCTGTCATTTCTGTTCCTTTAAATCAAGAATCAGCAAGTCCAAATGTTGAAATAAATCCAGATGTCTATCAGAATGTTGAGACACCGAATGACAACATTCAGAAATCATCTGAGAATCTTGATGATCTCCAGAAACCTTCAGAGAAGGATGTTGAACCCCCGGTTATTGATGTGGATGAAGACTACTCTGACAATGACCTAATTGCAAATATCAACCCTAGCATAGCTAGGAGAATGATGAACAGAAAAGGCAAGCAGGATGCTGCAAAAGGTCTGACCAAAGAAAAGACTACTGATGTTGCTCACAAGAAAACCAGGTCTGAAGGCAAGACTGGTGTAGAAACTGTGAAGACTGGATTGTCCAAAGGGAAGGTGAAAACCAGAGTACATGCTGGTATTCTCTCAAAGCCTGTGAGACAACCAATAGCAAAGAAAAGGAAAGAGCCTGAACCTTCTGATTCTGATGAGGACTCAGAATTTGAAGTTGAAGCTGAAGACATCTCTCTCATAAGGAAACTCCCTTCAAGCAAAATGGCTAAAGTTCCTGAAGTCCCCACTGACAACATTTCTTTTCACCACCCTGAAAATGCCAACAGATGGAAGTATGTTTGTTTAAAAAGAATAGCCTTGGAAAGAGAACTGAACAATGGTGCCATGGAATGTAAGGAGATCATGGACCTAATCAAAACTGCTGGACTAATGAATATTGTGGTAAAGTTTACCAAATGCTATGAAAATCTTGTCAAAGAATTCATAGTGAATTTATTTGATGGATGTGCTGATGGAAGGTCAGTTGACTTTAAATGTGTCTATGTGAGAGGAAGAAAAGTTAATTTCTCTCCCTCTGAAATAAACAAATTCCTTGGAAGACCAGATGAGGCTTGCCCTGAACTAGAGGTGACTGACAACCAAGTATGCCAAACCATCACTGCAAATCAAGTAAGGAGCTGGCCCTTAAAAGGAAAGCTGAATGCAAGCAAGCTATGCATGAAATTTGCCATCCTGCACAAGATTGGTGCAGCCAACTGGGTTCCTACCAACCATAAATCAACCATCTCCACAGGATTGGGAAGATTCATTTATGTTGTTGGAACCAGGACAGAATTTGACTATGGCAGGTATATCTTTGATCAAACTTTAAAACATGCTGGAAGCTATGCTGTTAAAGGCCCTATTGCCTTTCCCTCCCTCCTATGTGGTATTGTCCTTGCTCAGTATCCTGACATCCTAGTGGAAAGAGATACTGTATGAAAAAGAGCCCCTGCTCTTGGGTTGCACTATAAGCTATTTCAGCGAACTCATGTTCCTTACATTGTCATGACATCAGCTGAGACATCAACTGTCAAAACTCAGTCCAAGACATCTGATGTTATAGCTGTGCTGAAGGAAACCTGCAAAGAGCTGGAGACAAGGAAAAGGACTCTTGAGAACCTAATTGCCAGATTAGAACAGGAGGAGACTGAAGGACAAAGAAGGGAAGAGTATGCTGCTGAAGATCAGCTAAATGCTGAAGAAAGTGCCTCCTCTGAAGATGACAGTGCTTGAAGTTTCGTGGAGTTGTCAAGCTTGCTGCTGGTACCTGTTGCTGCAAGTGATTTCAGATTTTTTGTTGTTTTTATTACTCATTTTGGATGACTGTATAACCTATAAGTACATGTATCTTTGGCCTATTTATGGCTAAAGAGGGGGAGAAGATTTTGTGTTAATTACTTGGTAGACATTATTTTTTTTCTGCAGACATATTATTTCTGCTGCTCTCTATTCTCTGATTGTTTAGGGGTTTTAGCCAAAAATTTGCCAAAGGGGGAGTTTGTAAGTGTTTAGTTATTGGCATGTATTTTTGGTAAAACCAGGTGTGTGAATGTCATGACTGATGTCATAACATTCTGGGTTTTTAGGTACTTTATGCAGAAAAAGAATGGCATACAGTAGCTGCTATTTATGAGTGTGTATCTGAGCATTTTACAATGATCACATTTATTACCTTCTACCAAAATCAGTAAACAGGATTTCTTGTCATAACCAATGTTAAGACATCCTGTACTGATCTAACAGTTATGCAGTTTGGTTAATTTTGATATTTTTCAGGAATTTGGTTCATACTTTCAAGAACAGAATCTCACGTGGACTTTAGGTTAACCTAGATCAACCCTATTCTGGTTGATAAAGTCTTGTGACCAAGTCTTGAGGTTAACCCTAATTAACCCTAGATTTTCGTGGAAGCCCTAACTGAAGAAACAGCTGCATATATATTCAACAGGAAAGCTGTTGGAAAATTAACTCTTTGACAGAAGATCAACTAGGGGCTGTATAGTTTTAACTACTGTAATCCAAGCAAGTATCATTGTGATAAGTGACTTGGAGTAGGTTTTGATTGTAAGGGTTGTGTATCACTCGAAGCTTTGAAGCAAGAGTGTTTGTGTCACTTGATTAAAGCTTTGAAGCAAGGTCAAGTTAGGCTTATGTATCACTCAAAGCTTTGAAGCACGAGTGTGTGTGTTACTTGATTAAAAGCTGTGAAGCATAATCAAGTGTATGTTCTGAAGAGTGTCTTCATTATTTCATTAGTCAATTGTTTAGTATCACTGTTGTGATTGAGGGGGAGTGAGTAGGAACTCAGGTTTAAGTTGAACTTAGATTGAAGTTGCATTGGGTAGGTCTTAAGTGAAGGAGATAAACTGGTTGGTTTATTTCTGAATTAATATCTCTTATAGTGAATTTCCTCCCTGGCTTGGTAGCCCCCAGAGTAGGTGTTGTTTCACACTGAACTGGGTAAACAATTGACTGTGTTCTTTACTGCTTTTTGATTTACTGTCTTATATAAAGTCAGATACAGTGTCATAATATTCACTGTGACATTGAGTATCTGTTGCCAGAATTTCAAAGTCAATTAGAAATTAGGGTTTAATTTGTACATAACCTAATTAAAAAAAATTTCTCTCAAAAAATAACCTAAATGTTTTTTCAATTAGATTTTTAGGATTCTTAAATTATTCTCGCATTTAATTCGCCGCGCGCATTTTTTTTATTTCCTTTTTAATATTATTGTAACTTCTCCGAGTTTAAATTTCGCATTTTAATTTTCAGTCCAAGGTAATTATGTATCTGCAAAAGCCCTGTAATAGCTAGGACTTTAACTTTCCTCAATTTTAAATTCCGCAAACTATAAACTGCTTAGATGTATGTTAATAGGATTGTATGGAAAGACTAACTGAAAATTAGTACAGTAGAAAATCCTAATTGTGCAAAGATTAAATAACTGAAATCAAACACATGCACATGCTCACTCCTATGGTTTGCCTCACTTGGTTGCCTCGGAAATAATAGCCGTATCCCTCGAACGTTGGGATATCTTAGCAAAGACCCTCAATTCTAAAGTCATCAAAAAGATCATGGTCCCTTAATGTCCATCGAGTTGCCTACGAGAAATGATCTTGTCCCTCGATGTTGCCTACGAATATATGATGATAGTCCCTTCGAAATGCTAAGGTATCCTTACTTGTTGCCTTCAGAGACCATTTCGTCCCTTCGAACGTCCCTTTAAAAATCCAACGACGGTGCTACCTATTCCTTAATAATAGGATAGCACTGTCTAAAGGAAAACTAGCAGACCTTTTTCGAGTAGGTATATTAGTTCCTAGGTACTTGCTCAAACAAACAAAAAAATTGTTCACACAAACACTTTTCAAACAAAGTTTTCAAAAACAACTTCGTAACACTCTTGAGGACAGAAACAAGGGTTAAAACGAAGTAAACCAAAACTTTTCAAAACAAGCACACACAAGCAATTTCAAAATGAGCAAGTACCTAAGAGCCCATGGAAAACCATGGATAGAAAGGATGCTAACACCTTCCCTTTCTATAATCTACCCCCCTTACTCAAACATTCTCGAAAAAGGTTTTTTCTGTTCTTTTTCCTTTTCCTGATTGGATAAAATAAAAGTCGATGGCGACTCTTGCTTACCGCGACATTTTGCGAACGAAAAACGCAAACCAGTATTAACAGTCGGTTCTGCCACCGTATCACAATGCCTCACTACTTTAGTGGGCCAGTCCATTTAATCAACAAACCTCTCATGTAATCAACGTACCCCCTTCTTCTATTGAATTATAAATGGGTCAATAACTCTACATGCGCCTTTTCTGATTTAGAAAGACCCAAGAGTTCTCAATTAATGTAAACCCCCCGCCCCTTCTATTTATTCAAAAATGGGCCAATATCTTTTAACTAACACACTCCTCATATAAGAGAAAACGCGTGGGCCCTCAATTTTACATGAGCCTTTTCTGATTTAGAATGGCCCATTAGTTTTTTTAATAAGATGAAACCCCCCTGAATTTGATAACATTATAAAGCAAATGATAGCTCTAGTACTTGATAAGGGATAAAAATGATTGGAAACCCGTAGGGAAAATTAGGGGTATGACAGGATCGAGTGAAGGTCATACTCTTGCGAGATCCATGATAGACATCATTGCAAGGAAATCCTGGTAGGAGATTCTGAGGAATAGGATTCTATCGGGTCAATGAACAATATATATAGTTTGCATCCCTGAACGTGTCATTGGATGTTAGCAAACGGTGGTTTCCCGTGCGATTGTAATCAGTTTTTTTATAGTGGATTAACTATGCCAAACAAGCACATAGACAGTGATTTTTTTTTGCCATAGACAGCGCTTTTAAGCGCTGCCTATTCCTGCGCTGCTGTAACCTTAAGCAGCGCTGTTAGTCTATGTGAAAGCGCTGCTTAATGTAGACCTTAGACAACGCTTTATTGAATAAGTGCTTTCTAAAGGCCCCTATAGGAAGCGCTTTTAACAATGTAAGTGCTTTCTATAGTATGCCTATAATAGCGCTTTCACTTTAGACAGTGCTTCCTCAAGCGCTGTCTAAAGTGAAAGCACTGTTATAGACACACTATAGAAAAAGCGATGTCTATTGTATTATTTTTTTTTTTTATATTTTAGTTAAGCAAAGTCTAATGTCCCCTTTTAGACATCGCTTGTTATTTCATAGGCAGCGCTTTTTGGTTTAAAGCGCTGTCTAATGTTAACGGATTTTTGAATATATTCAGCTTATATTTTAAGCGCCCTGTACACATAATCACTTAAAATTTAAGCGATGTCTTTCAAATTTGCACCAGAATTTATAAATTTGAAGCTTCAATCCAATAAATATGCACCAAATTTACATATTTATATATACAACCTTTATTTAACAATTTATATATACATAAATACAATTTAAAGTGTTCAATATTGTTATCTTCTAGAGCTGTTATATTCTACTATCTTCTCTACAAACAACAACAATGAAGAATCCTAAATGAATCTATATATCTTCTGCATATATGCACCTACCTGAAACAAAACAAACAAAGGCATATATATCAGAATCAAGCTATATATATATATATATATATATATATATATATATATATATATATATATATATATATATATATATATATATATATATATATATATATATATATATATATATATATATATATATATATATATATAACACTTAAAAATCAATGTAACAAAAACAAATCAAGATTCATACAAACAAAATTTCCCGATTCATACCAGGCATACAAACAAAATTCACAGATTTGGTCCATTCAAACAAACAAAATTCCGTTATAATCTATCGTTAAAAATTCCTCGATTCATACATACAAACAAAATTCCCCGATTTCGTCCATACAAACAAACAAAATTTCGTTATAACCCACCATTAAAAATTCCTCGATTCATACATACAAACAAAATTTCCCGATTCATACCATGCATATAAACAAAATTCCCCGATTTCGTCCATACAAACAAACAAAATTCCATTATAATCCACCATTAAAAATTCTCCGATTCATACATACAAACAAAATTCCTCGATTCTGTTATAACCCACCATTAAAAATTCTCGATACACTTTTAAATACAAACAAAATTTTCATCTCAATAACAACAACAACAACATTGCAACAATTTACTACACTATGACAACATAGTATCTCATTAAATCAAACTTATATATACTCAAAATTATGATCAATTAAAGTGTCACAATACCTTATAAAATTCTCTTCTCAATAATGAATTGACACCAATCCTCCTTAATTTCGTCCAAATGATCTTTCAAATAAGTAGAACACTTGTATTCATCAAAGTACTACATAATATATCATAATATGATTTAGTTAAAAAAAATTAATTAGATGAAATGTGTTAAATATATTAGAATAAATCATAAGTTAGAAACTCATACCATGGATGGATTCTCTATTTGATTCAAAAGAATAATTTCTTTCATAAATCTCAACATGAAATAACCGTAATCTATACCATTACGTTGATGAGGACACTACACATGGAAAAATATACAAATATATATCATCTCATATAATTTAACTTGTTTTATCAAGTAGAGTCACTAATCTAATCAAAATTATGAAAATATACCTGCACTCTAATCCATGTAATGTTGTTTGCCTTACTCTTTGGTACTTGAATATTTCTTTGTGATCTAAATATTTGTATAACCCTAACAAAATATAAATGAAGAGTTAGAACAATCTCACATAAAAAAATAAATAAGTAAACAAATGAAGTTTTAGAACAATCTAACTTACGTATCAACCATCTCCTTCATGTATGGGTATTTTCTTCAATCTCCTTCTAACGAATCCAAATAATATACAACTTCTCTTATTGGATTGATCGCAACCAACAACCAGTGTCCACTATAAGATTTACAAAGTTTAGATTGAAACTTTCTACAAAACGTCAAAACACGAAAAATTATAATAGATGAAGTTTGAATAAAAATCTTACCCATTGCCAGTATTAAATGGAAAAAAAATAATTTTTCCGTATCTATGTTGGCCATAAATGTACGGACAAAATACTCTTTTACGTCATCTGGTCGTTGTTGGATTAATAGTGCATTGATATTGCTTGGAGATAAGAAGGAGAATCTTTGCTCCAATTGATGCGGGCTCATCAAGTTGGCATACATGAAACTTAAATAAATACATAATTAACATTAAGACCATTCAATGAAATTATTAGATAAATTGTTCAATAAAAACGAAATAAAGTTGATCGGATAATACCTTATGTATGTATTAATAACACCGGGGCCTAATTCTTCATGTTTAAGAATTTGATCCACATCCTCTCTACTTATTGTTTCGTAATAGGAAAAACCAAAAATACCTTCCTCATATGTATATTACGAGCACATCATTAGCCAAATCTTAAATTCTCATTAATGTTTGAAGGCACGACCTATACCAAGAAGTAGGCTTTTTTCTAGCCGCAGACTTTGCCACATCCTTTTTTTGTGCGGACATGTTACTCATAGGGACTTGTTGCATGTCTTTAACATGAATCTAAAGATCAAATTCATATAATAAGTTAGGTGAAGTATAAGATCGTGAATTAATATTTTCAATGTAAAATATATATTAATTTACCTTCTTTTTAGATGCAACTGACTCGGTCTGCGGCTTAATCCCATTATCTTTTGATTTAGACTTCGTGGGAGTCTAACATTACCATGAAAAAAATGTACGTTAAATGGTCGTAATAGTTTTCATAATAGTTTTCAACGGTGCAAATGTTAACATACCTCATAATCTATAAAAATGAGGCTTGACGGCCATGCAACATAAGATCCTATTGCCTCTCCGACCAATGTTGCATCTGAAATATCGTCAGGCAACGGTAATGGCGCATCCCTCTCTATTGCAATTTCAATTGATACTTTCAAAAATCCAGCAGGGAGCGGTTTATGGTGAAGTACTTCTCCCAAGGTGTTATGAACTTTTCCCTTGTTAACCATGCGATAAGTCGGTGACGATAAATATAGCTGACAAGGTAAAATGCCCTAAACCAGTAATAAATATGAAATTATTAATGTTTATATATGTAAGTTAAAAAAAATTGTGCTAATTCATAATAATATATGTTACCTCGGGAATTTTCTGTTGGAAATCACAATTGATACTATCTTTGTCACTAGTATCCTTGAACCCTGACGCTTGTCTTCCTGACATGTGTTTTTCTTTGTCCTTTTCCAACTCACAAACTTTAGCTTTTACTTTTTCTAACTCTTCCATCACTTCTTTATTGCTATGACCTTTCTTCTTTTGATGACTACCCAAAGATGTTGGAGTCACCCTGAATCCCTTACCCCTCACACGACCGGTATACTCAGGAACATTTAATGCTCGACTAAGTATGCTCCTGCAATCCTAGTCTTCAGCTTGAGTTTGAGATAAACTCTCCTGAAATTCATATGCATAGCGAAATAAATTAATGGTGATTAAACTCGTAAATTCCGTATTTTAATAAACTTTTGATTTAATTATAGGAATATTGATATACTTACACATTTCTCATAAATTTGAAGCACATCTTTTAACAACTTCATCCTTACCCACCCGGGGCAGCCTTCCACAGAACATGTTCCGGAAGAGATGTTTCTTGACTTTTCTCCTCTTCTAACTACACGTTAAGAGAAATAATAAATCAATAATAGCACTTGATGAACAAGTATATCATATCATTTATATAAATGCGATTGCAACCCAACTGCATCAACCCGACCCACAAAACAACAACTTAAGCAAGGATATTTAATTTGGTTGGCGTCTTTGGCGTGTTCAACAACAAACTTAAGGAATTCCAATACCCCATTCTCGTACTCTTTGGACAATCGATTGGAAGACATCCATTTTTTATCCATGGTCTTACTATTAAGTAAGCTAAACAAATATAATACTTAAAAAAAGGACAGAGACTAAAAAGCTTAATACCAATTAGGCATATTCATCGAAAATAAAAATACTATAATTATTCAAGAAACTATAGAAAATTAAAAGAACAACTAAATACCTGTAGAGAAGTCAGCAACTTCTGAAACCACGCAGTGTAATATTCTTTGAAATGTTCAGAAACACCACTCTTCACAAGTAACCTATATAAATGATCAATTAATTTCATTATAATAAAAAAAATCTATAGAATAAGAATTAAATTAGAATATTTATACAACATTAAACATATATGTATACACCATTAAATAATCACTAATATTCTTTAACATATATTTTAATGTTTTAATTTTTTTTTAAATATAAATATTTGATTTTAAAATATGAAGGTAAAATATTAATAAAAAAATTTATTTAATACAGGTCTATTTTAATATTCTACATTGAAAATATAAATCAATCAAACAATTCATGTGACTCTATATTAATCAAATGGCTCATAAAGTGTAATTTTCATTTTTTTACCCTTCAAATTATATTCTAACTTCAAATCTAGATCTTCAAATTTTAATCCAACAATCATAATTTGTTTAACTATCTTAATTTATGTGTCAGTATGACTCTTACATTAGAGAATCCAAGTTTCCAAAATTCTATTGACCCATAAATACTTTATGTAACATGTCTCTTTTCTCTATAATTTTTATCACTATATAAACTATTTCTTTATTAATTTCTAATCATCAATTTTAAAAAAACATTTCATCCTTGTGTCTCGTCCGTGACTCTTGTCTAAAAATCAATTTTTCACAATATTAATCGCAATGGTAATGTATACACATTTCAATTACAATGCTTTTTTTCTCTCATTCAAGACATGCAATATTCATTGTGATATTTACACAAACACCTTACATGCAAAACTCATTGTGACATTTTCACAAACACCTTACATGCAAAAACCATATGCCACACAAAACACACGATAATGCAACATTATCAACAATAAATCAATACTAAAACAACACTATGAACACTATCAACTAAACCAAGTGCAACATTATATAGCAACATTATCAAATATATCAAATATATCAAAAATCATACCTAGAGGAGAAGAGAACCTTGGTTGTGAATGGAAGAAAGGATGAAATGGTCTTGAATGGAAGAAGGATGAGAACCTTGAAGAAAGAATGCAATGATTTTGTCAAGAATCAAACAAAAAATCGCGTCAAAGGGGGTTTTGTTCGTAACTGTACTGTGTTGTGAAAATGGGTTTTGCAAAATAATAACGTTACTATGTTTTATGTTGGGCGCGTGTTTTATTTTTTTTATAACATGACTTTAGGCAGCGCTTGTAGTAGCAAGTGCTGCATAATCGCCCCCTTTAGGAAGCACTTTAAGAAAGTGTTGCTTAATCCCCCCCCCCCCTTTAGGCAGCACTTTAACAAAGCATTTTGTAAGCCCACCCTTTAGGCAACGCTTCTCCAAAGCGCTACAGTACCTACCCCCTTTATCAGCGCTTTATAAATTCACATTAACCCCCTTTAGGCAGCTTTCACAAAGCGCTACTTAAGCCCACCATTTAGGAAGCGCTTCTAAAAAGCGCTTTGTAAGCCCACCCTTTAGGCAGCGCTTCAGGACCTACCCCCTTTAGCAGCGTTTTATCAAACAATATTCACCCCCTTAGGCAGCACTTTTTTAGAAAGCGTTGTCTAAGGTATAGGACAAAATTTCCGTGTTTTTAAAATGCACTTTTAGTAGCACTTTTGATAAGAAGCATTGCCTTAGGTGTGCTGTCTAATCTTATTTTTGGCGTAGTGATTAAATCCTTGGATAAGACGAAATCACCTTGCAAGGGTGGACAAGAGTAGCCTAGTTAACAGAGCCTGGATAAAATACTTGTGTCCTTTATCTTCATTATGTTTATTGCTATTATAATTTGAGTGCTTAGAATTTTAATATGGAATGTTTTCTATGAACAAAATTAACCCCCCCCCCCCCCCCTTTCTTGTGTTTTCTCTACCTTCAATTGGTATAAGAGCCCGACTTTGTTATTGATTTAAGATCAAACACTTAACTCCGTAAAGAGATCCAATTAGGGAAAATTAAGTAGTTGTCTACTACTTAAATTATTAAAAGCTTTTCTGATTCAAAACCCAGTATGTAGAAGATTCAAAACTCAGGGCTAGAATCATAAAATTTGAAGACGAAATTCTTGAAATAAGTTCTCAGGATTCTGAAGGCTCAAGTATCTGATGGAAATGGATTTATCTTCTTAATCAACAAAAGTTTTCCATCATAAGCAAAGGTCAACATTCAACACTTCAACTCTCCAACAAAAGTTGTCATCCAAATGACAAACCGCTGCAAGATTAAATGGATCTAATCTATGTCACCTCTAGAAGATCCACCAAGAACTCTAAGAAGTGTTGCGGTGAAGAATTGGAAGTCAAGTGGAGAAAACATCATTCACCAAGGAGCAGATCAAATCAAAGACAACTCATAAAGTATATGGAAACCACTTTCAGAATCTGAAGAAAATAAAGCAGCTATTAAAGATCAAGAAGTAAATAAATTAGAAGATGATCATCTAGAAGATTCTTCTTGTCAACCTCTGAAGAAGGCATAACTACTCAAAGATATATGCTCAAAGGAAGCACAATGGATTGGGAGAAAATATGATGAATTCAAATCCACTATTAGCTCAAGAAACATGAAGTTCAGAAGAAGCATCTTGGGATAAGGAATAAATAGTAAACTATAAGAAATGCTCAACAGACTGGTTGATCAGAAATAAGATCAATAGTGAAGGTAAACTTGTTACATGCAAAGTACACCAGGTTAGAATTTTCATGCTTTCTAATGAAGTATAATCTTTTAGGATATTAGCATTTTTAAATATCCTTCTCATATAACTTTAAAAGTTGTTTATCAATTGGTTTTCCCATGGAAACTAATATTCCTATTTCTTATCACATGCTTAATAACCATCTAGCCCCCCTCTCTCTCCTTCTCGTTAGAATTTTTCCAAGGTAAAAAATATTTTACCAAATAATCCTTATAAAATACTAAGCATCCAGTTAAAAAGTCTAACCCTTGTAGCATCCTTCCTCCTAAAAACCTAGAGTCTATATATTTTAATATATCCCTCGTTACTCATCTTGGAACTTATAGATACTTCCTTATCCACAGGTTTCTTTATATGTTGTTAGTCTCCATATCTCCAGTTATCCGCTCATAATTCAAAACTTGTATGTTTTTTCTCTCTTTCATGCTTTAAAAGCCTCCTCATAAATTCTCTTGATCATTATTTTATCATCTCATAAAAGATCTTTATCCTCTACTAATGGCATATAAAACCTTTCGTGGTTTTGAGGATCTTCTTGAAGTTGTTTGCGAACTTCGTCCAAATGTTCCCAGAGTAAGATCTAATGAACTTGGTATTAACTAAAGCATCATCTGGCATTGTTGGTATAACTACTTTACCATGCTACATGGACCCTTCTATCCTTATCTTGTCAAGGATTTTTGGTTGTACGCCTCTATTAATGGTGACTCAATCCTCTCATCCTTCTTCAATAACAATGTTACCATCACTCCAACATCAATTGCTACTGCAATCACGTGTCCTCAAATCGGAACCACAGTTGAATATTTTCAACTTCCCCTCTCTTTTGATGAAATACTTACCACAATCCATAACACCTCTGAAGGATATGAGCCAAACAATCCAAAAATTCTTCTTCCTATAGCCAAAGTTTGGTTTCAACTTTTGCTAACCAACTTTCGACCTAGAGGAGTTAGTCTGGACTATCTAGTCTTTTTAGACAGAATCCTAATATACCTTCTTATGAATAATGTTAGAATCAAACTACCTCAACCCATTTTCAATTATCTTAGGGGGTCAGTTGTCATGTCTAGAAGTATCACCAGTCATTTATCCCCTTGGGAAGAGTTCTCTTTGCCCTCTTCTTTCAAGCCGGGACTATTGAAACAATTTGTCTAAATGGTTTGGACTATATTCCTGAAGAAGAAATATGTGAATTTCTTGAAGTTTAAGTCTTTTAGAAATTATATCTCCTTAGAAATATGTTGTATTAGGACATTCATGTTTCGTCCAAGGTATAATTTTCTCTTCAGATAAAAACTCCTTTAGTAATAAGTGTTCAGTCTAATACATGCTCTTATTAAAACAAATGAATTTTTTTTTTTAAATTAGTTTCTATATAAGTAAAGAACCCCTAGTTTAACTAGAATTTGTTATCTTCTAAAAATCTTAGTTAGAGTCCAACACCTTAAGTAATAAGTCACTTCTAGGGAATAAGTAGAAATATTTTTGCTTCACTCAATGTCAGAATAATCCTCTAAACCCGATGCACTCTTTATTGACATTAATTATTATGTTATAAGCTGTCACATCATAACCTTATGCGTGATACGCCTATCTACCTTGTCACTTGTACAGTTAGTCACACTTTCTATCTATATATTCATCTTCTTCCTTGAATATATTCAACATTTCCTTGTTTCAAAAATACATTCATCATCTCCTATTTCTCATCATGTCTCTAGTTACCTTCTTTGGAGATGGAAGTCTTCTTGAAATCATGACTGAAGAGAAAATCAAACTCTCTCGTCTCAGCAACAGTCAGATCTCGTGTAGTTTCTCCTAGGTCATTTAATTTCAAGAATGGACAAACTATTTCACTATGCTAGATAAATGTAAGACCCTTCTAAACCCAACAAAATACTCATAATTATTTAAAATAATATCAAAGTAATACAACAAATGGGTGTCACATTTTATTCGTGAAATAATCATACGTGCTAGTCTTACTCCGTAACACGGATTTTTCAAAATTATTCATGACATATACATTATCAGTATTTCACATAATTGTAGCGGAATCATAGTTCAAACAATTTCATTAAAAACACTTCATAGTGCCTCATGATTCATGGTTCACAATTCAACATAATTTAAACTCCATGAAAACAATTTAAATGTCATAACAAAACAAGAACAACACATTTTTCAAATAAATCATTCACCTCCCCGATGTTACATATCACAACAAGACCTTCTAACTCAAGGAAATAAAACACACTCCAAAGCTATTCTTCCAAGCCTTTGGGGACTACTTCTGATTACCTGCACGTTACCCATGTAGAGGTAATATTCAAGAAAAAAGGGTGAGTTTATCATAATCATTAAATAAGACATAAGTAATAGACATAGCAGAATAAACCAAAAGTATCACAACATAAACTCGGCATTATTAAATTCCAAGTACGTCAACAACCATACAAATTCAACTACACAACACAACATCATCAATTCAAGAACCATTTAATGCCACATAAGATGTAGTGCAAGGACAAAGACTCATGCATGTGGTACCAATTCATTTGATGAACACAGTGCCATCACCCTCCAAAGACTGTAATCATAGGATCAATTCCCACTTGGAAACGGAGAAAATCATAGACATCCCAAATCCATACAATGGGATTGAGACCAAATCATTGGAACAACAACCTAAATCATCAAAACCAAATCACTGGACCAATGTCCTAAATCATTAAAATAGACCAAAGTGGTCCCATGAATACATGAAGCGCAACAACAAATATAAACGGCCATAACTAGTCATACGCATCATCATTCATGTATTAATCAACATCATACATAAAACATCATCCTGTATACTCATGTAATCATCATATATACTCATGTAATCAAAACATGTCATAACATCATCACATAATCATAATAGCAACATATCATCATAGTTAAACAAATCGTCATTGCAATTCAATATGGGGAACCTATTCTTACTCTAACTTGGGTCTTATAAAAATATTCCTAAGTCTCCATTTTATTTCACCTAATTATAGTATACTATGTTAGATACGCACAGTTTCGAACGACACTTCATTCTGAGCTCTAGAACTAAAGTTATGCTCGTTTCAAGATTTCAATCCAACATTCCAGCTTTGCCCCCCCATCGCCCGGCGAAACCCATCCATCGCCCGGTGAAAAATTACAGAGACTAACTCTCCGATTTGCTTCCTTGCTCGCCTCCTCTTTTTCCTGGAGGAGCATCATCACCCGGAAACACAGGGATTGTCGTCCGTCGATTCCCTGTGATTAGGGTTTTCCTGTTTGCGATTATGCACTGTTTCATACCACTTTTCCCTGCAATTTTAGTATTTATAGGCCCTAAGACACTATATAATAATATGGAATCATTATATAATAAAAAATTTGTATACTACATCAATTATACCATAATTATGGGTTAAGATTCATCATAATTCCATCGATTCTTCACCACAACAACACCAAATCACCATTGTCAATACCTAAGGAAAAATCCTACATCTATATACCACTTAGATCAAACATAATAATCAGATAAAAACCCCTTACCTTATTGTTTCGAGTGATTGATTTTGTTCTTCGTGCCTCTTACGGTGATTCTTCAACCCTCTGTGCCCTAGCTTCATTTTTCTCCACAGCGTCAGTTCTCTTTCTCAACTTTTCACGATCGATTATGAGAATATGGTTACCTTTTCCTCTGTTATCATAATGGACCTCTAATATCTTCCTCAATTGTCCTCACTTAGACAACCCCAAATTACCATCACATCATCACTCTTTCTACTAATTACCAACATACCACTCTAACTAAAATAATTATATTTAAATAATTACTCATATTATTCTATTCTAAATAATAATCCAAATAATTACTAAATAATCATCTAATTATTCCAATGCATCTAATCCCTTCATTCAGATCACATGTTCCACATCCTAAGCAACCACATGCCAACACATCACACATATAAACATATAAAACATCAAGTTTTCACAATTAATCCTAATAATTCATTAAATAAATAACTTCTAAAAGTTGAGGTGTTACAACTCTCCCCCACTTAAAGAATTTTTTCCATAAAAAATTACCTGATGATAACAGAGTTGGACACAACTCTTTCATCTGATCCTCACGCTCTCAATGTCAAACTTTCACTAGCTAGTCCACCCCATAACACCTTCACTATGGTAATACCCTTACCTCGCAGTTGCTTCACTTCACGACCTTCTATTCTCAATGGTAATGCTTCAATATTCATATTGTCTCTCACGTGTACCTCATCAATCTAAATTACATGTTAAGGATTCTGATTATAGCTCCTCAATTGAGATACATGAAACAGGTTATGAAGATTCGCAAGTGACGGAAGTAGAGTAATCCTATAGGCTATCTCACATATCTTCTCAGATACTTGATATAGACCAACGAAATGCGGCATAAGCTTCCTTGATTTCAGGGTTCTACGAACACCAGTTACTGGAGTAACTCTCAAAAACACATGATCATCTTTCTGAAATTCCAAGGCCTTCCTCCTCTTATCATGTTAGCTTTTCTGACGACTCTGAGAACCCTTCATCCTCCCTTGGCTCATATTAAACTTCTTAGTTCTCTCTCGCATAATCTCAGGTCCGAGTACAACACTCTTGCCGGACTCATACCAACACAATGGAGTTCTACACCTCCTACCATACAATGCTTCATACGGTTCCATCGCAATACTTGAATTGAAACTATTATTGTATGTAAATTCAATGAATGGAAAGTGACTATCCCAAGATCCTCCTTGTTCTATCACACAAGCCCTCAGCAAATCGTCCAAAGACTGGATAGTCCTCTCTGTTTGATTGTCCGTCTACGGATGATACGCGGAACTCAACTTCAACTTGGTACCGAAAGCATTCTGCAAACACGTCCAAAATTTTGATGTAAACCTCGGGTCTCTATTTGACACGATACTCGAAGGTATCCCATGAAAATTCACAATCTCTTCAACATACATCTCAGCTAACTTTTCTATAGGTGATTGATCCTTATCAACAAGGAATAAGACGACTTAGTCAGCCTATCCACTATTACCCAAATTGAATGATTACCTTCAGTAGTCTTTGGTAAAACCGACACAAAATCCATAGAAACATCGTCCTATTTCCACTCTCGAATACTCAAAGGTTGCATAAGACATGTAGACTTCAGATGTTCAACCTTCTCCTTCTGACAAGTCAAGCAAGCATACACAAACTTAGCAATTTCTTTCTTCATACCAGGCCACCAAAACATTTTCTTCATATCATGTACATTTTCGTAGCACCTGGATGAATACTCAAATTGCTTTGATGCCCTTCCTCAAGAATTCTCTTCTTAAGTTATGGAATATCAGGGACACATACCCTATTACCAAGTCTCATCACACCACTTTCGTCCACTTGAAGCTTACTTCTGTTGCCTTGGTTAATCGATGTTAGTCGATCCACCAAACTCAAATCAGACTTTTGACCTTCTCCGATTTCTTCAAGAATTCCACTAGTCAGTTTCAACATTCCCATCTTTACACTATTAGAAGTTTCTTCACATACCAAGATCATATCTCTAAATTGTTTGATCATCTCTAACTCTCGAACCATAAGCATTTACATATGTAAAGATTTCCTACTCAAAGCATCAGCTACTACATTTTCTTTACCATGATGGTAACTCAAATCAAAATCATAATCCTTCAATAATTCGAGCCACCTTCTATGACTCATGTTCAACTCCTTTTGATTAAATAAGTATTTTAAAATCTTATGATCACTGGACACATTCTATGCCCCTTTTGATACACGTGCTTCAGTAATGTACGCTCTATTCAAAAGTTGTGAAATGTCTGAATGTCTGATATAGTGGAGAATATCAGATCAAATGCTGATGCTTGAGAAGTATACTGTTTTGGTTATGATATCAGAATCATGGTCCAGAAGTGCTGA
This sequence comes from Vicia faba, assembly GCA_948472305.1. Classification (NCBI taxonomy): domain Eukaryota; kingdom Viridiplantae; phylum Streptophyta; class Magnoliopsida; order Fabales; family Fabaceae; genus Vicia; species Vicia faba. The sequence goes on along the minus strand of CATIWC010001003.1, from coordinate 341,235 downwards.
TACATAATGCGTGGCATTATTCAATCAGACTCAAATCAAGTTTTGATTATTTATCAAGTGCTGATAGAAACTGGGTTCTGAGATGAAGAATAAGTGTTCTAGTCAGACTCTGATGAGTTGTTGTAGGGAAGTGTTACTTATTTATTCTTATATTCTGAATGATCAAAATTTATTTTGTGAGCTTTGGGCTCATGGAGAGACTCTGAACAAGCTTAAATGAAATTTTGGATTTAACAGATTCAGGGGGAGCTGTGAGTTAACTCTGAATTTGTCAGTTACGGTGATTACCCTATATAAATTATTCTATAAAAATACATGGTTTTGTCAACATCAAAAAGGGGGAGATTGTAAGAACAAGAAGTGTTTCCTATATCTGGCCTTGAGATTTTGATGATAACTTTACATGTTATCTTAGAGAACAATTGTATACATGAATTGTTTCGTCTAGTGTGTAGCTGCTGCTATAATATTTTGACTTTGGTACAAGGTGTGTGATGTCATCATGTTCTGAACATACACTCTTTAAGAAAACATGTGTTTACATGTTTCAGTAAATTCAAGGTTCTGAACTGATCTTCTGCAACGTGTCTTTGGAATGTTAGTACAAAAAGTTCTGACCGTGGCTTTGTGGTTTAACTTTGGAGGCCTTCGGAAGCTTTACTTCTATGTTACAAGTTCTGAAGATTATGAAGAACAAGGTTCTGCTGAACAAGTTCTAATGATCTGAAGAAAAGGAAGTTCTTAGAACCAAGTGCTGAAGACTTTGAAGAACAAGGTTCTATGTGACAAGTTTTGAAGACTCCAAGACTTAGGTTTTAAGGCTCATACGAAAGATTCTTCTACAACAAGCTTCAATGTTCAACATTCAAATATCTGAAGCCTCTGAAAATAAGAAGAAAGTTCAAATAGTTAACGTGTGATGTTGTGAAAAAGGTACATAAAGTATATGTGACCTCTACTCTCTAGGGTTCCGTAAGGACATTCCTTTATATTACATTGACAAACACTCTCATTATGATTGTTGGGAACAAACAATTGGATTTACAGATATCTTTATTTACTTAATGGATCTATGTTTACAAGCTTAATAGAAAAATATTATTTAGAGAAAAAGGTGGAAAACTATCACTGAACAGTGATAGGATACAAAAATAATATTTTATACTGTATAAACTCTTACACCTTATTATATTTGTTGGGAACTAACCATTGGTGCGGGAAAGTTTGTTCTATCCTCACAACGTCTCTCTTTGTCAAGGGCTATAAAAGAAGATTAAAGCTTCAAAGATAAATTGTTGGTTAGCGGTTTAACTATTGCCAATGGCCAACAAGCTTCATCCTGTGGAAGGAAATAAGTGGACTCTAAAGATGTTAAAGTTGCAATGCTATGTATACTGAAGACCACTAAAGAAGAGCGAAAAGAAAGAAAGAAGATTTCAACAAGATGTCATTCAGCTATCATCATATGCATCTTGAATGAAATAGAAGAAGCAATTAGTTGTTGCTCGTAGCATTCTCAAGAAGAAGTAGACTACAAGATGTTACTCAACTTTCAATCACATACATCTTAGTAGATCTAAGAAGAAGCAAGGAGTTGTTTTCCGTAGCTTTCTCAAAGAAGATGAAGAAGAAAACTACAAGATGATACTTAACTTATGATCATATAGATCTTTGTAGAACATTGTAGTGAACACTAGAGTCGTTGCTCGAATAGTGTTTCTTTTCATATATTTTCATGTAGATTGTTTTAACACTTAAGTTGTTGCTCGTAGAAGTGTTAAAAAAATATGTGCTTAAATGTTTTGTGTAATATGCTTAGAAGAAGCAACCATGTAAACACAAAAAACCCCATCAACTGTTGTTGATTAGCTCCTTGAGAAACTAAGTGAAGATTTGATCTCAAGAAGACAATGGATGCTGTTCATTATGGGAAATCCTGATAGGAGATTCTACGGGGTCAGTTTTTATTGGGTCAATATTTTTATATCTGGTTGGACCATTGAACATATCAATGCAAGGTTCTTTGAGAGACTGAGTGAAGGTCTTATCTCAAGAAGACAACGGCCGCTGGTCATTATGGAAAATCCTGATAGGAGATTCTACGAGATCAGATTCTATTGGGTTAATGATTATTATATCTGGTTAGATCACTGAACATATCATTGCAAGGTTCCTTGAGAAACTGAGTGAAGGTCTGATCTTAATAAAACAATGGTCGTTGGTCATTGTGGAAAATCCTTATATGATATTCTAAGGAATCGAATTCTGTTGAGTCAGCGGTAGTCATATCTCAAAGAGGACCGAGTGAAGGTCAAACTCTTATGAAATCCCTTATGGATATCATTGCAAGGAGAGCTGAATCAATTTCTAAGGAATGAATTATGGGATCTGGTACCTAAACCTCATCAGAATAACATTATTGGAACAAAATGGGTCTTCAAAAATAAGATCAATGAGCAAGGTGAAATGGTAAGTAATAAAGCTAGACTTCTAGCACGAGAATACAATCAACAAGAAGGTATTGATTTCTCTAAAACTTTTGCACATGTTGCAAGGTTAGAGGAAATCATGTTACTCTTATTCGATGATGTTGATCATAATATCACTCTACATCAAACGGATGTTAAGACTACAATTTTAAATGGTGTTATTTCTGAAGTAGTGTATGGTAAACAACCACATTGGTTTGAATATTTAATTCACCTAGAGTATGTTTTTAAACGTAAGTAATCACGTCATGGCCTCAAACAAGCTCCCAGAGCTTGGTATGAGAGACTAAGTAATTTCTTATTAGAAAATGGTTTTCAAATAGGGCAAGTTGGCACTACACTATTCAGAAAGACACTAAAAAATGAAATCTTAATTTTTCAAGTATATGTTGATGATATCATTTTTGGTTCTACTAATGTTACTCTTTGCAAGGAATTTCTTGAGTTAATGCAGGCTGAATTTGGAATGAGCGTGATGAGAAAGCTGGAGTTTTTTCTTGGGATTCAAATCCACCAATGCAAGGATGGTGTTTATGTTCATAAAAAAATACACAAAAGAGTTTATGAAGAAATTCAAGCTAGATGATTGCAAGATCGCGGCTACTTCTATGCATCCTACATGCAATCTGAGCAAAGAGGAAAGCAGCACCAAAGTTTGTCAAAGTTGTACGGGGGTATGATTGGCTCTTTACTTTATTTAATAGATTATAGACCAAATATTCTATACAATGTATGTTTGTGTGCATGATTCTAATGAAATCCTTGGGAGAATCACTTAACTACTGTTAAGATAACTTTAAGTATCTGAAAGGAACAACTAATATGGGATTGCTTTATAAAAAACTATAGATTATAAGCTAGTTGGATTTTGTGATGCTGACTATGTTTGGGATAAAATTGAGAGAAAATCCACTAGTGGAAACTGTTAATTCATAGGTGAAAACCTTATATTTTGGGGGTAGTAAGAGATAAGCAACTATTACTTTGTCTAAATCGCAAGCATAATTTATCTGTTATCGCGCACATGTCAAAAACGAGCAAATAAAATTGCAGTTAAGGAGAAGCGCCACTCAAGTATCGTATTGCAAGGACTCTTGATTATATTAACAAAATGACTGTAACAAGAGGGGTTTTTGGTTTCGATTTAGAATAAGTGATTATGATATAAGCTAATATATTGTTTAGTTTTTGGCTAATCACCGGTTTCTACCTTACCGATTCCCTAAGCGTCTTTGATCTCTATTCGATCTCAACATCGATTAACAAGCGCAATAGATATAGAAATGATTGACATTCCTATGTTCCAAATAAAACAAACAGATTAATGCAATTGTGAATTAAGCAAACACGATTTTACCAATAGAATTTAACGACAAAGCTACGTAAAAAGCGATTAAAAGTTAGGGATGCAATCATACGAAATTAATCAAAACCATTCCACAAAATAAAAGATTAAGCAAATTAATTTCATAGAATAGAATTGAAAGAGAAACGAAATTGAATTGATAAAAGTAAAAAACCTCAAAGCTTGATGGAAACACGATTACAACAAATCAACCATTTGGGATTAGTTCTCCATAAGATTCGTGCCGACTCTCCTAATTTCGAAAATTTCAGAATAAAGAAGATAGTGAGCAGTAGCTTCTGACTCAAGTTTAATTATTACCAGGAAACTCGGTTTCTAATGTAACCCGACCCGAAAACATAAAGAAAATGGCCCAATTCTAATTATTTTAACTAGTTTGTTACTTCAACAAATTATTATAGGCTTCGGCTTCTTCACTCTTAAATGGATTTTGGCTTTAACACAAAAATTATAGCTCTTTCTCTTAGATTTTTAATGCATATAGTAACGCCCAAAGTGGCATCCCGTAGCCCAAGTTATGGTCTATATAGTAAGAAGGTATTCAATAACAGTTTAAGCTAAAAATAAGGTATGAAAATAAAATAAAGCCATAAATAAACTTAAATATAAAAACACACTAAATTAGTAAATCTAATAAAACAAACTATAGAAATGCCTAAGTATAATAGTAGAATAATGTGCATCTTTATGCACTGATCAAGAATACATCTCAGTTGTAAGATGTTGCACACAATTACTTTGGATGAAATATCAGTTGGAAGACTATAAATTATGTGGAAGCAGTATTCCAATTTTTTGTGATAGTATTGATGTTATCTATTTGACCAAGAAACCTATTCAACATTCTAGAACCAAACACATAGAAATAAAACATCATTTTATTAGAGATTATATTAAGAAGAGTGTGATAGATATACAATTCATTAATATTGATCATCAATGGGATGATATATTTACCAAGCCTTTTACTATAGAAATATTTATTTTTATTAAAAGGAATCTGAAAATGAATTTTTTAAAAGATAGTGATTACTTCAGAATGGAGGATCAGAGTTTGATGGTGATCAGAAGTCACTATATTCAAAGGCTCTGAATGAGCTTCTGATGAATAATAGCCTATGAAGCATCTCAATCTATGATGCTCAGGATTTTATGACGTGTCTTTGATAGTACATAAGAGGAAAACATCTTAAACTTTTTTTAACATCTATCTTAATTATTTTCCACATATATGAAAGGTCTTCTGACATGTTGTTGCACCCCAAAATTTACCCTCTTGTTTTAGACTTATGTTTCATCATGAACATCATAGTGCATTGCATTCATACTTTGTGATGGGATCAAAGTACTTTGGTTATCTAATCTTCCTCAAGCTTTGAAGATCATCAGAAGATTAGAGCTTGTGTTTGATCACAAATGGAATCACTCTTTGGATTCATCAGCCAAATTAGGGTTTGCTTGAGCAAGGTTTTTGGCCAATGTACAAGACTTGATTTAGGGAGCTACAACATTTCTTTGATATTTCAAAGGTCCTTGTACAAGGAATTGGTCAAGATACCCAGAGAATCTAAAGTTTTGAAGATGATTCATTAGTCTCCTAATGTGTTGACCAAAATTAGGGTTTTGGTTTTCATCAGGTTTTCTTGAGAATTTTGAAGTGAAACTTTGCACATGGCCTCTATATGTTTGGAAGATCATATTTTTGAAGTTTTAATCATCAATTTTGAAGGGAAGTGGATCAATTGATTCAGAGGGGCAAAATGGTCATTTTGGTCAAAATCAGTCAAAGTCAAGGTTGACCAAGTGAATTTTTGGCCAACCAACAATTTAAGGATGTAATTTTCATATTTCAAGCCCATTTTGGTCATTGGATCAAAGATGTTGGAGTTTGGGTTGAAACTTATTCTTGAAGAAACCCTAAAAGTTACTAATTTTGGAAAATAAGGACTTAATTTCAAAAAATCATATTTTATTCACTCTTGATCAAGAAGATGCAAATGAAATATGCTTGGATATCTATGAGAATGATATTTCACCTCCTTTTGGTCTCATGAACAAATTGGCAAGGAATCAAGAGTTATGGCCTTTTGAAGTTACAAAATTATATGTCACTTTTCAAAATTAGTGAATTTCAAGATAGATTTTGGGAGCCTTAATGGATTAATTTGCAAAAACTCAAAACTAGGGGATTGTAGATCTTTTCAATACCTTTTCAAATTGTGCTCATTTGTGCCAAAACTCAAAAGTATGAGCAAGTTATGAGTTTTGGAAATTTGAGGCATTTCATTGAAATTTGGCAAATGTGCAAAATGGCCATTTCTTGCAAACTCAAGTTTTTGCCATTACTCTTGCTTCTAATAAAGCCCATTGGTAATTTGTGACATGTTGAGGCCCATCACACTCACTATTTCTTTCCCCATATGGTATTTCACATGTTGCATTGAAAAATGACAAACTTGCTCAAAATTGCAAATTCACCAACACTTCTTCATTTCAAATGATCACAAGCTAGATTTTTGGGGGTGTAATTTTGAAGTTATTTGGCTCATTAAACGCATAAGATGAAAGAGAATGCACGGGAAAAACACCTGATTCAGTATACACCTCATTTTTGGCCAAAATTCCCAATCTTGTCCTCCAACGGATTTAAAGTCTGATTTCCACTTCTATCCTTCTCTACAAACTCTATATAAGTGAAAGCAAGCAAAGAGAGAGAAAGAGAACGCTCCATTTGCAAGAATTCCATATCTGAAATTTTCCTTCATCTTCTGCAACTTGATTCGATTCTCTCAATTCTTTGGTGTTTTCTTCAAAATTCTTGTGGATTCTGTTTCAGCAAAGCAAGTAGATCAAGCTAGTACCCTTGGATTGCAACTGGAGTGAAGGAGACAGTAGATCCATTTTTCTCAAAGGTTTGAATTCTCAACTTTGAATTCTGATTTCTAGCCATGCCTCGTGTGATTTAAGTTCATAATCATGTTGTTTGAAGTCTATGGAATGATTCTGAAGCTTTATAGCGTTTAATTTGGTGAATTATGCATGTTTGGATGTTTTGAAACTCGCGATTCATAATGTTTTTGTTCATGTTCATGACTTGATTGTGGACAATGTGGTTGATGATTTGATTTGATTCGAATTGCTATGGATTCCTTGCCATGCTAGCTTTGATTTGCCTTTGATTTCATCAAAAATGATGCGAAATCGAGTGAGTTATGTTGATCTAAAAGTGAGCCCTAGGCCTGAGATATGCGTGCGTTTTTTGAATGTCTAGAGGTTGAAGATGATGTGGTGGCACATCATGATTGGTCTGTTTGATTTTTTTGGTTTATTTGAATTTTTGTTTTATAAATTGATTTCCATGATTTTATTTCTTGCTCAAAAATGATTGGAAAATTCTGAAAAAATTATCAGAAATTCAAAATAATATTTCTGACTTTGTGTATTTTTTCATATTTTTTTGAAATTATTTGGATTGGTTCAAAAATTGTTAGGTTTAATTAATTAATTGATCACAGTTTATTTTTATTTTAATATTTCCTTAATCCAAAAAAATCCACAAAAATTATTGGAGAACCACAAAATAATGTGAAAATTGATTCTGACTTTGTTTCATCATTTTTTTATTTTTGATTAAAAATTTAATTTCAAAAGGTTATTTGGAATATTTGTTTGTTTTTTTTAATACTTCTATTAATTCAAAAATTCCAAAAAAAAAATCATTTAATCTTGTTTTTAATCATAGAATCTAAATATATTTTTACTTTGACCATTTCATGATTTTTTGGTTATGATTTGCATTTTCTTGCCCTTAAATAATAATTCCATTATTAATTTATTTATTTTTAATATTTTTTTTGATCCAAAAAATTCACAAAAATTCAGGGATGTGTGTTTTTAGCCCTAATATTTGAATATAATTTTGTTTGGCCATTTTTCTGACTTTTTGATTTAAATATTATTTTGATATGTGAATATTTGTTAATTACATAAATGTTTGAATATTACTTTCTTTCTTGACATTTTTCCACAAATAATTTTGAAAACTTCTCTAGTTTGGTGGTTTTGCCAACTAGTCTTAAACTTTTCACTTCATTTTTCCTCCTCCCCAATCATTCATGAACTTAGGGCTTGCATTCTGACTTCTAAACACTTCCAAGATGTTAAGATTTCTTTGGTTTGAATTATGGACCTTTATTTCTATTTTTGATGTAATTTTGAAGTGAAGGTACCCAATCATGTTTGCATGACTTGTTGCAGTTTGTTTGATGGCCAATGAACTTGAGTGAGGCCTATAATTGGGAACCTAATGATCATGTTGGTTCTGACTTGTCCATGTTAGCTCAAGCCATTTCACTTAGAAGCCTCATGTTTGAATATTTTGAACCATCTAATGCATTATGAAGGTTTCATTTCCTATTATATTCATGAAGTTGTGTTTGAATCAATTGTGCATGATTGAAATGTGTTTGCTACTGACTTTCATGGTTTTTGTTCATATTATTCTCAAGCTCTTATGATCCTTGATTTATATTCAATTGTCAATTCAACATGGTGATAGAAAGGAGCAACATTCCTCTGATTCTCTTGACCTAATCTGTGCACATGCTTGTTTCTTCTTGCCTATCATGTCTAATGTTGATAATTGCCACCATGTTGTTCTCATTTCTCTTTCACCATATGGAATACTAACTTGGTTGTTGAATGTGCGAGGTACTCTGAGCAAGTTGCCACTTTTGGCTTGAGGCTTTTCTGTGTTTCACTTTATTTGTGAAACACAATCTTTTGTACTGGCATTGTTTTTTGTGCTTGGCATGTTTGATGGTTTATGCAGGATATATACATATGATTGTGAATGCCATACATTGCCCCTGGGACTTGTTCATATCTGATATATTCCTGACTCAATTTGTTTACTGATGCCAGCTTGCTTGAAGTTTCTCTGGGTTTCTTTTATTCTTGCTTGATTGCTACAGATAGTTATCTGTTTGGTATTGTACTACTTCATTTTTCCCATTTTCATTTTGCATAATTCTCTGATTGCATGATGGGACCTCTGTTGCTGATATATGTCAGGAGGCCCTCTGGTTTTTTATCTAATGCATGTCTTTTAATTGTTGATCGATGATTCACTCAATTTAGAAATTGAGATCACGACTTCGCTCTCATTGCATGTTCCCTATAGGATGTTTATTGCTTTTCTTCTTTAATTGTTGATCGATGTGTCACTCAATTTAGAAATTGAGATCATGACTCATTGCATGTTCCCTATAGGATGTTTATTGCTTTTCTTCTTTAATTATTGATCGATGAGTCACTCAATTTAGAAATTAAGATCACGACTTCGCTCTCATTGCATGTTCCCTATAGGATAGTTTTGTTGAGTTCCCTTTAACATGTAAATTAAGGTAGGATTTTCCCTTTATCCTCAACCTTAGGGTCAACCATTAATTAATAACTCTAGGGATAGTGTTAGGCTAGCTTCCCTTAGTTGTTTTTACCTTTCTTTGCATTTTGCATCTTAAAACAAAAATTGTTTTCTTGGCAAATCATAAGACATTTCTAATAAACCCAAGCTCTTCTTCAAAGTAAAAGATACAAACCAATCTTACTTTGTCTGTGTTATCTTAGCCGATGTTTCGCCATCGCACATTTGCTTGAAGCCGATGTCTCGCCATCGCACATGTTTGTTATCCTACTTTGATTCCCAATATCATTGTTAGGTGTGATGTTTTGTCATCTGTTTTATTGATGTTTCATCATCTTTGTCATGATATCTTTGTTATCTCTTAGCCGATGTTTCTCCATCGCACATTTGTTTGAAGCTGATGTTTCGCCATCGCACATGTTTGTTATCCTACTTTGATTCCCAATATCATTGTTAGGTGTGATGTTTTGTCACTTGTTTTATTGATGTTTCGCCATCTTTTCCATGTCATCTCTTAGTCGATGTGTCTCCATCGCACATTTGTTTGAAGCCGATGATTCGCCATCGCACATGTATGTTATCCTGCTTTGGTTCTCAATATCATTGCTAGGTGTGATGTTTTGTCATTCGTTTTATCATTCGATGTCTTGCCATCTTTGACATGTTACTTTATTATTAATTAGTCGATGTTTGATCACCTCATTTGTTTGTTGTTTCATTTGATGTTTTTCCATCTTGACTATCTTTTTTTGTCTTAATTAAAAAACACAAACCAACCAAAACACATAAGCCGAACTATGGCTGCTCTGATTCCTTAAAAGGGATACGTAGGCATTGGGGTAGGGTCCAACCGAGCACATCTTTTATTCTCCCTACATTATTCTCTTTTCTTTCGCATGCATTCCCTTTTCAGTTTTAAGCCATAAACATAGGATTTGACCACACCCATTTAGATTAGACAACAAGAGTGGATACCGTAGAGTACTATGGGCGCGTGGGGTGCTAACACCTTCCCCTCGCGTAACAGACTCCCTTACCTGATATTTCGGTCGAAAGACCATGATTTCTCCCTTTCCAGGTTTTCTCGATGTTTACCTTTCCCTCTCGGCGGGATAAAAGACGTTCGGTGGCGACTTCATTGATGTTTCATTAACATCCAGATGACAGGTTCTGGCCGCGTGGTTTCAGCTGGCGACTTTACTGGGGACAGATTGACCTCTTGCTGGTCCATCTCGGAGTCGATCCCAGCTCTTGTTTGTTTTCTTTTTGGGTTTTTATTTTACCTCTTTGCATATTTATCTGTTTGCATTACATCCTATATGCGCTTTATTTTCTGCATACTGCATTTGGCTGGACTGTTTGGTTTCTGGATTTTCTTGGTGGATGGGTTGTTTCATGAGGTAAAAGGCCTCATACCCAGGCTATGAGTGAATTTCATAGGAACTAGGAATAGAGTGGCCATGGCAGCTACGAAGCGGATGCTTTGTAGACCTGACCATGAGACCCATGACTTCGGAGGTAGTTCGGATAGGTGTTATCGTATGATAATACCGACATTCAAGCTCTCATACTCTGATTTGGCTTTTAACCTTACCTTGACCTAGACTACACCCGTGAGAGGGGCGGGAAAACTTTTCTTACAGGTACAAGTATTATTGGTGACTTTGTGTTGTGAAGGTGACTCAAGTTCCCATGATAGTTTTGAAGCTTCGAGATTCTCTTTTGATCTTAAGTGGTGTTGTTCTGTAATGGTCCAGCCACGATCCAGTGTGAACTTTGATCCTGTCATATTGCATCATAGCATATTTATTTCTATAAAAAAATGATGTAAAAAAAATAACTAGCATGCCCATGTCATTTTCCAGGGACATTCAAGAGTCTTCTTCCCATCAGAAATGGGCGATCTTCCTCCAGTTGAGTCCGATTAAGTTCGTGTTAAAGAGATCACCAGGCATACTTTCTCTTATCAGATTCCTACCATTGATGTGGCCGAGTTGAAAAGGTTGAGTTCTTATTTGAAGGGTGATGTTCTAAATAATTTCAACAAAAATTATGGCAACTGATTACTAGTCCTTAATGCTCTGGTTTACCAGATGGCTTTGATCACTCTCTTCCAGTTCTATGACAAAGAATTATGGTGCTTTACTTTTCAAGATTATCAACCGGTTCCTACCCTATAAGAGTACGTGCATCTTCTTAAAATCAAGTTGTCTGATGAAGTTCCTTTTGTCCAAGTGCTGGAAAAGCCGAAGTACGAGGTTGTTGCTGAGATTCTTTGTTTGAGTTGGAAAGAGGTGAAAGACAACTGGAAGTCCAGTAAGGGTATTGCAGGGTTTTATTTGGATTTCTTAGGGAAGAAAGCTGAAGATTGGGCAAAGAAAGGCAATTGGATGACTTCAGTTCTCTGTTTGCTCTCATGATATATGGGATCGTCCTTTTCCCCTGCAAAAGAAATTTTGTGGATTTGGCGGCTATTTGTGTTTTTAGCAACAAGAACCCGATACCGACACTCTTGGCAGATACTCTTTATACCATTCACTCCAGGCATGGAAAAAGTGGTAATGTGAGTTTATGCCACTCGATGTTGTATCAATGGCTTAAGCTGCATCTACCAGTAAGTGGCCCTTTCGTGGATACCAGGCATTCTCTCAGATGGTCATCAAGGCTTGTTAACCTTACTTAATTTGATATCTGGTGGAATTATGACATAGGGGAAGTGCGAAGTATTATCACTAGCTGCAGAGGTTTCCCTAATGTTCCCCTCATAGGAACTAAGGGGTGTATCAACTACAATCCTGTGCTTGCTTATCGTCAATTGGGATATGCAATGGATGGACCGCCAAAGGTTGAGGAGGTGTATGAATCAGTGTATTTCTCTAGAGGAAGTGATCTTGAGATGTTGAAAAGAGTGACAAGTGCTTGGAAGGGAATTCACAAGAAGGATATAACTACTTTGGGCAAGAAGGTTCTTATTGCTAGGGTTCCTTACTTGGAGTGGGTTAAAGCCAGGGTTAAGGTCTTACGGTTACCATTTGCAAGGTCGGCTCCTCTATACGAGCAACCTCCTGCTGTTCTAAGTAACACGGTGCCTACCGAGATGTTCACCCAGGTTCATGTTGAGAATATTCAGCTTCGTGCAAAAGACCGTGAGGCGGGGATGAAACTTTATTGGGCAGATCAAGAAAGGGCCGACATAGCTCGTAAACTCAAGGAAGCTCAAGGAGAAACTTCTGATGCAACCATTTCTAGGAAGAGGTCTCATGCTGAAACGAAAGAAGAATTGAGTAAGATTTAGCAAGAGTGTCGGAAGCTTCAGGCCTCAGAAAATAGTTACAAGAAGAAGATTCAGAACTTAGAAAAACAGCTCAAAGACAAAGACGCTCTGCTTGAGAAGGAAGTGGCCCAGAAGCGTGTCGCAGAAGATCGGTTCCAAGAAAGTAAAATTGTCACATCTCAACTCTTGAAGGAGAAAGCCAGACTTGAAGAGTACTGTCAACATCTTGAAGCATGTTTAGTTCCGGAGATTTAGTTCTGTTATTTGCTTTTGGTGTATTTGGTCACCCCAGAAATTGTTGGAAGGGACCAATTGTTTGTTATTCAGTTCTTTTTGCTTTATTGTTAAGACATGTATTTAGTTGTTTATCATTTTTCTCTTAGTTATCCGAAGTTACTTAGACATCGTTTCTTTTGTTTGTAAATAATTGAAGTGTTCATCTTATTATCCCTTCTCTTTTGATTGTATGGTCGCACGCCATGATTGATGAATAAAAGGACTCTTGGATACTTGGAAATGACAAACATAACATGCATATCATTCATTTCATAACATTACAGGTTATCTCAAGACGGTTTTCTTATTCTACTGCTTTTTCTTATCCAGAATTTAAGACGACTACTCATCGGTATTCCACCAGAAACAACTTGCCAAGACAAATGGAATAGGTTCAAGCTGAACTCGCTGAAATTAGGGCCCAGATGGCTACCCATATGACTCAGTTCATGGAGGTCATCACCAATGTGAATCATCGACAGGAGGAGCTAGCTGCCATTGTCAACAACCAGCGCCGCCATCCAGGGAATGGTGGAAATTAAGGGCTATATCAGGACATTTCTGTAGGATTGGGGGATATGCAAGATCAGCCTGCTGGAAATTTTCATGGGATGCGGGAAACCCTTTCGTGCGCAACGTAGGGAAGTTTCCTCCATCTCCTGGACCTCTTCTTGAGGGGAACATAAGAGTTAATCAGGGCGGTGTAAGGAATTATCAGGAGCAGGATTTTGACTTTGACAAGGATGAAGATTTGTTTTCTTTTCAGCGTCCAGAGCCGGGGGTTCAGATTGAGGACATGAAGTATCGTTTATTGGAAGAGCGTTTGAAGGTTGTGGAAGGGAAAGGAGTTATTGGTATGGATGCTAATGATCTCAGGTTGGTGTCTGGGGTGGAAGTTCCTCCAAAGTTCAAGCCCCCTTCATTTGAAAAGTACAATGGAACGTTGTGTCCTATTACCCATGAAACTGCTTATTTCCGAAAGATGTCGGTGCATACTGAGGATCAAGGGCTTTTGATTCATTTTTTCCAGGATAGCCTATCTGGGGCATCCCTGGAATGGTACATGAAGCTGGAGAAAACTCATTCGTTGTTGGAATGATCTAGCTCGGGCTTTTGTCAAACATTATCAGTACAATGTGGATATGGCACCTAATCGCACTCAGTTACAGAATATGTCTTAAGGACCAAAAGAATCTTTCAAGGAATACGCTCAGAAGTGGCGTGAGTTGGCTGTGATGGTTCAACCTCCACTCATGGAGAGAAAGCTTATTTATATGTTTATGAGTACCCTGCAAGGGCCATTCTATGAGCACATGATAGGAAGCACTTCGGCAGGATTTACAGACTTGGTTATGGCTGGTGAAAGAATCAAAGTGGGTTTGAAATTGGGGAAGATTTAGATTGGAGGTTCTAGCAGCTCATCAGGGGGCAGTAAGAAACCATTCAACAATTACCCTAAGAAAAGGGAAGGCGACGCAAGCGCGGTTTACTCTCATAGAGGAAGAAGAGAGGATCGTCAGCACCAACAAATAAATGTTATTTCTATTCCTGTTAATGCTCCCCCGCAACAGAGACCGAATACAATGCCTCAACAACAAAGGCAGCAAGATGCTCCCCGTCAGTATAATAACCAATAGTAGAGACATCCAAGAAAATTTGATCCCTTGCCGGTAACTCTTACTGAAGCACTCCACCATCTGCTTGATTTGAAGTTGATCAGGTTGAGGAATATGCAACCGCCACCCGTAAGACTCCCTGTTAACTATGATGCTAATGCAAGATGCGAATTCCATTCGGGTGGAGTTGGTCATTCTACTGACAATTGTTTTGCGTTGAAGTGCAAGGTACAAGACTTGTTGGATGCTAAGGCAATTGAGTTTACTCCGGTGACTGGTCCGGATGTTACTCAGAACCCAATGCCTAGGCATGGAGGGGGTGTTGTTAATATGATTGATGGTAATGGTGAAGTGTTGAATTTGATCATGAATGTGGAACAAGTAACTACTCTGTTGTGCTATGTTAAGAGGTATTTGCTTGACAATTCTATTTTCTCGGGTTGTACTTCAGAATGTGCCAAGTGTAGAGAACAACCGAAGGGCTGTGATGATTTAAAAGCTGGTATCCAATTGATGATAAAGGAGGGTTCCCTGCAGTTCGATAGAAATTCGAGCTACCGTAAGGTTACCAAAGAAGATGTTGTTGTGGTATCTATTCCTTACACCCCTGCGCACATTCCTGCCCCATCAAGGGAACCCCCTCTAATGATTATGGTGCCTGGTCCTATGCCGTATACCAGTGAGAAGGCCATCCCATGGCATTATGGTGCTGATGTTTATTACCATGGGGTGAAGCAGGAAGTAAGTGCTCGTTTGTCTGAAGAAGAACATGCTAAAGGTGATGAAGAGGAAGTCCATAACTTTTCTGGTGTGGGTCGAATGACTAAAAGCGGGAGAGTGTTTGGTCCTTCCAATGTGCAAGATGCGGCAGATGCTTCTGCAAGAGAAAAATGGAAACAACAGGTAATGATTGGTAATCCAAGGGTTACGCCAGCCAATGTGACTCAACCGATTCCGATACTAGAAGCTTCTTCAGTTCCCGATGAGGTTGAAGAGTTAATGCGAATTATCAGAAAGAGTGATTATAGCATAATTGATCATTTAAGCCATACTCCTTCTAAGATGTCTATCTTGTCTCTGTTGATTTATTCAGAACCTCACAGAAATGCTTTGATGAAGTTGTTAAAGAATTCGTTCGTGCCACATGAGATAACAGTCAATCAGTTTGAGAATGTCTGTGCTAATATATCTGCCGGGAATGGTTTGGGCTTCACCTATTTTGATCTTCCTCCAGAGGGGCCAGACCATAACAAAGCGTTGCATATTTCAATGGAGTGCATGGGAACTACCTTATCCCGGGTCTTGGTGGACACCGATCGTCTCTAAATGTACTGCCCAAGTCAGCATTAATGAATATTGATTATTCTGGACTAGAGTTGTGCCCTAGTGATTTGATGGTAAAGGCGTTTGATGGGTCTCGAAGGTCAGTATTTGGGGAGGTGGAGCTACCAATCAAGGTTGGTCCTTGCACCTTCACGACCACGTTTTTCATGATGGATATATAACCAGCATACTGTTTCTTGTTGGGGAGGCCGTGGATTCATAGAGCAAGAGCAGTCACTTCTACTCTTCATCAGAAACTCAAGTATCCTGTAGAAGGAAAGGTGATAATTGTATGTGGCGAGGAAGAGTACATCGTAAGTCATTTGACGTCATTCCGCTATGTTGAAGTTGAAGGCGAGATACATGAAACTCCATTTCAGGCATTTGAGACAGTTTATGCTGTCAACTTTCCTCCTCCAGAGCAGAAAAAGAAACCGGAAACTATTATGTCTTCTCTCAAAGATGCAAAAGTTGTGGTGGAGGCTGGTAACCCTGAAGGTTGGGGTCAGGTGCTGGACGTTACTCTGAAGGTTAATAAATTTGGTCTTGGTTTTAGCCCAGGTCAGCAGAGTGCAGCTCCCAGAGTATCTAGTTTATCTACTCATGTGAAGTTTTCCCGCCCTTGTGCTACTCAAGAAGGACACGTCAATGCAATTGGTGACGATAGGGCTGATTGCTACAATATTGAAGATTGGATCCGTCCGAGTATTCCAGGCCAGACACTCAACAATTGGACTTGTGTGGATGTTATCCAAGTTTCAAGCGCTGAGGAGTAATTTTCTTGTTTCTTTATTGTCATATCATAATTCCTACGCTCTGCCCAAGGCATAGTGGATCATTTGTGTAGGGCCACCATGTTTATTTTGCAAGTTTATCATGAAATAAAGGACGTTTTTGCATTCAAAATTTTGCTTCTTTTTCTTTTCCTTTTTATTTTTTAATGGCAATGTTTCTCTTTTCACACACTATCACTAAAAAACGCAAAAATGACATTCATGTAGATGCACTTCCACCACTGATTCTATGGATAACGACTCTGCTATGGCTCATTATGACTTTGATACTCCTATTTATCAAGTTGAAGAAGAAGCATATGAGGATTGTGATCTTCCTGATGAATTAGCAAGACTGTTGAAACAAGAGGAGAAGGTTATCCAGCCGAATCAGGATTCGATTGAGGCGGTGAATATTGGTACATAAGAGGTAAGAATAGAAGTCAAGATAGGGGCGGATCTCGAAGAAAGTGTAAAGACCAGACTGATTGAGTTGCTTCGTGAGTATTCTGATATCTTCGCCTGGTCTTATGAGGATATGCCTAGGTTGGATACAGACATAGTGGTGCATCGACTACCGCTCAAATAAGGTTGTTCTCCTGTCAAGCAGAAGCTCTGAAGAACTCATCCTGAGATGTCCAAGAAGATCAAGGAGGAGGTCCAGAAGCAGTTGGACGCAAATTTCCTAAGGGTTGTCAATTATTCACCATGGATTGCAAATATTGTGTTTGTGCCCAAGAAAGATGGTAAAGTCAGGATGTGCATGGATTATAGGGATTTGAATAGGGCCAGCCCTAAAGATGATTTCCCTCTTCCACATATTAATGTGTTGGTCGATAACATTGCTCATTCTAAGGTGTTTTCGTTCATGGATGGCTTTTTGGGTTACAATCAAGTTAAGATGGCTCCGGAGGATATGGAGAAGACAAGATTCATCACGCCTTGGGGAACCTTCTGTTATAAAGTGATGCCATTTGGTTTAAAATATGTCGGGGCAACATATCAATGCGCCATGGTCACCCTCTTTCATGACTTGATTCACAAAGAGATTGAGGTATATGTAGACGATATGATTGCCAAGTATGACACAGAAGAGGAATATCTTATATATCTAGAAGAATTGTTCGAGAGACTGAGGCAGTTCTTGATAAGGTTGAATCTGAATAAGTGCACCTTCGGGGTGAGATCCGGCAAGCTATTAGGCTTTATTGTAAGTGAGAAAGGTATTGAGGTGGATCCGTCTAAAGTCAAGGCGATACAGGAAATGCCTGAGCCAAGGACAGAGAAGGAAGTATGTGGTTTCTTGGGGAGATTAAAATATATTTCTAGATTTATTTCTCATCCCATTGCCACCTGTGAACCTATGTTCAAATTGTTGAAGAAAAGTCAGACAGTGAAATGGAATGAGGATTGTCAGAAGGCCTTTGACAAAATAAAGGAGTATTTGCAGGAACCTACGATACTCATGCCACCAGTGGAAGGAAGGCCACTAATCATGTATCTAACTGTGTTGGAGACCTCAATAGGTTGTATCCTCGGTCAACACGATGAGACAGGGAAGAAAGAACAGGATATTTACTACTTGAGTAAGAAATTTACGGAATGCGAGTCAAGGGACTCATTGCTGGAAAAGACTTGTTGCGCGCTTGCCTGGGCCGCCAAACGTTTGAGGCAATACATGTTAACTCACACCACCTACTTGATATCCAAAATGGATCCAATCAAGTACATTTTTGAGAAGCCAACTCTTACAGGCAGGGTGGCCCGTTGGCAGATGATAGTCATTGAATATGATATCCAATACACTACTCAAAAAGCAATTAAGGGTAGTGTATTGGCCGACCATCTTGCTCATCAGCCCATGAACAATTATGAACCGATGAAGTTTGATTTTCCAGATGAGGAAATTGTGTATATTCGGGATTGTAATATGCCAGACCCAGACGAAGGACCCAAGTTGGGATCACGTTGGACGCTTGTTTTTGATGGTGCCTCTAATGCCATGGGTAACGGCGTCGGAGCTATTATCACTTCTCCTGAGGGATACCGCATTCCTTTCACGGCTCGTATTTGTTTCGATTGCACTAACAACATGGCCGGATATGAGGCTTGCATTTATGGCATTGAAGCGGAGATCGACCTGCGCATCAAGTTCTTAAAAGTCTACGGGGATTCCAATCTTGTTATCAGCCAGATTAATGGAGATTGGGAGACTTGCCATCAGATCCTGAATCCCTATCGTGAGCATGTTATGAAGTTGATTCCGTACTTCGAAGAGATCACGTTTGAACACATTCCCAGAGAAGAAAACAATTTAGCCGATGCACTGGCAACTTTGTCCTCCATGTTTAAGGTTAAATGGGCTAATGAGGCATCTTCCATTACTATCAGAAGTTTGAGTGAGCCAGCTTTCTGTTTTGAGGCCAGTTTGGAACCAGACGGTAATCCTTGGTTTTATGACATTAAGAGATATCTGGAAACACAAGAGTACCCTGAGGGGGCATCCGTCACAGATAAGAAGTTTTTGAGAAGATTTTCAGTCAAGTTCTTTCTCAGTGGTGGTGTGTTGTACAGAAGGCATCATGATGGTCTACTACTCAGATGTGTTGACAAGAAAGAAGCAGCTAGAATCATCAAGGAGATACATGAAGGTGACTTCTGGACCCATTCCAACGGGCATACCATGGCTAAAAAGATCTTACGAGCAGGTTATTATTGGTCCACCATGGAGACTGACTGTTACAATCATGCACGAGTTTGCCACAAATGTCAAGTTTATGCTGATAAAGTGCATGTACTGCCAGTAACTTTGAATGTCTTAACCTCCCCTTGGTCGTTTGCAATGTGGGGAATTGATATGATCGGCAAAATTGAACCGACTGCATCCAACGGACACCATTTCATTCTGGTTGCCATCGATTATTTTACAAAATGGGTCAAAGCTACATCATATGCCAATGTCACCAAGCAGGTGGTAACTCGGTTCATTAAGCACATTATTATTTGTCGCTACGGAGTGCCTGAGAAGATTATTACTGATAATGGGTCTAAATTGAACAACAAAATGATGAAGGAGCTTTGTGAGTCCTTCCAAATCAAGCATCTTAAATCTTTCCCATACCGACCAAAGATGAATGGTGTTGTCGAAGCGGCCAATAAAAATATCAAGAGAATCATGTAGAAGATGGTGGTAACCTATAAAGATTGGCATGTGATGCTGCTTTTCGCTTTGCATGGTTATCACACCACGGTGCGCACTTCGACTGGGGCAACCCCATTTTCATTGGTATACGGCATGGAAGCAGTATTGCCGGTAGAAGTCGAGATTCCTTATCTTAGGGTCATGAGAGATGTCGAGCTAGATGAAAGTGAATGGGTGCAGAATCGGCTAGATCAGTTGGAGCTTATTGATGAAAAGAGATTGACGGACGTTTTCCACGGTCAGGTATATCAGCAAATGATGAGAAAAGCTTTTGATAAGAGGGTATGACCTTAGTGTTACAAACCAGGCGACCTTGTGCTCAAGAGGATAATTCTTCCCCAGGGAGATCCCAGGGGCAAGTGGATTCCGACTAATGAAGGTCCTTTCGTGGTCAGAAAAGTTTTCTCTGGAGGAGCGATGATGCTCACAACTATGGATGGAGAGTACTTCCCTCTCCTTGTGAATGCTGGAGTAGTTAAAAAAATACTTTGCATAAAAAATAATAATAAAAACCTGCTAAACTGAAAACCCGAAAGGGCATTTAGGCAAAAAGAGGATGTCCTGGTGAATCGAAAACCCGAAAGGGCGATTCAGGCAAAAGTTAGGGACTTAAAGCAAATGACTACACTCAGCATGGGATCCTTTGTTTCTTTCCTTCGTTCTGTCACCTGGCATAAGCTCGAAGCTAACCCAAGAATGATTTGTCTGAAAACAGGAAGATGAGGGTCATCAGAGTCATAGCAGAGTCGGGACTCGATGGATATTCACATTTACATTGCCATTTGTAAACACTTGTTTGCTTTGATTTTGTAATTACTTACTTCCAAATGTAAATGCCTTTTTTCACAAGCAGATTTCTCAAAATCAATAGAATATCTTCTTTCAAGTATATGTATGCTTTTCTTTTCTCCTTTTTATGTTGTTTGCAAAAACGTGCAATATTTTTTATAAGCATGTGCATATAAACTTCGTGGACCTTACACGAAAATGGTAATACAATTCATGGTTAGTTGATCGCTCGAAATGCGGATAACAAACACCACTACTACTGTGCAAGGGGCATGTTTGTTTCTCTGTTTGGTGGACTTCTCTTTCACTCTTTAGGGCATTTCTCCTTGCGGTTTTGTTTCACAGCTCCGGGCTGTTGGTAAAAATCATGGGTCAGGGTAATATCAAGGTTACGGCAAGTCAGTGGGACCGGTGAACCTGGTTGGAGATACTTCTTCCCCATAATGGATTTTATTACGTTTCTTTACAATGCTCTCATATGTTATCTTGATTGATTGTTTTAAGCATTGTCTGCGTATAGGATTTTGTTTATAGCTGAATGTCAGTCTTGATGCGTTGAATGTTTTGGCCTAAAAAAAATTATTTTTTTTACACAAAATCACTCTTTAATTGTTTTCCGGGCATTTTGATACCAATTGTGCCAATTCTTTTGCACGACCAAGAATTTGAGGAAGGAGTTTAGCTAAAAAAACAATGACTGTAGTGGTATGCTTTCGAGGAGAACCCTGTTGACGATGTACAGGCATTGTTTCAATTCCCAAACACTGGAGACATAAGGGAGTTATTAGACCCTCGTTAACCCCTCTGAGCCTTCGAAGTAGGATTTTTCTTTCTGTTCGAAAAATAAAAATAAACCTTCTTTTTAACCAGGGGCAGGGTAGATGTTCAATTGATTTGCCCAAGCATTCAAATTTCGGAAGGAGTGTCCCCTCTGAGGATCACTGCATTTTATCTTTCACATCATAAGATCAAAATGTCTGAACCACGATTTTCATTTCTTCGCAAAATCCTGAGGTCGAGATCGAATCGATACAATAATGGATATCCCTCGCTGACCAAGGAGTGAGGCATTTGTTTTCTTCAAAAAAAAAAGAGAGAAAAATGAAAAAAAAAAGTTCAAAAACCTGAAGTGACACGACTTGTTCAAAAGGGAAAGTATGAATAAGAAAGAAACAAAAAGCCCCGCTAAGTCGAAACTTGAAAACAATTCGCTTAGGCAAAAGTTAGGGTATCCCGCTGGACTCCCAAAATGGAAACTCAAAAGATTTAGTCGAGGAAAAAATTAGGGAAAAGAGAGCCTAAAAGGCCGAAAAAGAATATTCAATAAAATTTCCATAAAAAAGAAGAGGAACAATAATATCAAAAACAAAAGCAGTAGAAGATAAGTGAAGATCATGTTGGAGGATTTGTCGTGATCATTAAACCATTATAAATCCTTTTGAAAGATGAATGCTTGTGATAAGTTAGCTGAACTTAGGACAGGAGAACATCACGAAGGGGGTGGGCACCAAATAACTTGATCCTTGAAAAACTTTTTTCAAAAGAACCTCGAACCAGGCCACGTTACAACCTCTAAAAGTCCTAACTGAAACAAGGGTTTAACTCGAAAGCATACTACAACGGGATAACTCTTCCTAAACTCCTCAAATATGTGTTGCATAGTCGTGTTGGTATCTTATCACCCGCGTTTTGACTCGTTTTTCAAAAAGGGAAAGAGAAGTTTTAAAACATTTTCGCACTCTAGCCAGTGATTCATTCACAACAGGGATGCGACGCTTTGTTAAGTTCTTCAAGGTTTAAATAATCATCGCATCAGGTCTATCATTCTCAATAAACATTTTTCTGTGTGCAGAACAACTGTTTGACATCAAAAGAGTTTACATGTTGAGCACTTGTAAAGAGCTTAATAATGGTCAAGAGGGGAATGCTTGGTTTTCTTCCATTTTGACAGAGCCCATGTTTGATTAGGACTCTGCTCATCCCCTGTGAAGTTTCGTTTCCCTAGTGGAGTTTCCTTTCCCCGGTGAAGTTTCATTTCAGCAGCAAAGTTTTGTTACTCCAGGGATTTTCTTTCAAAAATCCTCGTTCCGAGACTTCAAGTTTGGATATGTCACTTATCCCCAATGGAGTCGTTAAGCAGGAACCCACATTCTGAAGAAGTTTCAACTTCCCAACAAATTTGCGAATAGAGATCCCTCGCTTTGACCTCTCACCTCCCAGCCGATCTGTTAACCGGGCCATCTTTATGTTTAGGATCTTCTCTTATTCCCCAGTAAAGTTTTAATACCGTGTGACTATCTGCAGGATTCGTCCTTTGGTTGCATTCCAAGAGAATATCTCTCCAGCAAGATAATCTTCAATAGAATTCTATCTCTCCGGTGAAGTCCCACCTCTTCAGCAGAGTTTTGTTCCCCTAGCAAAAGGTTTTCGTCCTTTTCCGAAAGTTGTAGTGTCGACCTGATCTTCCCTGGGAATTCGCAATTTATTTTTGCAGCTCCTCTCTTTGTTTGTGGCCCGTTTCTGCTGGTTGCTCGTTTGTTATTCTCCGTGAAGCTTCACCTCTTCAAGGTTCCATCTCTAGTGGTTCCCTATATTTTCTCCTCTCCTTTGGATTTTGCAATTTATTTTTGCAAGTCATATCAGATTTTGATTTCTTGGTTTTTGGCTTCTCAATTGGTCGTTCCCTAGTGGAACTTTTAAACATGCATCATTACATTACATCTACCAAAACGCGTAGCATTTCCATTATATGGAGCATTGCGCTATGAAAAAGAATTCCAACATGCATCAGAACATAAGCCATTATTATTTCCGTCATCCCCAGTGATTCACTAATACGTCATATTTAATCCCCAGTGGGGTCTTTGTCCTCATAATCTCAGTTTCCTCCCTATACCAATATCCTTTTGACGTCATTCATTTGTTTGTTTGAGTGTCCACCCTTGACTGTAGTTCAGTTTCGTCCTGGCTCGGTCTTCTCGGGTTTAGTCTTTACTACCCTCTCTGGTTCATTCCAGTGTCTATTGATGCATCTTTCGAATACTAGTTTCGTCCTGATATTCGCTTTTAGCAGGTTTTTAGGTGTACACCCTAATCTCCTCACCTTGTGCATGAAGTCCAGTTTCGTCCTGGTACTCAGCTAGTTTAGTTTCTCCTAACTGATTATTGAGTCGAGTTTCGTCTCATTTTTGCTTTCCTACCCTAGACTCTTTGACGGTGTTCATTTACCGAGTTCAATGTTCGTGTTGCGTCCCTGGTTTGAAATCAGTCTCCTTTGTTCCTTGGATTCTCCTATCACCTTTTGTCGTTGTTTATCCATTGAACTGAGACCAGCAGGTGCTCTGAGAAACATGCACTCTCATCACTTTGCTTTGGGTCGAGTTTCACCTCGTTACCCGTGCGTGAAATCTAGTTTCGTCCTGGTACTCATCTAGTTTAGTTTCGTCTAACTGGTCTTTGAGTCGAGTTCCGTCTCGCTTTTGTTCATCATTTATGAGATTCTTTCAGTTCCTTCATACTGTCTATCTTAGTTGAGATTTGCAAGTGTTCCTAGAATCACGCACTCTAGCCACTTTGCTTTGGGTCAAGCTCAGAGTTTCGTCTCCTCACCCGCGTACATTTTCTATTACAGAGCTTAGTCTCGTCTATACTCGGTTGGTTGAGTTTTGCCTCAACCCTCCCTTTTGAAGCCCAGTTTTTCCCTGACACGTCTGTTGGGAAGTTTAGTTGCGCCTACTCTTCTTTGTTTTCGTTCTGTCTCAACCAATGTTGCAGCTTCATTTTGACGCATATCTCAGGGGTTTTTGTTTCCGTTTCTTTCAAGAGTGTAAATTTTCGGGTTCTTTCGTATTCAATCATCGTCAACCCTGAACGCTCAAAAGTCATCACTTTTCTCACTTATCATGTTGAAGATATTTGAATAAGGGCAGTTGTTGCACCCCAAAATTTACCCTCTTGTTTTAGACTTATGTTTCATCATGAACATCATAGTGCATTGCATTCATACTTTGTGATGGGATCAAAGTACTTTGGTTATCTAGTCTTCCTCAAGCTTTGAAGATCATCAGAAGATTGGAGCTTGTGTTTGATCACAAATGGAATCACTCTTTGGATTCATCAGCCAAATTAGGGTTTGCTTGAGCAAGGTTGTTGGCCAATGTACAAGACATGATTTAGGGAGCTACAACATTTCTTTGATATTTGAAAGGTCCTTGTACAAGGAATTGGTCAAGATGCCCAGAGGATCTGAAGTTTTGAAGATGATTCATCAGTCTCCTAATGTGTTGACCAAAATTAGGGTTTTGGTTTTCATCAGGTTTTCTTGAGAATTTTGAAGTGAAACTTTTCACATGGCCTCTATATGTTTGGAAGATCATATGTTTGATGTTTTAATCATCAATTTTGAAGGGAAGTGGATAAATTGATTCAGATGGTCAAAATGGTCATTTTGGTCAAAATGGTCATTTTGGTCAAAATCAGTCAAAGTCAAGGTTGACCAAGTGACTTTTTGGCCAACCATCAATTCAAGGATGTAATTTTCATATTTCAAGCCCATTTTGGTCATTGGATCAAAGATGTTGGAGTTTGGGTTGAAACTTATTCTTGAAGAAACCCTAAAAGTTACTAATTTTGGAAAATAAGGACTTAATTTCAAAAAATCATATTTTATTCACTCTTGATCAATAAGATGCAAATGAAATATGCTTGGAAAGCTAAGAGAATGATATTTCACCTCCTTTTGGTCTCATGACCAAATTGGCAAGGAAGCAAGAGTTATGGCCTTTTGAAGTTACAAAATTATAGGTCACTTTTCAAAATTAGTGAATTTCAAGATAGATTTTGGGAGCCTTAATGGATTAATTTTAAAAAACTAAAAACTAGGGGATTGTATATCCTTTCAAGACCTTTTCAAATTGTGCTCATTTGTGCCAAAACTCAAAAGTATGAGCAAGTTATGAGTTTTGGAAATTTGAGGCATTTCATTGAAATTTGGCAAATGTGCAAAATGGCCATTTCTTGCAAACTCAAGTTTTTGCCATTACTCTTGCTTCTAATCAAGCCCATTGGTAATTTGTGACATGTTGAGTCCCATCACACTCACTATTTCGTGCCCCATATGGTATTTCACATGTTGCATTGAAAAATGACAAACTTGCTCAAAATTGCAAATTCACCAACACTTCTTCATTTCAAATGATCATAAGCTGGATTTTTGGGGGTGTAATTCTGAAGTTATTTGGCTCATAAAACACATAAGAAGCAAGAGAACGCACGGGAAAAACACCTGATTCAGTATACACCTCATTTTTGGCCAAAATTCCCAATCTTGTCCTCCAACGGATTTAAAGTCTGATTTCCACTTCTATCCTTCTCTACAAACTCTATATAAGTGAAAGCATGCAAAGAGAGAGAAAGAGAATGCGTCGTTTGCAAGAATTCCATATCTGAAATTTTCCTTCATCTTCTGCAACTTGATTCGATTCTCTCAATTCTTTGGTGTTTTCTTCAAAATTCTTGTGGATTCTGTTTCAGCAAAGCAAGTAGATCAAGCTAGTACCCTTGGATTGCAACTGGAGGGAAGGAGACAGTAGATCCATTTTTTCTCAAAGGTTTGAATTCTCAACTTTGAATTCTGATTTCTAGCCATGCCTCGTGTGATTTAAGTTCATAATCATGTTGTTTGAAGTCTATGGAATGATTCTGAAGCTTTATAGCGTTTAATTTGATGAATTATGCATGTTTGGATGTTCTGAAACTCGCGATTCAGAATGTTTTTGTTCATGTTCATGACTTGATTGTGGACAATATGGTTGATGATTTGATTTGATTCGAATTGCTATGGATTCCTTGCCATGCTAGCTTTGATTTGCCTTTGATTTCATCAAAAATGATGCGAAATCGAGTGAGTTATGTTGATCTGAAAGTGAGCCCTAGGCCTGAGATATGCGTGCATTTTTTGAATGTCTAGAGGTTGAAGATGATGTGGTGGCACATCATGATTGGTCTGTTTGATTTTTTTGGTTTATTTGAATTTTTGTTTTATAAATTGATTTCCATGATTTTATTTCTTGCTCAAAAATGATTGGAAAATTCTGAAAAAATTTCATAAATTCAAAATAATATTTCTGACTTTGTGTATTTTTTCATATTTTTTTGAAATTATTTTGATTGGTTCAAAAATTGTTAGGTTTAATTAATTAATTGATCACAGTTTATTTTTATTTTAATATTTCCTTAATCCAAAAAAATCCACAAAAATTATTGGAGAACCACAATAATGTGAAAATTGATTCTGACTTTGTTTCATCATTTTTTTATTTTTGATTAAAAATTTAATTTCAAAAGGTTATTTGGAATATTTGTTTGTTTTTTTAATACTTCTATTAATTCAAAAATTCCAAAAAAAAAAATCATTTAATCTTGTTTTTAATCATAGAATCTAAATATATTTTTACTTTGACCATTTCATGATTTTTTGGTTATGATTTGCATTTTCTTGCCCTTAAATAATAATTCCATTATTAATTTTTTTTTTTAATATTTTTCTTTGATCCAAAAAATTCACAAAAATTCAGGGATGTGTGTTTTTAGCCCTAATATTTGAATATAATTTTGTTTGGCCATTTTTCTGACTTTTTGATTTAAATATTATTTTGATATGTGAATATTTGTTAATTACATAAATGTTTGAATATTACTTTCTTTCTTGACATTTTTCCACAAATAATTTTGAAAACTTCTCTAGTTTGGTGGTTTTGCCAACTAGTGTTAAACTTTTCACTTCATTTTGCCTCCTCCCCAATCATTCATGAACTTAGGGCTTGCATTCTGACTTCTAAACACTTCCAAGATGTTAAGATTTCTTTGGTTTGAATTATGGACCTTTATTTCTATTTTTGATGTAATTTTGAAGTGAAGGTACCCAATCATGTTTGCATGACTTGTTGCAGTTTGTTTGATGGCCAATGAACTTGAGTGAGGCCTATAATTGGGAACCTAATGATCATGTTGGTTCTGACTTGTCCATGTTAGCTCAAGCCATTTCACTTAGAAGCCTCATGTTTGAATATTTTGAACCATCTAATGCATTATGAAGGTTTCATTTCCTATTGTATTCATGAAGTTGTGTTTGAATCAATTGTGCATGATTGAAATGTGTTTGCTACTGACTTTCATGGTTTTTGTTCATATTATTATCAAGCTCTTATGATCCTTGATTGACATTGAATTGTCAATTCAACATGGTGATAGAAAGGAGCAACATTCCTCTGATTCTCTTGACTTAATCTGTGCACATGCTTGTTTCTTCTTGCCTATCATGTCTAATGTTGATAATTGCCACCATGTTGTTCTCATTTCTCTTTCACCATATGGAATACTAACTTGGTTGTTGAATGTGTGAGGTACTCTGAGCAAGTTGCCACTTTTGGCTTGAGGCTTTTCTGTGTTTCACTTTATTTGTGAAACACAATCTTTTGTACTGGCATGTTTTTTGTGCTTGGCATGTTTGATGGTTTATGCAGGATATATACATATGATTGTGAATGCCATACATTGCCCCTGGGACTTGTTCATATCTGATAGATTCC
Source organism: Vicia faba (assembly GCA_948472305.1). Taxonomy (NCBI): domain Eukaryota; kingdom Viridiplantae; phylum Streptophyta; class Magnoliopsida; order Fabales; family Fabaceae; genus Vicia; species Vicia faba. The sequence continues at coordinate 313,113 of CATIWC010001003.1, read as the reverse complement.
TGACTCAATTTGTTTACTGATGCCAGCTTGCTTGAAGTTTCTCTGGGTTTCTTTTATTCTTGCTTGATTGCTACAGATAGTTATCTGTTTGGTATTGTACTACTTCCTTTCTCCCATTTTCATTTTGCATAATTCTCTGATTGCATGATGGGACCTCTGTTGCTGATATATGTCAGGAGGCCCTCTGGTTTTTTATCTGATGCATGTGTTTTAATTGTTGATCGATGAGTCACTCAATTTAGAAATTGAGATCACGACTTCGCTCTTATTGCATGTTCCCTATAGGATGTTTATTGCTTTTCTTCTTTAATTGTTGATCGATGAGTCACTCAATTTAGAAATTGAGATCACGACTTCTCTCTCATTGCATGTTCCCTATAGGATGTTTATTGTTTTTCTTCTTTAATTATTGATCGATGAGTCACTCAATTTAGAAATTGAGATCACGACTTCGCTCTCATTGCATGTTCCCTATAGGATGTTTATTGCTTTTCTTCTTTAATTGTTGATCGATGAGTCACTCAATTTAGAAATTGAGATCACGACTTCTCTCTCATTGCATGTTCCCTATAGGATGTTTATTGCTTTTCTTCTTTAATTGTTGATCGATGAGTCACTCAATTTAAAAATTGAGATCACGACTTCACTCTCATTGCATGTTCCCTATAGGATAGTTTTGTTGAGTTCCCTTTAACATGTAAATTAAGGTAGTATTTTCCCTTTATCCTCAACCTTAGGGTCAACCATTTTATGATAACTCTAGGGATAGTGTTAGGCTAGATTCCCTTAGTTGTTTTTACCTTTCTTTGCATTTTGCATCTTAAAATAAAAATTGTTTTCTTGGCAAATCATAAGACATTTCTAATAAACCCAAGCTCTTCTTCAAAGTAAAAGATACAAACCAATCTTACTTTGTCTGTGTCATCTTAGCCGATGTTTCGCCATCGCACATTTGCTTGAAGTCGATGTCTCGCCATTGCACATGTTTGTTATTCTACTTTGATTCCCAATATCATTGTTAGATGTGATGTTTTGTCATCTGTTTTATTGATGTTTCGTCATCTTTGTCATGATATCTTTGTTATCTCTTAGCCGATGTTTCGCCATCGCACATTTGTTTGAAGCCGATGTTTCGCCATCGCACATGTTTGTTATCCTACTTTGATTCCTAATATCATTGTTAGGTGTGATGTTTTGTCACTTGTTTTATTGATGATTCGCCATCTTTGCCATGTCATCTCTTAGTCGATGTGTCGCCATCACACATTTGTTTGAAGCCGATGTTTCACCATCGCACATGTATGTTATCCTACTTTGGTTCTTAATATCATTGCTAGGTGTGATGTTTTGTCATTCGTTTTATCATTCGATGTCTTGCCATCTTTGACATATTACTTTGTTATTACTTAGTCGATGTTTGATCACCTCATTTGTTTGTTGTTTCATTTGATGTTTTTCCATCTTGACTATCTTTGTTTGTCTTAATTAAAAAACACAAACCAACCAAAACACATAAGCCGAACTACGGCTGCTATGATTCCTTAAAAGGGATACGTAGGCATTGAGGTAGGGCCCAACCGAGCACATCTTTTATTTTCCCTACATTATTCTCTTTTCTTTCGCATGCATTCCCTTTTCAGTTTTAAGCCATACACAAAGGATTTGACCACACCCATTTAGATTAGACAACAAGAGTGGATACCGTAGAGTACTACGGGCGCGTGGGGTGCTAACACCTTCCCCTCGCGTAACAGTCTCTCTTACCCGATATCTCGGTCGAAAGACTGTGATTTCTCCCTTTCCAGGTTTTCTCGATGTTTACCTTTCCCTCTCGGCGGGATAAAAGACGTTTGGTGGCGACTTCATTGATGTTTCATTAACATCCAGATGACAGGTTCTGGTCGCGTGGTTTCACATGTGTATTAGATTATGGGTATTAATTGCTAAATAATGATTACTTGCTTTGAATATTATATCCCCTCTCTCCCGTTTATTAATTTTTCTTTTGTTTAAAAATAAAAAGGACGTTTCACTCAAAGCACTTTTCTCAATATTCATATACCTGTCTCTTTCACTTCACAACCCACACTTTCATTCTCAAGCTTCTTCAAAAAAACTTTTAGAACCATAAAAACTCATTGCAAAGGCATCTTTGTCTAGACAAGCTTCCATGGTTGTCTAAACTAGAAAGAGTTTTCATATCAAACCCATGACTGTGAAGATCAAAGAGGGTGATCTCAAGCTGATAACATAACGGGTGATGGATTTTGAATCATTCAAAGTGAATGGTTTTTCTCTATAGAATCATTTTGTATTTAAAGGATGGATGAACTACTTTAATATGCTAAATGGTCCTACTTACCCCTACTTGGTTAAGGATTTATGGGTTATGGAAGAAGTTTTTGATAAAGTTTCTACTACTGTAGAACTTAGAGGGTTAATTGCTAAAGATGAATCCAACAAAGGGAAATTCGAGCTGAGAGGGGTCTGAAGGAGTTCTAGGAAGTTGAGATAAGGTCTATTGTAATGGGTGTTGGAGTAACCATTACTCAGAACCACATAGCTCAACTTATTGGTGTGACAAATAAAGGAAGGTTTGTTCTGAACTCTAAGGATGGAAGACAAGAAGCTGAAAGGATCAAGTCCACTATATTCACCAATTATGATAACTATGGAAATGTGAAGAATATGTTTGTTACATATAGGCTTTTGTTCAAGATTCTAATTAGCATTCTGGGTCTTAGGAAAGGAATTACATATCTGATTTCTTAGAATCACAGGCACTTCATATGGTTCTTGGTGAATACGGAGAAGATAAATCTGGTTGCATACATCTTCAATCCTTTGTGTGAAACTATTAGAGAAACCAACAAGAATCACAAGAAGAATGTGCCTTATGCAAGGTTTATCTCTAAGTTGTTTCATTCGAGTAGACATATTCAAACTCTGAAGGAAACCAATGATACTCAAGACTTAGAAGAGAGCTATGGGAACATATTGTCTCGATCCATTCTAGGAAATATGAAGATAATTAGCAAGAAGGTTGTTGTGAAGCCAGAACAACTCTGAGGATTAGAAATGTGAAGAATGGTTATATTGACAATTTTCCAATCATTTCTAAGATGGATAATCCATAAGTGATTCTGGAGTATATCAGGCTAGAAAAAAGAGAGTATGGTAACTCTGACAATGAAATATATTCCAGATGCAATAGTGGATGTGTACAGGACCTCAATGAAGAGGAAAGTGGTTGCTTCTGAAGAGAAGAAAGAGGTTCATAATCCACCAATGAAGAAACTTGTGGCAATTAAAGAAGTTCAGAATGAGGTGAAGGATGTTGCGTCCTCTTATGTCATATTGCCTACCAAGACAAGAAGTGAATCATCTAGAAGAACACCTCAGAAGGTAGTTGTATCTCCTGTCACAATTTCTCCTATGAAGAAGGGAATGAGGAAAATGATTCTACAAAGTGAAGAAGACGAAGTGATCAACCTCTGATCAGGAAGGCCAAGGAGTTTGTTGCATTTGTTCTTAGTTATATAGAAAAATCTTTAAAAGCTAGAGTTCAACAGTTAGAAGAAGTGGCTGCTATAGAGACTCGGGCTGTAACGCCCGTAATTTAATTGATTATTTAATTAAATTATTTTTGGAATATGTGTGAAGTTGTGTTGTGATTAGTTGGATTTACTTTATTAATTTGTGGAATAATATTAGAATGATAATATTATTTAATGTGGGCTTGTTTTATAGGATGGAAGTAGAAATAAAGGGGGTGTAGTAGTCTTAAGCCCGTTAAGGAATAAAGAGAATAATACGGTTATTTTATTATTGTTAGAAATAATAGAAAAGAAGAAGCAGTAAGAGAGAAAGAATAAGGGTTAGAAGAGAAAGAACGTGAAAGCTGTTGGAAAAGAGGAAAAGAGGCAGAACGGAAATTCAACCGGAAAAGTATAGAGCAACCTTCAATCCAAGGTAAGGGTGGGGTTCTGACTCTATAATAGGGTTTGTGATAATTGGTATGTGGGGTTAGAGGTGAAAGATTGTTTGGTTTATCATTGAATTATATATGATGTTGTATGATGAGAATCAATGAATTATGGATGAACAACGATGTCCCAATGTTGTATATATGATGTAGAATTATAGGATAATTATAATTGATGATTATCTATGATTAGGAGATGTTTTTAGGGCCTAAAGTGTGGAAATCGTAGTGAAAACGTAGAGAAATCGCAGAAAATACCCATGAAAAAGCAGTATGTGTCGACCCCAAACGTTATGTGTCGATAAAAGAAGGCCTTTAGACTCAGGATGAGTCGATGTGAAGGAGTCATGCGTCGATACATGAGGGCTTTTAGAGTCAGGATGAGTCGATAAGTAGGAGCATGTGTCGATATATACAGCGTTGCAGACTCAGCATGAGTCGATACAAGAGAGTATACATCGACTCATGTAGCTTGTTCAGTTCAGTACGCGTCGACCCAAGGCATTACGCGTCGATCCATGTTGACTGGTTTTTGGCAGAATCAGTTTGAGAATGTTGTAAGTTGAGTTTTCGGACTCCGTTTGAGGTTCCGTTAGAAGCGTTGAATAGCTAACGCGATGAACTTCATTCTTAAGGATTAAAATGAAGAATAGGAAGGATAATCCTAGTATCCAAGTTATGAATCGGATTAGTTCCCGTGTTGATCGTTATGTTGATTTTTGTGAAGAATGATGAGGAGGAGATGATTATAGATTAATGTTTGGCTTGTAACAGTAGGATTAATGATGATAATGATGTAGTATTACAGAATAATAATATGTAGAAGTTTTGTAATTTAGAGGTAAGCCTTCGATGATTAATTAATTATAGGCAATATCATGTTGTAGGCCTATGGCCAACGTTTCGAGATTGACAAATTGTTGTTGTAATGTTGTTGTGACTGAATTGCTATAAATTATGATATATGATGTTTGATGAATTACGATGATATATGATGTTTGACGAATTATGGTTGTATATGATGTTTGATGAATTATGATGATATACGATGTTGATGAAAGATGTTGAGATGCCTTTAATAATTGGCAGCTATTAGAGATGTAGGCTTCTGGGTAACGATGATGTTGTGTTGAGATGTTGTTAATTGTGATGTTGTCATTATGTTCATGATTGTGTCTCATAAATTGCATTTCAAGATGGAGCTTATGCTCGTTAAGATGCCATGTATTGGCGAATATTAAGATGAATGCTTATGTCTTGTTGATGCCTCTATTTATTGGCAGATTTTTAAGATGGGAGTTCTTCTCCAATGGTACCACATGCATTTGCATAGTATTGAGTCGCATTATATGATTTCATAAAGAAGTTGTGAATTGATGTGGTAAATGTGTATTTATTGTTGGTATTTTTGTTGTAATTATTGTTGATTATAAGATGAGAAGTGGCGGTGTTATGTGATCTAATTTAATATATCAATTATCATATACTTTATTATATTGTTAGATATCTCACTGCTTCTGTTTGAATGTTGTCCTTATGTTGGTAACGTGCAGGTAATCGAGAGTGAAGGTTGTATACCTTCAACAGTTCGAGTCGGTGTCATTGTTCTGATATGTAACACTCGGGGGGATGAACGCTTGTTGCTTTTGATTGTTGATTATTCAGTTGTTGAACTTTAAGTTGATTATTATTAAAATTATGTTGTTTTGAAGTTGTTGTAACGATGATAAAGATGTTATTAAGAATTTCGTTGCGTAGATGTTAAATTGTTGATTTAAGAGATTAAATTGCTATGCTGATGGTTCATCCGAAGTTTTAAAGTGTTATGTATCCACAATGAATGCAATGAGTTTTTAATGATGAATTTGTGGCATCCCGATTCATTTGCATGAATGATTTTATAACTCCGATTTATTTATATAATTTTTGGGTAGAATTGGGGTGTTACACAAGCTCTAAGAGATGTTATGGAAACTGGAAAGATGATAAAGCTATAACTTCTATTGTTGAGGTTCATAAAATTCCTTTGGTTGCAATTATATCTGAAGCGGCAGATGAGGTTGTGGAAGAAGAGATAACTACACAATTTATTCCAGATGTTGTAGAATCTTAAAATATAGATACACATAACAACCCGAATCCTAAATTTGATACAATTCTAGATTCTTAGAACACCTGAAACTAAAACATTATGTCCCTTCCAGTCACCTTCACAATCATCTGAACACACACCTTCAACTATTCATGACATGGATATACCCTTAGAACCTATCATGAATTCCCCTAAAACTACTTTATCCTCTGAGTCCCCTACCATGATTCAGATACTAGAAACGATAATTAATTCACCTGTCATAGATGAATACAAAGACATCTAGCTATTGAGTTCATTTCTAAACAAAACAAACTAGCACTAGTTTTAGTATCTAAAGACCCATCTCCCCTTAACATCATGAGTGATAACGATTAGTTCATGGAACCCTCACATGAAGAACAACCTAAACCAACCTCTCTTCTATATCATATCATTTCATCATCTATCCCTAAATAAACCTTAACCTCTAGCTATGATTCTAGAAAACTAGAGTGTATGCCTCTCAATATCCAACCTCTCTAATATATACCCTTAAACACCATAACTTATGAAACTCCTTGTTGTACCCCAAAATTTGCCCTCCCATATTCTTCAAAGATTTGCCAAAGATCAAGGTTCAAAAATCTCCCAAGGGTTGCACAGTCCAATGGCCTCCTAACAGTCAAAAATTAGGGTTTTGGTTCTGGCAAAGAAATTGAAGTTTACAAGGGTCCAATCAAGTCCCACATGCCTATAAACATTGTCAAGCATCCTTATGTCAAGTTTCAAGACTTACAGCACAAAATTGCACAGTCAAAAACCCTAATTGCTCAACAGTCAACTGCAGGGGGCAAAATGGTCATTTGACAGTCAAAAGTCAAAAATTTTGGTCAACATCTTATTTTGAAGCCACAAACATCATTTGATCAATTCTTGATCATGATTCTCAAGGCATGGCTCAAAAAGTCTCAAGATGCAAAAGTTTCTATTGTTGGACAATTGAAAAAGTCAACTGCAAATTGACCAAGGCATAACTTCCACATGGTTTATCAGAAAAATTCCATCCAAATCTCATTTTGAAGAGAATGACATTTCCTACAACTCCTCTTCACACTTCAAGTCCAAGAAATGCTCTCACAAAAAGTTATCAATCTCAACATTATAGGTCATTTTCAAAAGTCAACAAAAAGGCACTTTAAGTCAAAGACCATAACTTGAGATTGGTAAATCAAAATGACATGGGACCAAAGGAATTAGTTAGAGGACTTCAAGACCTTTCCAAAATGTATATGAAAATGATCAAAGCTTTAAAATTGGGCAAGATATGCCTTGTGGAAGTTGGGAAATTTTTGGGAATTTTGAAAAGTCAACTTTACTTCAAATGCCTCAAAATTGCTAATGGGCCTCAATTTCTTCCAAGAATCATCATCCAAAGGCTATGCACGACCCATTGACTTTAAAGGGAGATATTTTATCATTTTTTATTAATTATTATTATTATTAGTTCATTTAATCAAAATAAAATATGACAAAAATAGAAAATCATGTTTTCCAATCCTTTTTTGCAGCATATTCTCTCATTAAAGCCTAAATATTTCGTGCATACTGAAAAAGGCAAGAATCTCCATTGATTGGCATAAGAATGGTATGAAAAAGATTGAAAAAGATATAAGGAAATCAAAAATTCAAAATCATGAATGCAAAGGTTTGGGCTTGGTTTTTCTTAACCTAAATCGTTTCAGATACATATACAAACCTAAACCTAATGACGAGAACAAGAAAGCTGCGCCCAAGAACACAAACGAAACTTGCATTTTTTCATAAAAAAGTTGAAACTGTTTTCATAGTTGCAGGTCGTTTCAAAGCAAAAGAATTGTTCCATTGCACTCCTGACACATTCAGGAAGCTACTCCAATCAAAATCAACTCTCCAAGCGCAAAGAATTGGTAGATAGGAGTCTAGCTTTTCTGTAAAAATTTCATAATCGTGTTTGCATTTTCATACGTTATTCATGACTTTTAATATGTGATTTATACTAACATGATGATTCTAAAGCCATTGGTACCATCCAATTGAATTTTGGATGCCTGTATGCAAAGTTACCATGAACACGCATTAGGGTTTCAGAGGTTTGAAAAGAGGGCTTCATTCATATGGAAAAATTGAACCATAAGACCTATGCCGTTGGACTCAGGATCTCAAAACGAATCAAACTCACTAGTCGCGCCCTATTTATATTTGCATCTGAGCTATTCGCTATTTTCCAGGTTTGAGTTAGTGGGGGTTTAAAACCCCCGCTATCTAATGCATATATTTACAGGGAAACGAAGAAGAAGCTTGGTTGTCCTCACGCGGTTGGCTGGTTCAAAAAGCTGGCGCGTTTTTTGTCTTCATATCACTAACCCTTATTTATTATTATATTATTTATTTTCCATTGTATTAACAAATATGCTTAATGGCTCAGTTGGTAGAAAGAGATGTTTGCAAGCCTTGGGACCTAGGTTCGATTCCCAGGTCCCCCTATATATTTCATGCTTTTTCAATTAACATGCTTCTGTGCAGCGTACCATCCAAGGACTATCATGCAACCTCGCTTCTTAACTTGCCACGCGCCCAGGAAGTCCAATCTAATGGCTATCAACAAGCAACTACCATGTACGTTAGTCAGCTATCCCACATAAGCGCTGGAAAAGTCAACGTGGCCAACATCCTGATGGGCCAAAACTCCTCTAATCACACCTCCAATTGGGCCAACTCACCCCCTCTGGTTTGCATATGTATATTTTTATTTCTTGTTTTAATTCTTTCTTTATTCTTTTGTTTGCTTTATTATTTTAATTAATTTACCAAAAAATAAATTTTTATAACACAAAAATACAAAAAAATCAGAAAAAGCCAAAAACAAAAATGTATTTTAATATTTAATTCACTAATGTTTTATCTTGTAAATAAATATGCAATTAATTAATTAGGTTAAATTAGGTCAAACTTAAACATTTTTTTAATAAATTAAAAACAATTTAGAATTAGGGTTTTTATTTAACTTTTAAATTTCAATTAATTTCATAAATACAAAAAAAAAACATAAAAAACAAGTTCTTTCCTTCATTTAATTTAATAACCTTTAATTTTAATTTAATTCCTTAAAGGGTCCAACGCCCTCCCATCTTCGATTACAATTTCTATTTCGCGCGTTTAATTCTATTTTCTTGTGGATATAATGTATTTGCCCCAAAGCCTTGTAATAGATAATTAGGACTTTTACTTTCTGTATTTTATTTATTCAAATTGGGTCTTGGTTTAATTTGGCGATGTAGACCCGTGCCTTGTAATAGCGTAGGACTTTATTTTCCGCATTTTAATTTCCGCACCTCTTAATTGCTAACTATCACATGAAAGAATGTATGCCAAAAATAAAATCAAAGCGTAGATCACCAAATGCATGATCAAGACAAATAATAACTGAAAACGACACACAAGTCACACACCACTCCTAGGGTACGCCTCACTGTTGCCTTGCCCCTCGAAACGTGGTCGTCGAGTAGAGGACGTTTTAGTAAGTCCTCATGTCCATGAACATGGCATGGGGGTAGCTTCTAAGGTGTCTTCCTATTGCTCTGGTGACCACACTGTCCCTAAACTCGAATTGACCCGAACACCTCCAACGGTGGTGCTACCTACCTCTCAATGGTGGGATGGCACTACCTTAAGGACATTTACACAGACTAATTCCTTAGGGTAGGTAGACGACTCGTAGATACTTGCTCTAATTCAAAACAAATCAAAAACTTCTTTTCACACCGACACTTTGCAAAAAGCTTTCTAAAAAACAACTTTTCAAACACTCTTGAGGACTGATACAAGAGTCGAACTGAAATTTTAAACGAAACTTTTTCAAACCCACTCACCTTGAAAAGCAAACAAACACTTTGAAAACACAAATGAGCAAGTATCTAAGAGCCCATGGATAACCATGGATAGAAAGGGTGCTAACACCTTCCCTTTCTATAAATCTACCTCCCAAACCGAGAACTAATCTCAATAAGGAATTTTTCTGTGCTTTTGTCCTGTCCATTTGGAGAAAATAAAAGGCGGTGGCGACTCTTGCTTCCGCGACATTTCGCGAACCAGCGTTAAACAGTCAGTTCCAGATCCACCGATCACAGAATTGGCGACTCTGTTGGGGACAAACTTATAAAGTGAGGTGTACCTTAGGACTAAGATCACTTGTGTTTTCAATTGTTGTGCTTTGTTTGCTTTAAATTGTGGGTTGCATCGGAGTTACATAGATCCTAACCCGGATCTGGGGATACCTTGTTAGGTAGCATAAGCTGTGAGGGACCTGTCCGGCGTAGACCAACATGGGTGAAGCAGTGGCTACGTTGGTGTGGCACCTTGGTCTGTACCGATATCCCTTGTGTTGCAACGAGGAGAATATGGGTCTTCTGAGGAGTCATTAAGCACCAACAGACCTTAGAACCTTAAATGACACAACTTGGCCAATAGAACAGTAGCAGTATGCTACGCCCATTGAGGCTAAACTCTCGTGATGGTTCTGGCCGCAAGAAAAGATTGCGATGCTGGAGTTATGACCGATTGAGGGTAGTCAATGATATTGGAATCCTCTAAGAACCTGGTTACTTTTGATAGGACAGGTATGAACCAACAAACTGAAAGAGGGTAATACCTAGACCTCATGCTGGCCTAAACTCTAAGGGCTCTTTGTGTGACTCGTGTGCCTTCCAACTTGATTACTTGCATACTTGTTATCTGACACTTGAGTTTCTTGCAGGTTTTGTTTATAGTCCTTAATCTGGACTCATAACAGGGTTTACTTACATTACCCCATGCATAGCATAACATCATACCATTGCATACATCATGCACAAAGACTAATCCATTTCAAGGACCTCAAGGGCTTGTGATGCAGGTCATGATGAATCAAACACCCAGCAAGGGGCAAAGAGGATTTATTTTCCTCTAGCCAAGGTTGTCAGAGGCTATGACCCACTTGATATGGTGAGCTTTGACACTTGAAGAAAGTTAGCCAAGATTGTCAGAGGCTATGACCCACTCGATATGGTGAGCCTTGACTCTTGAAGAAGGACTCTCAACAATATACAGTTCCTTCAATCAAGCTACAAGATTCAAATGCTAACAATCTTCTTGTTTACCCTGCGAGGTCCTTGAAAACATTGCATGCATATCATACATTGCACTACACGTACCCTTTTGACAGGTCACTTACCTTCTTCGCTGTTTATTTCAGCCGATCGTCATGAATCCTGAAGCATCTACTGAGCAATCCATCCAGGCCCTCCAGGCCCAGAATGCCCAATTCCAGGAGTTGATTAAGAGTCTAGCCCAGGGCCAGCAGGATTTGAAAACTCTGCTCCTGAAGAAGAAGAAGAAGAAGAAGAGGACGGTGTTGTTCAACCCTAGACGCAAATCTGGGAATGGGTCACAAAATGAAGCTAAATTGACTACCCCATCTGTTGGGAAAGACGGTCCCCATGAGAGAGAAGCTCCTAGCCTAGTGGTCTCCGATAACGAGACTGATTTTAATGATGAACAGTACCCTCCAGCTGAGGACCGGTACAAGCAACTAGAGGATCGTATGAATGCTATGGAAATTCAACAAGTGCCTGGGTTGGATTTCGGACACCTGGGTCTATCTTCTGGTGTGGTGATCCCACACAAATTCAAGGCACCTTCCTTTGCAAAGTATGACGGGGCATCCTGTCCAAAGCTGCATCTCAGGTCATACATGAGGAGGATCCATCCCTACACGGCTGACAAGAGCTTATGGATCCACTTCTTCCAGGAGAGTCTTTCAGGGACTCAGCTCGACTGGTTCTATCAACTGAATGGAGCCAACATCCGCAGCTGGGAGGACTTAGCCACTGCTTTCTACAAGCAGTACCAGTACAATGCCGACCTTGCTCCCACGCGCACTCAACTTCAGGGAATGTCTATGGGTGCAGGTGAAGGTTTCAAAGAATATGCTCAAAAATGGAGGGACCTTGCTGGAAGGGTACAACCACCTCTGACTGACCGCGAGCTCGTCGACATGTTCTTAGGGACCCTGTCCGGTCCATTCTTCAACCACCTGATTGGGAATTCTGCTGCTGGGTTTACAGATTTGGTCTTGACCGGGGAAAGAATAGAAGCTGGCATCAAGTCAGGGAAAATACAGAATGGTGACTCCTCGAACACTGAGAAGAAACCATCCAAGAGAGAATCTAGTGCTGTCAACGCAGTAGCTATTGCAAAGTCGGCCGGTGCTCCTCAGCGTCACCATCAGCAAAGGGAACAGAGACCTAAAAGGCAATTTACTCCCCTCGGCATGACCTTGTCACAGATATTGCCACAGCTGCTGGAAACCAAGTTGGTAACCCTCATGGATCCCCCGAAGAATCCTAACAGGACACCTTCAAAGTACAACCCCAATGCTCGCTGCGCCTATCATTCTGATAGCCCGGGGCATGCTACGGATGATTGCTGGACTTTGAGAAACAGGGTTCAAGATCTGATTGACGCAAAGGAAGTCCAGCTCGACTCTCCAGAGGCTCCCAATATGATCAATGCTCCCTTGCCAAGACATGGCTAGGATTAGATTTTTTTTTGTTCATTCGAATGTTCAATTTGTAATTTTCTTTCAATTGTTCAAACATTTTGTTTCATGTCAAACTTGGTTATTTCATTAATGCATTACACTTGTCTGTTTTGAAGTAATTATGTTTACTATGCTTAAAACTGTTTTCATATTTTTGTGATGTTCAACGCTCGGTTAACAATTCTAAGCCTCTTGAGGGAGGATGACGAAAACGATACCACGATCTTTACAGTATGCTTTTGAACAGACCCAGCTGATGAAGTACAGGCATTGTTTCAATTCCTAAACACTGGAGCTATAAGGAAGATAATCCCTCGTCAACCCCCCTGAGCCAAAGAAGTAGGAGTTTTTCTCTTTGAAAATTAAAACCCTTTATCATAACCTGGGGCAGGGTAGTTCTCTCAGTTGATCCGAGTGCATAACAAATGGCACCAAAGAGGTCCTTAAAAAAAAGAGACAGTGATGGTTCAGAATAATCATAAGGACAGGCAGTCATTATCAAAGATAAATGAAAAGCTCAAAAAGTCAAAACCTATAAAGGGGACTTACGAAACTGGGGCATCCCACTGGCTGTAATCACAAAAAGAAACAGTTCAGGCAAAAAATAGGGATAATAAAATTGAAAAGAAAGAGGTCATACAAACCCTCAACAAAAACAAAAAAAATGACTGCCTATTCAGAATAAATCATCAATATCTGGACCATCATTGGAACGTCAAGCAAAGACTCAAACAAGGTCTAACGCACGATCAACTGAGCTTAGGTTTGAAGAATATCACAAAGAGTGGGTGGGTACAAATAATTTGAGCCTTTATCCTTTGTTTCTTAAACCATAAACCAGGCCACGCTAAAACCCTTAAAAGACCTAGCTGAAGCATGGGTTAGTTCGAAAGCATACTGTTACGAAAGGTATCCTGACTCCTTAAGGCCTACGGTAAATACGGAGTTGACATCACGTTTTACAAACATTCACTTATTTTATGAAAAAGAATGCATTTTCAAAAATCTTCAAGACAGACATAAGCTTTGCATTTTTGATATAACATTGTTTGCATATGACTATTTGTTTGAACAGCAGGGAAACTCGCACGACAAATACCTAGTGAACAAAAGCACTTCCAATCAAGGGGCAGACATGACCATGGTATATTATCTGGGGTAGTCCAATCAAGATTCGGAGAATCTTTCAAAGGCCAAACAGCCTGGGGCAAATCTCCGCCTAAGTCACTTGGGGCACTCCAGCAATGAATCTGGCCTGATCAAACATCTTCTGGTGGCATGGCAACACTATACTACTGACAGGGGCAACTCCCTACATCCTGAGAGCATGGACATAGTCGGAAAAAATACTACGCATAATCAAAGACCCGCTAGGTTGACACACCTAGGCAAAATAAGGGCTTCCCGGCGAACCAAAAGGGTTCGGGCAAAAATAAGGGATGAAATGAAAAAATCTGTACACCCGGCAAGTCGAAAACCTAAAAAGGCGGCTTGGGCAAAAATGGGTATCCCGGTGGACTGAAAACCCGAAAGGGCGGTCCAGGCAAAAATTAGGGATCGAAGCGTACGACTATGTCCCGACACCTCGTCACTTGCCTATCAGAAGAAGGTTTGTCAAACGACAGTTATCAAGACCCCACAGGTGCCTTCTCCCACAGAAACAGGGGCAATAATGAGTGGTCTAAGCGATCTAATTGCTTTGTCCACCAAGGTTATTAAGGTAAGTGCGGCTGAAGAACATAACCAATACACTTTAATTCCCCAAAGAGTGAGTCAGCAAGTCAATGCACTCTCCCCAAGCAAAGCTATACTATCAGCCTTAATGAAGTTGGGTATCCTCCAGCAGATCTCAACATTCCCCAGCACATCATACAGACATTCCTAACAAGCATCCCCGACAGTCTTGATCTAAGACTGTTCCCCGGTGGTATACCAGACATTCAGTGGAATCTCTTCCCTAATATATCTCAAAGATGTCCCCAGGAGAGTCCAGTCTGAAGATTTCCCCAGGAAAGTTTGAATCCATCTACCCAGCAGGAAGCTTATCCCCAGTAGATTCTGGAAGCTTATCTCCTGCAGAGCACGAACGCGTCCCCCGGCTTCATTCAAAGGTTATTTCCCTACCAGGATATAACTGGGTTATCCTCAGCCAAAAGCCACGGAAAGATTATCCTCGGCGAAGTCTTCTTATCCCCAGCGGAGTCTATTAAAACTTCCATCATAACACATCAATGGTATCCCCAACGGAGTTATCATCAAACCTCAGCAAAGTACCTCTCCTTTCCCACAGAGTTCACTCCCCGCAGAGTAATTTATTCATCAAGTTTATTCCCCAACGGAGTCATCTTCTCCAACCGGTATTCTAGCAACATCAGCCCAGGATTCAACAAACTCCCGGCATCCGTCAAGGATTTATTTTCCTAGACGAACATACATCATGATACATGCACATATGCATCATGTCATACAATCTCATTTATGTCGTTGCTTGATCCATATCATTCACTGCTTATGACTGACCTTTACCTTTCAGTAAGGATACGGTTAAATGATCAGTTATGTCAGAATAGACAAATACAGTCAGAAAAGACAAATACAGTCAGAAAAGACAAATCCAGTCAAAAAAGACAAATGCAGTTAAATCCCAAAGGTTTATCTGATGCTCATCCAGTCAAAGAATACAAATCCAGTTAAATCAATGCCTAAAGATTTCTCTGATACAGCCCGTCGTTATAGACATTCGTCGTTATAGACACTCGTCGTTATAGACACTCGTCATCATAGACACCCATCGTTATAGACACTCGTCGTCATAGACACTCGTCGTTATAGACACTCGTCGTCATAGACACTCGTCGTTATAGACACTCGTCGTCATAGACACTCGTCGTTATAGACACTCGTCGTCATAGATACTCGTCGTTATAGACACTCGTCGTCATAGACACCCGTCGTTATAGACACTCGTCGTCATAGACACTCGTCGTGATAGACACTCGTCGTTATAGACACTCGTCGTTATAGACACTCGTCGTCATAGACACTCGTTGTCATAGACACTCGTCGTTATAGACACTCGTCGTTATAGACACTCGTCATTATAGACACTCGTCGTTATAGACACTCGTCGTTATAGACACTCGTCGTTATAGACACTCGTCGTTATAGACACTCGTCGTTATAGACACTCGTCGTTATAGACACTCGTCGTTATAGACACTCGTCGTTATAGACAATCGTCGTCATAGACACTCGTCGTCATAGACACTCGTCGTTATAGACACTCGTCATTATAGACACTCGTCGTTATAGACACTCGTCGTTATAGACACTCGTCGTCATAGACACTCGTCGTTATAGACACTCGTCGTTATAGACACTCGTCGTTATAGACACTCGTCGTTATAGACACTCGTCGTTATAGACACTCGTCGTCATAGACACTCGTCGTTAAAGACACTCGTCGTTATAGACACTCGTCGTCATAGACACTCGTCGTCATAGACACTCGTCGTCATAGACACCCGTCGTTAAAGACCACCCGTCCATGGAAATAACCTGTCAGTAGAGACAACTCACCTACCTTTCTGAATTCCAGACCCAATTCCTGTAACCAGTCAGGGCACATCTACACAAAGAGTTTGAAGACCAACTCCTGTAACAGGTCAGGTAATCATCTTTCTTTTTTTCAGGTACGCAAGTTCTCGCTAAGGAATCTCTTACGCGATCAACACCCAGATGGCATCTATAAGCCCATCCACCTATTCATCACCTCTCAACATGGCATCTGTAAGCCCATCTTCCTATCCATCACCTCTCAACATGGCATCTATAAGCCCATCTTCCTATCCATCAATCTCCAAATGGCATCTGTAAGCCCATTCCCACCATCACACTACTATGTGAGCGCAAATTTCTGGGCACTCTAGTGTTCAATCATCTTCTACCTTCGGACTACGAAAGGCACGACAGCCAATCTACATCCTCAGGTCTAAGAAGATTGAACAGGGGCAACTGTTGTACCCCAAAATTTTCCCTCCCATATTCTTCAAAGATTTGCCAAAGATCAAGGTTCAAAAATCTCCCAAGGGTTGCACAGTCCAATGGCCTCCTAACAGTCAAAAATTAGGGTTTTGGTTCTGGCAAAGAAATTGAAGTTTCCAAGGGTCCAATCAAGTCCCACATGCCTATAAACATTGTCAAGCATCCTTATGTCAAGTTTCAAGACTTACAGCACAAAATTGCACAGTCAAAAACCCTAATTGCTCAACAGTCAACTGCAGGGGGCAAAATGGTCATTTGACAGTCAAAAGTCAAAAAAAATTGTCAACATCTTATTTTGAAGCCACAAACATCATTTGATCAATTCTTGATCATGATTCTCAAGGCATGGCTCAAAAAGTCTCAAGATGCAAAAGTTTCTATTGTTGGACAGTTGAAAAAGTCAACTGCAAATTGACTAAGGCATAACTTCCAAATGGTTTATCATAAAAATTCCATCCAAAGCTCATTTTGAAGAGAATGACATTTCCTACAACTCCTCTTCACACTTGAAGTCCAAGAAATGCTCTCACAAAAAGTTATCAATCTCAACATTATAGGTCATTTTCAAAAGTCAACAAAAAGGAACTTTAAGTCAAAGACCATAACTTGAGATTGGTAAATCAAAATGACATGGGACTAAAGTAATTAGTTAGAGGACTTCAAGACCTTTCCAAAATGTCCAAGAACATGATCAAAGCTTAAAAATTGGGCAAGATATGCCTTGTGGAAGTTGGGAAATATTTGGGAATTTTGAAAAGTCAATTTTACTTCAAATGCCTCAAAATTGCTAATGGGCCTCAATTTCTTCCAAGAATCATCACCCAAAGGCTATGCACGACCCATTGACTTTAAAGGGATTTATTTTATCATTTTTTATTAATTATTTGAATTATTATTATTATTAGTTCATTTAATCAAAATAAAATATGACAAAAATAGAAAATCATGTTTTCCAATCCTTTTTTGCAGCATATTCTCTCATTAAAGCCTGAATATTTCGTGCATACTGAAAAAGTCAAGAATCTCCATTGATTGGCATAAGAATGGTATGAAAAAGATTGAAAAAGATATAAGGAAATCAAAAATTCAAAATCATGAATGCAAAGGTTTGGGCTTGGTTTTTCTTAACCTAAATCGTTTCAGATACATATACAAACCTAAACCTAATGACGAGAACAAGAAAGCTGCGCCCAAGAACACAAACGAAACTTGAATTTTTTCATAAAAAAGTTGAAACTGTTTTCATAGTTGCAGGTCATTTCAAAGCAAAAGAATTGTTCCATTGCACTCCTGACACATTCAGGAAGTTACTCCAATCAAAATCAACTCTCCAAGCGCAAAGAATTGGTAGATAGGAGTCTAGCTTTTCTGTAAAAATTTCATAATCGTGTTTGCATTTTCATACGTTATTCATGACTTTTAATATGTGATTTATACTAACATGATGATTCTAAAGCCATTGGTACCATCCAATTGAATTTTGGATGCCTGTATGCAAAGTTACCATGAACACGCATTAGGGTTTCAGAGGTTTGAAAAGAGGGCTTCATTCATATGGAAAAATTGAACCATAAGACCTATGCCGTTGGACTCAGGATCTCAAAACGAATCAAACTCACTAGTCGCGCCCTATTTATATTTGCATCTGAGCTATTCGCTATTTTCCAGGTTTGAGTTAGTGGGGGTTTAAAACCCCCGCTATCTAATGCATATATTTACAGGGAAACGAAGAAGAAGCTTGGTTGTCCTCACGCGGTTGGCTGGTTCAAAAAGCTGGCGCGTTTTTTGTCTTCATATCACTAACCCTTATTTATTATTATATTATTTATTTTCCATTGTATTAACAAATATGCTTAATGGCTCAGTTGGTAGAAAGAGATGTTTGCAAGCCTTGGGACCTGGGTTCGATTCCCAGGTCCCCCTATATGTTTCATGCTTTTTCAATTAACATGCTTCTGTGCAGCGTACCATCCAAGGACTATCATGCAACCTCGCTTCTTAACTTGCCACGCGCCCAGGAAGTCCAATCTAATGGCTATCAACAAGCGACTACCATGTACGTTAGTCAGCTATCCCACATAAGCGCTGGAAAAGTCAACGTGGCCAACATCCTGATGGGCCAAAACTCCTCTAATCACACCTCTAATTGGGCCAACTCACCCCCTCTGGTTTGCATATGTATATTTTTATTTCTTGTTTTAATTCTTTCTTTATTCTTTTGTTTGCTTTATTATTTTAATTAATTTACCAAAAAATAAATTTTTATAACACAAAAATACAAAAAAATCAGAAAAAGCCAAAAACAAAAATGTATTTTAATATTTAATTCACTAATATTTTATCTTGTAAATAAATATGCAATTAATTAATTAGGTTAAATTAGGTCAAACTTAAACATTTTTTTAATAAATTAAAAACAATTTAGAATTAGGGTTTTTATTTAACTTTTAAATTTCAATTAATTTCATAAATACAAAAAAAACATAAAAAAAACAAGTTCTTTCCTTCATTTAATTTGATAACCTTTAATTTTAATTTAATTCCTTAAAGGGTCCAACGCCCTCGCATCTTCGATTACAATTTCTATTTCGCGCGTTTAATTCTATTTTCTTGTGGATATAATGTATTTGCCCCAAAGCCTTGTAATAGATAATTAGGACTTTTACTTTCTGTATTTTATTTATTCAAATCGGGTCTTGGTTTAATTTGGCGATGTAGACCCGCGCCTTGTAATAGCGTAGGACTTTATTTTCCGCATTTTAATTTCTGCACCTCTTAATTGCTAACTATCACATGAAAGAATGTATGCCAAAAATAAAATCAAAGCGTAGATCACCAAATGCATGATCAAGACAAATAATAACTGAAAACGACACACAAGTCACACACCACTCCTAGGGTACGCCTCACTGTTGCCTTGCCCCTCGAAACGTGGTCGTCGAGTAGAGGACGTTTTAGTAAGTCCTCATGTCCATGAACATGGCATGGGGGTAGCTTCTAAGGTGTCTTCCTATTGCTCTGGTGACCACACTGTCCCTAAACTTGAATTGACCCGAACACCTCCAACGGTGGTGCTACCTACCTCTCAATGGTGGGATGGCACTACCTTAAGGACATTTACACAGACTAATTCCTTAGGGTAGGTAGACGACTCGTAGATACTTGCTCTAATTCAAAACAAATCAAAAACTTCTTTTCACACCGACACTTTGCAAAAAGCTTTCAAAAAAACAACTTTTCAAACACTCTTGAGGACTGATACAAGAGTCAAACTGAAATTTTAAACGAAACTTTTTCAAACCCACTCACCTTGAAAAGCAAACAAACACTTTGAAAACACAAATGAGCAAGTATCTAAGAGCCCATGGATAACCATGGATAGAAAGGGTGCTAACACCTTCCCTTTCTATAAATCTACCTCCCGAACCGAGAACTAATCTCAATAAGGAATTTTTCTGGGCTTTTGTCCTTTCCATTTGGAGAAAATAAAAGACGGTGGCGACTCTTGCTTCCGCGACATTTCGCGAACCAGCATTAAACAGTCAGTTCCAGATCCACCGATCACACTCCTCAAATAGAAATTGAAAACAACCATGTCAAAACTAAACCTACCCTTACCTCTAGCCCTTAACCAACATCTTAACACATAATCCCAGTACCCCAAATTGATACCCAGCTTGAAACTCAATTAGAATAAAAATCTCCTCCACATCCGACCCATCTTGAACCTAACACTCCTCCATTTGTCGACTCTTATAATTATACTCCTTTAGGAGAACGATAAGTTATGTTAGGATCTGGAGCAATAGCTCTTAATATCTATGAAGATAGATCCCCACCTCCCACAATTGACTATTTGAACCCTCCACCTCACATCCAAGCCCTAATGGAAGAATTTAGGACTAGTATCTTTGTTAAGTTTCATGCTTTGGTTGTTGAGAGAATTCTGGCATCTGATCCCATTTCTCATGCTAGTTTGTGGATACATTTGTGAAAATTTTAAAGAGTTTCTCTACTGAGTCTATAGCTTCTTCCACTCAGAATAAGAGCAACTAGGAGCTAAACTAGCTTCTATTGCTGCTAAACAAAGAGGTATGGGAGCTTAACTTTAGTTTGTGGTTACTACTCAAGGATAAATAGATGCTCAGCTGAAGATAGTGGTTCCAAGACTATATGACACGGGTTCTGACATCAAAACCATCCTCGAGCTTTTGAAGAAACCCTGGGCTTTAGGACTTTGAACCTTTTATTGATTTTTATTTACAGTTTTTAATAATATTTTGCTTCTGAACATCATTTTCCTTGGTTTTTAATGATATTTTCTCTTAAGTCTATTTTCTTATTTCTTTTAATTTTTGTTTTTGTTGATGACAAAAAAGGGAGTAAGATAATAAGTATTTAAGCTTCTGAATCTGACGGTAAAAATTATTGCTTAAATTGTGAAGAGTTATTTATTGTGCTTTAAAGTTCAATTTAATAACTTGGATAGAACTCAGGGGAAGCTTACAAACCTCACCCTTAGGACTATTAGATTCAGTGGGAGCTTACATACCTCAGACTCTAGAGTTAACTTGTTAATTAAATTAACAATCGTTGTTCTTAAATACTTGTGTTTATCATCATCACAACTACTAAATAGACTCACCTAACATCTAGGGTGCCCGAAGAGTCTTGGGGGGCAATTGTTCTTTTCCAGCCAAACACCCAATGGCACCTTGACTCGCGCCGACCAAATGTCCAATAACACGAGGTCCACTTATCCAATTTGTTCCATCAAACCCTAGGTATAAATACCTTCACAAATATTTTCCGATACACAATATCTAATCTTCACATTCACTACCATTATCTTGAACCCTAAACTGACTTGAGAGTTAAAGTGCTAACCATGTCGATACCCCCTCTTTGACCCGTCATATTAGAGATTAGTGACGTCGATACAAAATCAATGCCTTTAGTTCCAGAAATACCGTAATCACAACCTTCAATACATGATGCCTTATCACTGTAGTGTTTGACGAAACTTCGCTCGCCTAATTTCCACAATACTCTCTATTCTTGGTTCCTCAACGAAACAATAATTAAATCAGCAATTTACCTATTTGAATTATGTGTATGATTGAGGTTCATATTAGCAATAACGCTAGTATTTATAACTTTTAATTTATAGTTAATTTTTTTTATTTGGTTAACTTCATAATTCATTTTATTTTCTAAACTTTAAAAAGACTTGTATTAATTCATTAACTCTTCAAAACTATTATACTAATTCTTTTAGATAAAAAATAAAAAATTAATTCCTACTTTAATTATTAATTAGACGAAAAAAATAACAAGATACGTTTTAAAGTGTTGAATAATCAATATCAATCTTTTTAAAATTAATAAATCAAAATAAACTTTAAAGTTAACGTATGGCATTAAAAAAATATATTAAACCATAATTTATATAAGCCTTAAAAATTAATTCTAACTCACATATTTAGAGGGAAAAAATGTCTTTAATGCTAAAGATCTGACATAAAACCATCAAAGATTAAAATTAGCTCGCAAAATTTTGTTTCAAAAAAGCTTTTTTTTATTCACATTTTTTCCATTAATTAAAATAAGATTAATTGTTATTATTGTCAATATAAAATATTTTATAAAATCGATATATCACAATCATTCATAGATAATATATAATTAAAATAAAAATTAATAATTTACAAAAAATCAAACGATTATAATTAATCAAAAGTGTAAAATATCTTTACACTGACTATACATGAATATTATTTTCAATTAGAATATAGATTTATTTATCTATTATGACAAAAATATAATTTTCTATTTTTCACAAAAAAATCATAATTAAATAATTAAATAGCTTATCAAATTAAATTATATAAAAAATAATTAAACAGAATAATATTTAATAAATAAAAAGAAGTAAAAAACAGTATTATAAAGATATTTTAAAATAATAATTATTTTAAGATATCATTATAATATTTTTTTTACTTTTTTTTATTTATTAAATATTATTTTATTTAATTATTTTTAATATTTAAAAGTATTTCTACATCTTACAATAATAATTATTGAAAATCTTAAACTTCTTAAAATGAAAGAAGTTTATTGAAAACTCTCTAATTAAAATAATAATTAGAGCTTTTTGTTTATTTTAAAATAATCATATCATTTTAATTATAATATTTTCTTTTCAATTTCAAAGAGTTCTTTTAAATATAAGCATGTCTTTCATTTTTCTGGTATTTTTAATTTTATTAGACGATGTGAACTTTTTTAACATTTACATCTTTATTAGGGGGTGAAAATAAATTGGATCGAGCTAAGTTTTTTTAAGCTCGAGTTTAGCTTGTTAAAAATGTTAAAAATTTAAAGTTTAATTTTATCACGTGTGTGATACGGTGGGAGAACTGACTTGAGTGTTTTGCATTTTATCGCAAATGTTGTGGTTAGCAAGAGTTGCCATCGACTTTTCTTTTATCCAAAAGGAAAGGTGAAAAAGCACAGGAAGGACCTTTGAGATTGTTTCTTGAGTTCGGCAAATAGATTATGAAAAGGGAAGGTATTAGCACCCTTTTCATCCATGGTTTTCTATGGGCTCTTAGTTACTTGCTAGATCACTTTCTTTTGTTTGAAATTGTGCTTTGTGTGGTTTTGAAAGTATTTTTGAAAAAAGGCCATTTGTTTAGGCAAACTTTGTAATGATTCTCGTTCCTAAGAATGTATACAAAGTATTTGATCTTTTGAAAATGTTTTCAAGTTTTGAAAGATGTTTTAAAAGTGTTGGTGTTTGTTTTTAAAATAGCAAGGATGTTTTTTTGTTTTGAAATGGAGCAAGTAACTAGGAACATTCTACCTACTTAAAAGTATTTCATGTTTATTTCCTTTTTCCTTTGACATTGTTATCTTACCATTGATTTGGTAAGTAACCCTATCTTTAGATGTAAAAGGGACGGGCGTGGGTCATCGTATAACCATGATTAGCAATGTTGTAAGGTATCTTAGCATTTTTCTTTAGGGACTAAGATCATTTCGAAAGGCAAATTTTGATAGCGTCATCGAGGGACTATGATCTTGTATTTTGCTTGTCTTTGCTAAGATACCTCACATGCGTAATATGACCATTTTTGTAAGGCGACCAAGTGGATTTACCCTAGGGGTGCTTGTGTGCAAGTGTGTTGATTTGATGCTTTATTTTTTGTCTTGATTAGGGTTTGTTATTTTGTTGGTTTTAGTCTTTCCATACAAAACCCTAATTACTAGCATTTGTATGTAAAGCGATAAATTGCCGAATTTAAAATTGTTACGCTATTACATCATTTAGGGGAGGGGGTATACAAATTACAAATGAGGAATATTGCAAGAAAATTAAAGTTAATTATGTATTACAACCATATTGAATATTGTACAAAATTGAAAATAAAATGCAAGAATATAAATGGAAAAAGAAATGATTTTTGTTGTTTTTATGAAAGGGGTTTTAACCTAATTAAGAGAGATGATTAATGAAAAATAAACAAAATTTAACCCTAAATTAATTAAGAAAGAAATTAAGTTAAACAACGTGTTTTAGGATTTTTTGTGAAAAGGTTTTAACTTAATAAAAATAATATGAAAATTAATTAATTAAAATAAACTTAAGTTCCAAATTAATTTTAATTAAGAAAATAAATAATTAAACCTATGTCTAGATATTAATTATTAAAAAGAAATTAATTATTAAGAGAAATGTTTTTAGTCTTTTTGTTTTATAGAAAAAATAAAATATATAAGTGTAAATAATAAATAAAAATAATTTTGGATTTTTTCATTAATAATAATAATAATAATAATAATAATAATAATAATAATAATAATAATAATAATAATAATAATAATAATAATAATAATAATAAAAATATTAAAGAAGAAATAAAAATAATAATAAAAATAAGAAAAAGAAAATAATAAAAGAAAATTGGGTCAGGTGGTGTCTTAGTAAAAAAGGGTGTATGATGATAGCAAAAATATAAAAAAAGAGGCCCAAGACTGAAGGGCCCAGCGCCTGCTTTGATCTCATGTTGCTGGCTTATTGTGATGTACCCTGGACCTACTCATGTGGTGTGTTGGTTCCAGTTATGCAATGATCAGATGGTGATGAGATGAGGACACTTGATGCACGCGCTGGCTTGGTTTGCATTGAATATGTGAAAATAAAACAAGAAAAAATAAAAGAGTACCACTAGGGCTCGAACCCAGGTCCCTATAGTCACAGGCGCGCGTTTCTACCGCTGGGGTGGCTATACATCCGTTTATTAATACAAAACCATAAATATATATTTGAAACACATTCCTAGGCATGTATCTTTTTCAACCTCGCGCCAGACCATTCAACACAATTTTTGAAACTACTATCTCTCTCATTTCTCAACCATTTTCAAAAGTACAAACATGAAAGTTGCTGGAAATTTCATCACGAATCCAACCATGTAAATAACTTAAGCTAACATTCAAAGATAAGTGGGAATTTTTCTGGCCCTAATTTAAAACCTAAAAATTTCAGAAACTTCAACTCTAAAATTCTCTAAGCTCAAGCCATATAAATGAAAACTATGGATATGTACAACTTCGTGGAAATGGTATCTACATTTTATCTTCACAAATCAGAATCAAATGATGCTTGTATGAAGAGATAGAAGTTTGAAAACTTACCTCTTACAGCTGGAGTCGTGTGTGGAGCTTGAGCAATCTTTGTGATGGTCTGATGATTTCTGTAGCTTGCCCGGGCCTCCTTGAATGTGTTCCAACTCCTACTTTGCTTTGAGGATGGCTGAAACTCCCAACAAAGTCAAGTTGCAAGCTTCAAATTTGGAAATGGTGGATGGTGATGGAGGAGTTACAATTAGGAAACAGAGGTCTGAATCACTTTGATATGATGTATATTAAGTGTTTGGATGGTTAAAACTCAATACGCACGAGTGGATTTGAAGATGGCCATGTGAGGTTCAAAACTGTCAAGTTATGGTAGATTCTGAGTTGCAGAGTGCTTAGGAGTTTTTTGTGGTCTTAGCATTCGTGTGTTATGTTGCAATAGAATTTTCTATATGTATGGAAAAGGTTAGAGATCAAACGCACTCAAGGTTTCTGAATTCTAGCCTTTTGGCTCTATGACTTGCTTTTGAAGAAAAGTGAGAAGACAAATCTCAAAGTGTTGTACAAGCATGTTCTAAGTTCCAAGAGGCTTTAGATAAATTGATTTTGGTTTATAGAGATTGTGTGTGCAAAAAGAACAAGTGCAAAGCTCAAGAAGTTGACAATTGCAAAAGTGATGCTTTATCAAAATGGAAATGGCAACTTTGTGCCATAAATGGAAATATAACTTGGATAAAGGCTCGAGTGCTTGGATTAAACCTCTAATAGTTGTGTAAACATTTAATTATGGAGTGACAAACAAGTTTGAGGCCTTCAAAGTAAAGATTATGCAGCCTAGGCTTGGATTTGAATTTTTGTCCATCATGAAATGGCTTGTAATTTAAGTTTGAAAACCCTAACTTTATCTCTTCGATTCTCCTTGCTCACAAATGATCTCAAGTAGTTCTTGGACATTTTGGAAATCTTGTAATGTTATCTACAACCCATCTTTGAATCACTTTTGAAAATTCCCCTTGAAACTATATGAAAATGTGCCATGAAGTTAGGTCAAAATCCTGACCAAAACTAGGGCAAAATTTCACTAAGTGTTTAATTTCAAGACCATGAATTTGTGAATTAATAACTTGAGATCCAAGCATTTTTAGAATAAGTTGTGTAAATAAATTTTGTAGATATCATGTATATATACAACTTTCATGTTGAAAGTTTATTTTGAATCATCTTGCATCATGGTGAAAAATTGGCTCAAAGTTGTGAAAAAACATGAAGTTTTAAACACTTAGAAAAATTTCGAAGTTAGAAAACCTTGACTTTTCAAAATGAAATCTTGACTCTTTGATTTCTTGATGAATAAGTTTCATATTTTGACATGTTTTGATGAATTGTGATCTTTGACATTGGATTTTGACCAAAAAGTCAAAGTTTGACTTCTTAGTGTACAATTGACTTTTGATTAGTTGACTGAAAATTCACTATCAATCCAATTGAACTTGAGCCATGTTTTGGGTCATGACATTAGGTCAAAATGATGCAATTAAACTATTGAGATCATGCTTCAAACCAATTGACCATTTGCTAGGTCAAAAATCAGAAATTGCATTTCCTTAGTAAAAACCCTAATTTTTTACCAATTACCCCTTTTGATGATTTGATCAAAATTATTGAGGAATTGTGGTCCAAACTTGATCAAATGATACATATGAGTGTATAATGTTGATGTGGATAAAAAATTATGAAGTTTGACTGTAAATTGGCCAAAGTTGACTTTTTCCCCAATACAACTGATTTTTGGGTCAACTGCTCAATTGATTGAGCAAGAATATGATCCAAGGATTTAAACTTGACATGAGTGATCTTGGGGGTCCATAATGATCCATGAAAGTCATATGAGGAATTGAAAGTTCAATTATCCTTTTGCAATCTCAAACCCTAATTTTAGTCATCAGTACTTAAGGAGGTGTCTTGAGTTGATCAACCCTAGTGTAGTCTTAAACCAAGAGAGATATTTTGTGAGAAAATAATTGATAAGTGAGAGGGAAAATTTTGGGGTACAACAGCTTCCCCTGTTCAATCTTCTTAAACTTGAAGAGTTAGATTGGCAGATTCACCATTCGTAACTTGAAGGTGGAAGATGATTCGACACTAGAGTGCCCAGAAATTTTCACTTGAGGATGTGATGGTTGATGGTGTAGGGAATGGGCTTAAAGATGCCATTTGGAGAGGATACGTGAAGTTGTTGGAGACGGG
The DNA here is from genome assembly GCA_948472305.1 of Vicia faba. Classification (NCBI taxonomy): domain Eukaryota; kingdom Viridiplantae; phylum Streptophyta; class Magnoliopsida; order Fabales; family Fabaceae; genus Vicia; species Vicia faba. Next base: position 285,504 of record CATIWC010001003.1, on the reverse strand, counting down.
CTTACAAATGCCATCCAAAAATGATTGTTAGATTGTATCTGAAAGAAAATATAAATGAGTATCAGAATGGCATCCGTGTCTGGAGCGTATATGAACTGTATCTGAAAGCTAAATCCGAATGAGTATCAGAATGGCGTCCGTGTCTGGGGCATATCTGAACTGTATCTGAAGGCCGAATTTGAATGAGTATCAGAATGGCGCCCGTGTCTGGAGCGTATCTGAACTGTATTTGAATGCTGAATCTGAATGAATATCAGAATGGTGTCCGTGTCTGGAGCGTATCTGAACTGTATCTGAAAGCTGAATCCGAATGAAATATCATAATGGCATCCGTGTCTGGAGCGTATTTGAACTGTATCTGAAAGCTGAATCCGAATGAATATCAGAATCGCGTCTGTGTCTGGAGCGTATCTGAACTGTATCTGAAAGCTGAATCCGAATGAAATATCAGAATAGCGTCCGTGTCTGGAGTGTATCTGAACTGTATCTGAAAGCTGAATCTGAATGAATATCAGAATGGCATCCGTGTCTGGAGCGTATCTGAAAGCTGAATCCGAATTAATATCAGAATGGCGTCCGTGTCTGGAGCGTATCTAAACTTTATTTGAAAGCTGAATCCGATTGAATATCAGAATGGCGTCCGTGTCTGGAGCGTGTCTGAAATGTATCTGAATGTTCATCTGGTTGTGTAGATAATTGTCCTGTCCTGTTTCAGGTATCAATCTCTGGCCTTTTTTTGTAAATTGTTGATGATAGCCATCGGCTGACTGATCTTTCCTGGAGAGATGAAAGATTAGTTGTATGCAATGTCATGATGTATGAAATGCATTGTATAATGATGTTCTCAATAAAAATAATGAGATTATGTTGTATGTGTTCATGTTGTCAATGTCATTACGTATGGATGTGATGTATGGGCATGTAAGTTATGCTACTGTAATACTGTTGAATTAGGGAAAATAAATCCCTGACTGTTATTGGGGACATGGAGTGTAAGTCTTCATGTTTTGAAGTGCTGATGAGTTGATGAGCTTCGATTTGTTAGAGAAATAAACTTTTTTATAAGGGAAATGCCGTGTATTGCTCGTGAAATCCTGTTGGTGAATCCTGAGAAATTTGGCGACTTCTACCAGGGAGTGATAACTGGAAGGTTTGTTCCGCTAGGGATTAAGCTGCACACTACGGGGGATTTTATGGAATAGTTTAAAGATATTAACCTATTTCTTAAAGCCATTAGTGATTGTCTTTCTATTTTCTGTTCCTTTTTGTTCATTTGTAAACAATAGTTACGTTCAAATGCATATGTTCAAAAATAAATCATTGGACGTTTTTGTAAACAAAACATAAAAATAAAGAAAAACATATAGTTTTGCACTTTCAAAGGGGTATCTTTGTATTAACTTGAACAAGTATTTTTTGTACAATGAGACGAACATTCTAGTAAGGGAATATCATCGTAAAAAATGAAAATTTGATACAAAGAAAAGATAGCTATGTGCGATAATCCCATGGGGTTCTCATTCTGCTATAGCCTTCGTGCCTTTGAGCATCTTGTCCACTTGCTGCCTTGTCCGAAGTTGATTGGATTGATCAAAACCGCTGAGTTTGTCATTCGAAGCCAAAGGTTGTCCGTAAAGGTGCTCTAACGGGACATAGTCATACGCTTTAATTCCTTAACTTTTGCCTTGTCCACCCTTTCGGGTTTTCAGTCCACCGGGATACCCTTTTTTCTGAATTCGCCCTTTCCGGTTTTCAACTTGCCGGGTGTACAATTTTTTTTTGTTTTATCCCTAATTTTTGCCCAAACTATTTCGGTTCGTTGGGATGCCCTTATTTTTCCTAGGTGTGTCAACCTTGCGGGTCTCTTATGCGTAGTATCTTTTGACTATGTCCGCGTTCACATGGTGCGGTAGGTCTTTACCATCCATAGTGGTTAAGATTATTGCTCCACCAGAGAATATGATTTTGATCACAAATGGCCCTTCATAGGTAGGAGTCCATTTTCCCATGGGATCACCTTACGGGAATATGATGCATTTGATCACCAAACCCCCAACTTGATACACTTGGCGTCTGACCTTTTTGTTGAAAGCCTTGATCATCCGTTTTTTATACATTTGACCATGACAGACAACAGTAAGCCTTTTCTCATCAATCAAGTTTAGTTGATCAAGTCGAGTTTGGATCCAGTCGTCTTCATTCAACCCTGCATCCTTCATAATTCTCAGAGAGGGGATCTGGACCTCAATAGGCAAGACAGCCTCCATGCCGTATACCAGAGAGTATGGTGTTTCCCCGATTGATGTGCGTTCCGTGGTACGATAACCGTGAAGAGCGAATGGTAGCATCTCATGCCAGTCTTTGTACGTGACTGTCATTTTTCTGTATGATCTTTTTGATGTTCTTATTTGCGGATTCGACATCACCTTTCATCTTTGACCGGTAAGGAGAAGAATTATGGTGCTGGATCTAAAATTGTGCGCACAGTGCGGTGATCATAGTGTTGTTGAGATTCGTACCATTGTTAGTGATGATCCTCTCTAGGATACCGTACCGACAGATGAGATTCTATTTGATGAATCGGGCAAAAACATTCTTGGTAACGGAAGCGAAAGAAGCCGCCTCAACACACTTTGTGAAATAGTCAATGGCCACTAAGATGAAGCAGTGTCCATTAGAGGTTGTTGGCTTGATTTCCCAAATCATGTCGATGCCCCACATAGAAAAGGGCCAAGTAGGCATCAAGACATTCAAAGGAACCAGAGGTATATGCACCTTGTCAGCATAGATCTGGCACTTGTGGCAGGTTCGAGAGTGTTGATAGCAATTTTCTTCCATGGTAGACCAGTAATAACCTTCTCGTAGGATTTTCTTTGTCAACGTATACCCACTAGAGTGGGTGCCAAAAGTGCCTTCATGTAGATTAGCCATGATCTTCTCTGCCTCAACCTTTTCTATGCAATGGAGCAAAACAGAGTCATGGTTGCGTTTGTAGAGAATGCCATTGCTAAGGAAGAACTTAGCAGAGAATCTCCTTAAGAACTTCTTATCATTGACTGAAGCTTCTTCCGGATATTCTTGAGCCTCGAGATACCTCTTGACTTCGTGGAACCAAGGCCGGTCCACTATTTCTTCAGTATTGATCTCGTGACAGTGAGCTGGTTCATCCATTCGTTCAATGGTGATCTGGGGAGCCTCGTCATCCCATTTAAGTTTAAACATGGATGACATTGTGGCTAGCGCGTCTGCTAGTTGATTTTATTCTCGCGGGAAATGCTCAAAGGTAATCTTCTCAAAATGTGGGATCAATGTCAACACATGTTCTTTGTAAGGGATGAGGTTAGGGTGTTTGGTGTCCCATTCCCCTTTGATCAGATTGATGACCAAAGCTGAATCTCTGAATACACTTAAGGACTTGATTCCTAAATTTATGGCAGCTTTGAGACTAAAAATGCATGATTCGTATTCTTCCATGTTATTTGTACAGTTAAAGCTGAGTCTTGCAGTAAAGGGAGTGTGACATCCTTCAGGAGATATGAGTACAACACCTATACCATTTCCGAGTGCATTGGACGCCCCATCAAAAACCAGGTTCCATCGGGATCCTTGTTCAGGTCCGTCATATGGTCTGAATTCTTCACAGTTGTTTACAATCACGATGTCTTCATCTGGAAATTCAAACTTCATGGACTGGTAGTCATCCACAGCTTGATGAGCAAGATGATCAGCTAGTACACTGCCCTTTATTGCTTTTTGGGTAGTATAATGAATGTCATATTCCGTCAGGATCATCTGCCATCTTGCTATTCTCCCAGAAAGGGCAGGCTTCTCGAATATGTATTTTATTAGATCCATTTTGGATATCAATGAGGTAGTATGGGTCAACATATACTGTCTTAGCCGGCGAGCAGCCCATGCCAGAGCACAACAAGTTTTCTCGAGAAGTGAATATCTTGTTTCACAGTCGTTAAACTTTTTGCTCAGGTAATAAATAGCATGCTCTTTTCGGCCAGACTCGTCATGCTGTCCCAGCACACACCCCATTGAATTTTCCAAAACAGTTAGATACATGATCAATGGTCTTCCCTCAACTGGTGGCATCAAAACAAGAGGCTCTTGTAGGTACTCTTTGATTTTGTCGAAGGCGGTTTGGCATTCGTTATTCCATTTGACTACTTGATCTTTCTTCAGCAATTTGAAGATTGGTTCACAAGTAGATGTTACGTGAGAAATCAATCTGGAAATGTAGTTTAAACGTCCCAAGAACCCTCTGACTTCCTTCTCAGTACGAGAAGCAGGCATTTCTTGTATTGCTTTCACCTTGGCAGGATCCACTTTGATACCTTTACCGCTGACAACAAAGCCTAGGAGTTTACCGGACCTCACCCCAAATGTGCATTTATTTGGGTTCAACCTCAGCTTATATTTCTTTAGTCTCTCAAACAGCTTCTGTAAATGGTCAAGATGTTCCTCCTCAGTTTGAGATCTGGCTATCATGTCGTCCACATAGACCTGTATTTCGTGATGTATCATGTCGTGAAATAAGGCTACCATGGCACGCTGATAGGTTACCCCAGCATTCTTCAACCCGAATGGCATAACCTTGTAACAGAATGTCCCTCATTGTGTGACAAAGGTTATTTTCTCCATGTCCTCAGGCGCCATTTTGATTTGATTGTAGCCTGAGAAACCATCCATGAAGGAAAACACCTTATGATGTGCTGTATTGCCAACCAGAATATCGATGTGGGGAAGTGGAAAATCATCCTTAGGGCTTGCCCTATTCAAATCTATGTAGTCCACGCACATTCGTACTTTGGCGTCCTTTTTAGGCACGAGAACAACATTTATTACCTTAGCAAAAAGTTTACCGACTGTGAGACCCGATATTCACTGCTCGAGAAAACTTGCTGCGCTTTGGTATGGGCTGCTCACCGGCTGAGACAGTATATGCTGACTCACACTACTCTGTTGATTTCAAAAATGGATCCAATAAAGTATATATTCGAAAAGCCTGCTCTGTCTGGAAGAATAGCAAGATGGCAGATGATCTTGACGGAATACGACATCCAGTACACGACTCAGAAAGCAATCAAGGGAAGTGTATTGGCAGACCATTTGGCACACCAGGCAGTGGACGACTACCAGTCAATGAACTTTTAATTTCCCGACGAGAACATCATGGTAGTGACTGATTGTGAAGTACCTGGACCGGATGAAGGACCTAAGGAAGGATCCCGATGGTCTATGCACTTTGACGGAGCCTCCAATGCTTTAGGTAACGGTATTGGCGCTGTGATCATATCCCCCAGAGGCACTCATACTCCACTTACTACCCGGCTATGCTTCAACTGCACTAACAACATGGCGGAGTATGAGGCATGCATCATGGGTCTTCAAGCTGCAATTGACTTAAGGATCAAGTTTCTGAGTGTCTTCGGAGATTCCACTCTCGTGATCAATCAGATCAAAGGCGAGTGGGATACGAAACACCCAAACCTTATTCCTTACAAAGAGTGTGTGTTAACATTGATCCCCCATTTCACAGAGATAACTTTTGAACACTTCCCAAGAGAGGAGAATCAGTTGGCGGACGCGCTGGCTACAATGTCTTCTATGTTCAAAGTCAAATGGGACAATGAGGCTCCCCGGATCATTATCTGGAAATTGGACGAACCTGCGTATTATTGTGATCTTGAGGCTGTAACTGAAAAACCCTGGTATCATGAGGTGAAGAGGTATCTGGAAGCTCAAGAATACCCCGAGGGTGAATCTGTCAACGACAAAAAGTTTCTGAGAAGGTTCGCGGTAAAGTTCTTCCTTAGCAACGGCATTTTGTATAAGCGAAACCATGATTCAACTTTACTGCGTTATGTGGATAAGACTGAAGCAGAAAGAATCATGGCAGAACTACATGAAGGTACCTTCGGAACGCATTCCAGTGGACACACCATGGCAAAGAAAATCCTTCGGGCAGGATATTTCTGGTCCACAATGGAAGCCGACTATTACCAACATTCTCGGACATGTCCTAAGTGCCAGATCTATGCTGATAAGGTGCACGTTCCTCCAGTCCCTCTGAATGTCTTGACCGCACCTTGGCCTTTTGCAATGTGGGGCATTGATATGATCGGCGAGATTAAACCTACGGCATCCAACGGGCATCGCTTCATCCTGGTGGTGATCGATTACTTTACAAAGTGGGTTGAAGCAGCTTCCTACGCTACCGTAACCAAGAACGTCGTGGCACGGTTCATTCGGCATAACCTGATCTGTCGATACGGCGTCCCGGAAAGGATCATTACGGACAATGGTACCAATCTTAACAACAAGATGATCATTGAGCTCTGCGAGCAATTCAAAATACAGCACCACAACTCTTCTCCTTATCGACCGAAGATGAACGGGGCTGTAGAAGCAGCTAATAAGAATATCAAAAAGATTGTGCAGAAGATGACAGTGACCTATAAATATTGGCACGAGATGTTACCATTTGCTCTTCATAGATACCGTACCTCAGCAAGAATGTCAACCTGGGCAACTCCCTTTTCCTTGGTCTATGGCATGGAGGCAGTCTTGCCGATTGAAGTCTAGATACCCTCTCTCTGGATAATGAAAGATGCAGGCTTGAGCGAAGATGACTGGATCCAGACTCGACTTGATCAGTTAAACCTAATTGACGAAAAGAGACTCACTGCTATTTGTCATGGTCAAACGTACCAAAAACGGATGATCAGGGCATTTAACAAGAAAGTCAGACCACAAGAGTATCAAGTTGGGGACCTGGTAATCAAGCGCATCATTCTTCCTCAAAGTGATCCCAGGGGCAAATGGACACCTACGTACGAAGGGCCATTTATGGTTAAACATGTCTTCTCAGGAGGAGCCATGATTCTAACCACCATGGATGGTGACGACCTTCCTTACCCTGCCAATGCAAACATAGTAAAAAGATACTACGCATAAATTAAAGACCCGCTAGGTTGACACACCTAGGCAAAAATAAGGGCTTCCCGGCGAACCAAAAGGGTTCGGGCAAAAATAAGGGATGAAATGAAAAAAAATCTGTACACCCGGCAAGTCGAAAACCTGAAAGGGCGGCTTGGGCAAAAATGGGTATCCCGGTGGACTGAAAACCCGAAAGGGCGGTCCAGGAAATAGTTAGGGATTAAAGCGTAATACTATGTCTTATTGAATCACCTTGCATCCAGAATCCGGCATCAACCATCAGGTTCAGACGGCATCGATCGATCAACTTCATCTTCAACTAAGCAGCCAAGTGATGAGACGCTCGAAGATATAAAGGCGATAGCAGAGTTGGAACCCAATGGGATTATTCTTTTCACATAGCTGTTTTGTTTTCCTTTTCCACAAAATTGTATAAACTCTGTTTGTTCGACGACGTTCTCTTACTAGGGCGACATCCTCTTGTACATAAACGCCTATTTACAGGCAAATTCAAAAATCAATACAAATTCACTTTTCAGACTAATGGCCAATTATTTTTTCCTTTTTCTGTTTTGTTTTGTAAAGAACGTCCAATGTTCAATTGTGATATATGCATTTGACACTAATTGCTAACTCATAAATATTTGAATACGAAACAAAGGATTAATTACAGGTAACATCAGAAACAGGGGCAACAATGAGTTGTCTAAGCGATCTAATTGCTTTGTCCACCAAGGTAAGTTCGGCTGAAGAATGTAACCCAGATACCTTCACTCCCCGTCGAGTAAGATAAGACTCAGCAATATTCTCCCAAGAAGTTGGTCTCCCATAAGCCCTAAAAAGGCACAGTATCCCAAGCAAGTCAGCAACACCCCCCCCCCCCCCCCCGAGCAGAGTTAGTCTACTGTCAGGCTCAAGGAGTTGGATTATCCCCAGAAAATATCGATATTCCCCAACGGAGTACACAGACCTTCCTAACAAGCATCCTCGGCAGTCTTAATATAAGATTGTTCCCCGGCGGAATACCGGATATCCAGTGGAGCCACTTCCCTAGTGCAATCTCAAAAGTTTCCCCAGGAAAGTTGAACCAATCTCTCCAGTAGGAAGCTTATCCCCAGTATATTCTGGAAGCTTATCACCTGCAGAGTACGAACACTCTCCCCGGCTTTATTCAGAAGGTTATTTCCCCACCAGGATATAACTGGGTTATCCTCAGCCAATTGCCACGGAAAGATCGTCCTCGGCGAAATTCTTTCTATCCCCCAGCGAAGTTCATCAAATCTTCCAACAGAGCTCAACAATGGTATCCCCAGCGGAGTTATCATCAACAACTGAGCAAAGTACCTCTTTCCCCACAGAGTATCTCCCCGCAGAGTAATCTCTCCAACAAGTTTATTCCTCAACGGAGTCATCTTCTCCTACCGGTTTATTCTTGCAACTGTCATCCCCAGCGGAAACAAAGAGCTCTACTCTTCAAAATCAGCCCAGGATTCAACAAGCTCCCAGCATTCGTCAAGGATTTATTTTCTTAGACAAAAATACATTCATGAACATCACATCTTCATACGTTATAGCATGCCTCTACGCATCATGAACATACAATCTCATTTATTTTGAGAACATCATGCATTTCATACGTCATGACATTGCATACAACTAACGTTTTGTCTTTTCAGGACAAAGGTCAATACAAAGATGATTACTATCAATTGTCGCAATTTCATATTCGATTCCTGTATCAAGCCAGGGCATATCTGTTGACGACTAATTCCGGACTCGATTCCTGTATCTTGCCAGGGCACGTCTGAAGAGTTTGAAGATTCGATTCCTGTATCCGGCCAGGGCATATCTGTTGACGACTAATTCCAGACTCGATTCCTGTATCTTGCCAGGGCACGTCTGAAGAGTTTGAAGATTCGATTCCTGTATCAGGCCAGGGTATATCTGTTGACGATTAATTCCAGACTCGATTCCTGTATCTTTCTAGGGCACGTCTGAAGAGTTTGAAGATTCGATTCCTGTATCCGGCCAGGGCATATCTGTTGACGACTATTTCCAGACTCGATTCCTGTATCTTGCCAGGGCACGTCTGAAGAGTTTGAAGATTCGATTCCTGTATCAGGCCAGGGTATATCTGTTGATGACTATTTCCAGACTCGATTCCTGTATCTTGCCAGGGCACGTCTGAAGAGTTTGAAGATTCGATTCCTGTATCCGGCCAGGGCATATCTGTTGACGACTAATTCCGGACTCGATTCCCGTATCTTGCCAGGGCACGTCTGAAGAGTTTGAAGATTCGATTCCTGTATCCGGCCAGGGCATATCTGTTGACGACTATTTCCAGACTCGATTCCTGTATCTTGCCAGGGCACGTCTGAAGAGTTTGAAGATTCGATTCCTGTATCAGGCCAGGGTATATCTGTTGACGACTAATTCCGGACTCGATTCCTGTATCTTGCCAGGGCACGTCTGAAGAGTTTGAAGATTCGATTCCTGTATCCGGCCAGGGCATATCTGTTGACGACTAATTCCAGACTCGATTCCTGTATCTTGCAAGGGCACGTCTGAAGAGTTTGAAGATTCGATTCCTGTATCCGGCCAGGGCATATCTGTTGACGACTATTTCCAGACTCGATTCCTGTATCTTGCCAGGGCACGTCTGAAGAGTTTGAAGATTCGATTCCTGTATCAGGCCAGGGTATATCTGTTGACGACTAATTTCGGACTCGATTCCTGTATCTTGCCAGGACACGTCTGAAGAGTTTGAAGATTCGATTCCTGTATCCGGCCAGGGCATATCTGTTGACGACTATTTCCAGACTCGATTCCTGTATCCTGCCAGGGCACGTCTGAAGAGTGTGAAGATTCGATTCTTGTATCCGGCCAGGGTATATCTGTTGACGACTATTTCCAGACTCGATTCTTGTATCTTGCCAGGGCACGTCTGAAGTGTTTGAAGATTTGATTCCTGTATCAGGCCAGGGTATATCTGTTGACGACTATTTCCATACTCGATTCCTGTATCTTGCCAGGGCATGTCTGAAGAGTTTAGAGATTCGATACCTGTATCTAGCCAGGGCATATCTACATAAAGAGTTTGAAGATCAACCCCTGTAACAGGCCAGGTAATTATCTTTCTTCCTCAGGTACACAAGTTCTCGCTAAGGAATCTCTTACGCGATCGACACCTAGATGGCATCTATAAGCCCATTCACATACCAACAGTCTCCAAATGGCATCTATAAGCCCATTCCCGGCAAGGTTCTGTCACACTTCCAGATGGCATCTATAAGCCCATCCTCCTATCCATCATCCTTCCAAATGGCATCTATAAGCCCATTCCCGACATCACCTTGCTGATACTCTACTATGTGAGTGCAAATTTCTGGGCACTCTAGTGTTCAATCATCTTCCACCTTCGGATTACGAAAGGCACGCCAGCCAATCTACATCCTCAGGTCTAAGAAGATTGAACAGGGGAAACTGTTGTACCCCAAAATTTGCCCTCCCATATTCTTCAAAGATTTGGAAAGATCAAGCTTCAAAGTCTCTCAAGGGTTGCACAGTCCAATTGCCTCCTAACACAGTCAAAATTAGGGTTTTGGTTCTTGCAAAGAAATTGAGGTTTCCAAGAGTCCAATCAAGTCCCATATACCTATACCCATTGTCAAGCATCCATATGTCAAGTTTCAAGACTCACAGCATCAAGTTGCACAGTCAAAGACCCTAATTGCTTCACAGTCAACTGCATGGGCAAAATGGTCATTTGACAGTCAAAAGTCAAAATTTTTGGTCAACATCTTATTTTGAAGCCACAATCATCATTTGATCAATTCTTGATCATGATTCCACAAGCATGGCTCAAAAAGTCTCAAGATGCAAAAGTTTCTATTTTTGGACAGCTGAAAAGTCAACTGCAAATTGACCAAGGCATAACTTCTTCATGGTTCATCATAAAAATCCCATCCAATGCTCATTTTGAAGGAGATGACATTTCCTACAACTCATCTTCACATTCCAAGTCCAAGAAATGCTCTCACAAAAAGTTATCAATTTCAACATTATAGGTCATTTTCAAAAGTCAACAAAAAGGCACTTTAAGTCAAAGACCATAACTTGAGATTGATAAATCAAAATGACATGGGACCAAAGACATTGGTTAGAGGACTTCAAGACCTTTCCAAAATGTCCAAGAACATGTTCATAGCTTCAAAATTGAGCAAAATATGCATTGGAGAAGTTGGGAAATTTTTGGGAACTTTCAAAGGTCAACTTTGCCTAAAACACTTCAATTTTGCTAATGGGCCTCAAATTCTTTCTTGAATCTTTACCCAAAGCCTATGCACGACCCATTGAGCTCAAAATAGTTTATTTTCTTATTTTTAATTAATTAATTGAATTTATATTAATATTAATTCATTTAATTGGTTTTAATTATAGGAAAATCAAAAAGATATGTTTTTTGGATCTTTTGTGAAGCAAATCATATCAGGGCAAGCTGGCAAACTCGTTTCTCAATCAAAAAAGGGAAGATCATCCATATTTGGCAAGGTTTTCATTGAAAAAGATTGAAAATTACATGATTGAAAATCAAAGATTACAAACTTAATTTCATGGACTTTTGGGCCAAAGTTTTAACCTAATTCACATCACATACATATGCTGAGGCCAACCCTAGTGTAGAACACACGTGAAAGCTGCTAAAACAGCCATAGCCAATTTGCAAAAACTCAAGAAAATTGTGAAACTGAAATCTTATTTGCAGGTTGATTCAAGGCCTAAAAGTGATTCAAACATATTGCCTAAGTCTCCAGGAAGCTATTACTATCAAGAACAAGCTCTCATACTCAAAGAAACGGTAAAACAAAGTCACGATTTGAACAAATATTTTCATAATTGAAATCTAATTTATATGCATCATTGACATGTTTTGCTCATTGATTTGTATTACTGACATCTCCCTGAAGCTTTTGGTATAGTTGAATTGTGCTGAAACTGCCTAAATCAAAATCCACCATGGGAGATATCTAGGGTTTCAAGGTTGGAAAATTAGGGCTTTACGTATGCTGTAAAATTAGACCTCAAGCCATATATGGACAAATTCGTTGCAACAAGACGAATCGAATGAGATACTCGCGCCCAATTTATATAGCCTATAGGGCTATTCGCTATTTTCCCTCGTGTTATTTTGTGGGGGTTAAAAACCCCCGCTAACCATTTGTGTTTTTGCAGGTATGAAGAAGACGACGATGACGTGTTTACATATGTCTGGTTGATTTGAATAAGGGCGCGCGTCTTTGTTAGTTCCAGCGTGTATTGTTGCTTTTGTATATTATTTTGATTATCCATTATTATTACAAACATACGCAGGTGGTGGAGTGGTTAGTGACGTGTTGGTTCACTACTGGGACCTGGGTTCGATTCCCAGGTCCCCCATATAATTGTTGTTATTTTTCCTCAAGCGTTCACATGCAGCAAGCATTCAAACCTCCATCATGCATCCTCATGCCTAAGCTTGTCATGTGGCTTCAAGGTCCATCCATTGGCCAGAAGGTGAAATCCATAGTATGCTCCAGTCAACAAGCATGTACGGGATCCCTGAAAGTCAAACCAGGCTTCTTGCTGTTGGGCCTGAATTGCTCCACAAACACCTCCACTTTGGGTCAGACACCCCCTTTTGTTTGTATAATTTTATTTTCTTTTCTTTTTAATACTTTTAATTGTTTTAATTAATTAATTCACCATAAATAATTTTTCCTAATAAAAATCAGAACCTCAAAAAATGTTTTATTTTTAATTATTTATTAAATTTACCAATAACCTATTTTTGTAAATAAATGTTAACAATTAACTTTAGTTTAATTTAGGTTTAAAATTTAATCTCTTTTCTTAATAAATAAAAAATACATAGAATTAGGTTTTGACACTTTTATCTTTTTCTTAATTAATTATTATTATCATTATTTATTATTATTATTAATTACTATTATTTTTGTACATAACATGTAAATTAATTAATTAGTAAATTAGGTCAACTTTGACATTTTCTTTAATAATTAAAATAATCTAGAATTAGGGTTATTTACTAACTTTTAAATTCTTTTCTTTATTTTCATAAATACAAAAAAAAAACATAAAAACACACTTTCTTTTCTTTAAATAATTAATTAGGTTTTAATTTAATTTAATTTCTCAAAAGGGTCCAAAGCCCTCGGACGTTCAGTTTAATTTATCCTTCCGCACGTTATTCTTATTTTTCTTATTGATTATTATGTAACTGCTTTCAAGGATGTAATAGTAATTAGGTTTATTGCTTTTTTTTTACTTTCTGCATCTTTATCAAAAACGGGTCTTTGTATTTTGGCGATGTATAGACCCGCGCCTTGTAATAGCGTAGCTTTTATCTTTCTGTATTTAATTTTCCGCACTCCTAACTGCTAAACTTGCATGAAAGAATGTATGGTAACTAAAAACAACGCGTAGCTCACGATGCCATGATCAAAGATAAATGTTAACATCAAAACAACACACAATACACACACCACTTCTAGGGTACGCCTCACTCGTTGCCTTCGAAACGTGGTCGTCAAGTATAGGACGTTTTAGCGGTCGCTCTTATGTCCAAGATCCAGTTGCCTCGAAACAATTGCCTCGAAGCGGTTGCCTCGGATTAAAAGGGATCTAGGACATTAGGGTTACTTCTAAGGTGTCCTAACTGTTGCTTTGGTTACCACACTGTCCCTCAATCGAATTGACCCAAACACCTCCAACGGTGGTGCTACCTACCTCTCAATGGTGGGATGGCACTACCTTAAGGACTTTTACACAGCCTAATTCCTTAGGGTAGGTAGATGACTCATGGATACTTGCTCTCTTCAAAAAACAAACAAAAATCTTTTCACACTGACACTTTCAAAAGCTTTCAAAACAAATTTTTCAAACACTCTTGAGGACAGATACAAGAGTTATTCATAAATCTTTCAAAGAAACTTTTTCAAACCCACTCACATTTGAAAAGCAAACATCATTTTGAAAGCATAAGAGCAAGTATCCAAGAGCCCATGGATAACCATGGATAGAAAGGGTGATAATACCTTCCCTTTCTATAAATCTACCTCCCGAACCGAGAAACAATCTCATAAGGAATTTTGCTGTGCTTTTGTCCTGTCCATGTTGGAGAAAATAAAAGATGGTGGCGACTCTTGCTTCCGCGACATTTCGCGAACCAGCTAAAAAACAGTCAGTTCTATTTCCACCGATCACATGCTCCGACACCATGTATCCATTCTCGGCCTAACAGTAGGTTGTAATTTGGTTTAGCCAATATGACCATGAACATGGTTGGTCGGAGGATGGATCCCACTTTGAGGTCTAGTTGAATCACACGCATGGTGGTCCCTATTCCGCCTTCGTAGTTCGATAGGACCATATTATGAGGCTTAATGTCTTCATCATTCTTGCCTACTTTTCTTAGCATGAAGTGGGGAATTATGTTGATAGTCGCCCCACAGTCCACCAAGATTTTGTTTACAGTGGCCTCTTCGAGCTTTGCCCTTATGAATAAAGGCTTGAGGTGACTTTTCATCGCCTCAGTTGGTGGTTCGAAGAAACCATTTTGCTCTTCAGTGCATCCATTACCCATGACAGAGTAGCATACTGGCCTATGCTTGGCCATCTCTTGTTCGACTTCCCAGTCGTTTGCTTCGACTTCCATTTGGCGGTCTAATTCTCTTGGCAAGACCGAAACTATATTTATCATGATGTCTAATGTATCATCGGACTCAGAGCTATCTTCGTCACCAGCTTCGTCTTGATCAGGCCATACCAATCTATTGGCCACTGGTTCCCTCTCCAAAGGCTTTCTTTGCTTTCGCTAAGGGACATTTGAGCTCGACTCTAGTTTTGGTTCATTGACAGCCTCTCTCTCAGCCTTGCGCCACCTTTAGTACCTTATCCATTGGGATCAAGACATTGGGTTCTTTCCCTTGTAGTTACTCGATACTTGAGCAACTTTGGTGGCACCTACATGAGGTTCTTTCTTGAGTGTCAAAGATGAACCTCTTGGCATTTCAAAGGAATGCCACCTTTTTTCGTTGGGTCTCTTTCGACTCGATGTTTTGAGCCATGTATCGACTGGAACATTGGTTGGAGGCCTGAAAGTTAGTGGTCTCTTTTCCTGACTTGAACCCTTTCGATATGTTATTCTAGTATCGTGTCGAACATCAGAGCCTGCACTTTTTTGGGCATTTCTGCTCCATTTTTTGTTTGCTGCTCTCACACCTTCGATGTGTTCAGCAGCTTTCTTGTCAAAAATAGAGCTGCATCGAGGACACAACATTACTTCTGATTTTTTCTTCTGGCATTGTTGCAAGAATTATGCCAGATTTTCGTTCTCTTGGTGGAACGCTGTTCTGTTTGCTTGCTCTTGCCTGATGGCTTCCTCTGAAACTTTTGATTCATAGATTTCGACCATGTTGACATTCATGATGTCTTTAGTAGCAAGAGTCATTTGCTTCATTTGAGCCTCCAGGTCTTTTGTTTGGCCTTGCACCGCAGCCAAGTAGGAAGTGGGTTTAGTTCCACATTTTGAGACTCCACCTGTTTCCAGTTTTGGGCCCTCAGCGGCCTTTTGGACTGCTTCAGTTGTTTTTCTAGAAAGGTTTCCAGAAAAACTGCCAAATATTGGCATATTGATATGATCTTTGGTGACTTCGACCATAGTTATCCCTGGCCTTTTCACCTGACTCCTGGAAGCTTCGATCAGATTTACCCCTGAGGGTTCAGCATAGTGGGCTTCCGCCTGCAAAGGGCTCGAATCCACATTCACGGGGGCCTTGTCAGCAAACTTCAACCTCCCTTCTTTGATAGCATTTTGCACGAGATCCCTGAAAAGAAAACATTGAGATGTTTTATGGCCCAGAAAGTTATGATATTTACAATAGCCTCTTTTCTTTCTTTGATCAAGAGGAGGCACTTTTACCCCTGGGGGTATTATCATTTGGCCATCTTTTACAACTAAATCAAAAATTTCATCACATTTCGTAATATCGAAACTGTAAGTCTTTTTAGGGAACCTGTCATTGGCCTTTTCAGACTCAGTGGGGTTTTTTCCACTTGAGGGGACTAGTAATTTGCAAGAATATGGTGGCCCTCGTTTTAACTCAGCTAAATCAACCTCACTCTCCTCGACGGCTATAAGTTCGTCGAATGTTTCTGGATCTTTATCGTCCATTTCGACATATGCTATCTTTTCTCTTTTATGAGTTTTCGTCGCCCTAGCTTTTTCAGCTTTAAGGCATTCTACCTGTCGAACCCTATCGGCCAATTGGGCCATGTCCCTCAGGTACTGAGTGTCTAATTTCTTCCCAATGGAGTAATCTAGACCTCCAGCGGCTATTTTGACTAACTCGTGCTCTGGCACTTGCGTAAAGCATCTTGCCTTGAGAAATATAAACCTATTTAGGTATTCGTCTATAGGCTCAGTGAATCTCCTCTTTACACTAGCCAACTCTTTCAAGCTTATCTTGGTTTGTCCCATGTAGAATTGCTCATGGAACAATCTCTCCAACTGGGTCCAATGGTGGATCGAATTGGGGGGGAGAGTTGTGAACCAAGTAAACACATTCTTTGTTAGGGAACTTAGGAAATACTTAATCCTTAGGTTCTCATTGTTTGAGATTTCTCCCGCTTCAATTAAATATCTTGCCACATGTTCGACAGTGGATTCTGTCGTGTCCCCTGAAAACTTAGTGAACTTAGGGACTTTGCATCTAGGAGGCAAGTCCGTTTGTAACACATATTCCGACAGCGGGGATGTGAAGTTGGGCCTACGGAAGCCCGTATCCATCCCGTTTTGTATCATGATTCTTTCAATCATGGCTGTCAAGTTATTCTCCAAACCAACATTCTGGTATTGGATTTGCTGAACTACTTCGTCAGCGTTTTGGTTTCTATTAACCATCCTTATTTCCGGGGCTACGACTCTCGGCTCTTCGACCCCGGGTTGTTCCATTTGTACCCTAAGGTTCTCTTTGACAGGCTGCTGGACTTGGTTAATAGTGGTTTCTTCCTCTAGAAGTATGCCTTGGTTTCCCCTTATCTGTGCCCTTTGGGGCTGTCGAATGGGTTGGGGTACCCCAAAAAAGTCAGCCAGACGCGACATTTACGCTGTCATTTGCTGATTCGACTGGGTGGTATTCTGTATTAGAGGAATTAGCACTGTACTTAAAGTTTGCGCCAACATTTGAACCATGTCATGGTTGCTTTCGTCCATTTGCTGCCTCAAGACTGCTGTCGAGGCATTCGTAAGGCAGGGCATTACGTGGGACGTTCCTCCTAAGAGTTGGTTCCTACCCATGTTCGCCATACCAACTCCAGAGCCTTGGAGTGGTGAAGAGGCACTCACTAAAGGTTCTGAAAAGGTGGACGTAGTGTTCGTCAGGCTAGTCAATTCAGAAGTTGGCATGCCATAGGGTGGTTCTCGATTTACCCAGACTGTCAAAAAACCTGAGGGAACATATGGTCTGGTTCCTTGGTTTCCCCTTGGTGGGGGAGTTCCCAAAGGCATTCTGGGGCCTGTAAATGAAGGTATTGGCCCCGTTTGTGTAACTATTACTGCTGGCGTTGAACCAGCGGTTACCACTTCGCTTATGGTTGGGATAACCGTCGCTTCCACGTTTGTTTGTGGGTTTTCTCCATTGTTTGGCGGATTCGCCATTTCTCTACTTCTTCTCCTATTATTGGTTTCGTTGGTGTATATTCTACCACTTCTCAATAACATGCAATACTCTCGAAAAAGGAGTATATTTTATAAAAAACGATTAAACTCGTAAAATCAACACAATGTCCCACCGGGTGTGCCAATTTGTTTACCATGAAAAATGGTAAACAACCATTGATCTTCCAAAAGGTAACTTATTTGGTGACTTGCAGGATCGATCAGATTGATCCTAAGACATGGTTGATTTTTATCGTTTAAATGCTTTAAAGTAGAGAGTTTCGACTAATCCTAATGGTGATTAACGCAAGTAAGGTAGAGACACTTTAAGTAAATTTCATGGAGAAAAGCTTGATAAAGTAAATAAAAGCATTAAAGGCTTGTTAAATAAATGACTTCGACTGAGATGAATAAGTGAAAGCGATAAATTGCTTGAATGTAAAAGATTTTGATTAAGGTAAATGGTGTTTCACACATACATTCTCAATGATTCTTTCTCTCACGCTGGGTACTTGAATCTAAATGAGTGACTTGTATACAATGATGAACACCTCTAATAACTACGTGAACACTTAGTATTTATACTAAAAATCCTAAGTAACTGCTGGGCAGTTACATCGCTTCGAGGTGACACCACATGGCACGTTCACAACCCTCGACGCCTACTTCCACGCCACGTTGCGCTTGGTAATTTTTGGGAACCGTTTTCCCTCCAACAATTCGAAATTCAAACCGTTCGATCTTGGGCATCAGGGACCTTGGTCGAAAGGTTGCTCCTTCGACGTTGAAAACAACATGATTCCAACTTAGAGAAATTTCTCTAAGTATCTTGTCATTCTTTGATAAGCCTTCGATGTGATCAGCTGATTGAAGCCTTCTTGTGTAGGAAACTCTTCTAACTCATAATTAATGATCTATATGATAATAGAACGTGGGTGTCAAATTTAGGAGCCAACAACGTTATATTAATAAATCAAAGCTTGAGTACATCATGCCTTTTTTGGGCTTACAAATAAATACAAAAACTCTAAGATGAAAAAGTAGTACGCATCCTCTTTGGTGGGATGTAGGCGTTCATGTTTCGCTCCTCATGAAGTTGTTTAGTGAGTTCCAAAACCTTCTTCTCTCAGGTGTAGAATTGGGCTTCGAAACTGTCTCGCTTCCCCTTAAGTTGTATCCATTCCCTTTGTAGGTCTTCAAGAGAGGTGGGCATGTTAGGATGTAGGATAGTGTATGGAACATCTCCTTCCACAACAGGCTCAATGATAACTGGGAGAATGGAGGCGTAAGGCATCATAAGACTTTGAGAACAAGCTCGTACCCATTTGAGGTAAGGCTCAAGAGGGATGGAATTCTTATGCCCCAGCGTCTTGCTATCTACCTTGTTCAACATCCTCCAAGCTTGGATAAATCTCTGGCGATGACCTTGATCGTCGTTCTCGTAGTCAAATACCAAACCTTGAATGAGCATCTCATGTGGGCCATCCCTTCGGGCGTAAACAAACTGTCTTAAGGCTAAGCAGGGGTTGTAGGTGATACCTCCCCTAATGCCAAGTAAAGGGACATTAGGGAATTCTCCACAACGATCGACAAAAGTAACATTCTCTATAGATCGGGCACACCAATGAATGTCTGAATGTTTGAGTGTCATCAACCTATGTGACCATCTTGAACCTTGCTCGTTCTTTAGTACAAATTGGAGAAGATGTGAAATAAACCATCTTGCCAAAAGAGGAGTACATCACATAAGGATACCTCTTTTCCTCATAGTGCGAGTGTGAAAGGAATGTAGTATGTCCCCTAGCAAAGTAAGCACCGGGTTACGAGACATGAAGATTTTGACGGCATTCACATCTATGAGTTGATCAGGATTTGGGAACAAAACCATCCCATAGATGAGGAGAGACACAATTTCCTCAAAAGCTTGCAAATCCAAAGAGTTCCAACAGTTTTGGGCTTTCTCAAACAAGAACTTTTCTAGGAAACCCTTGATACCACTCCTTATTTCTTAATTTGTTGTGATATCAGATGGTTGCAAATGTAGAGCTTGAGCAATCTCTTCTGGATTTGGGTCTCTTTCTATACCTTTGAAAGGTAGTCGATTGAGAATGGGAATCCTGAAGAGTTGGGAGAATTCTTCCAGAGTTGGCACAAGTTGATAATCGAGAAATGTGAAGCAATGGTGCAAAGGGTCAAAGAACTGAAAGAGCACCTTCATCATGTCTTCATCAGTGTTAGAGGTAACCAAGTTTAGTAGGCGACCATGTCTTTCGGTAAATGGAGAGTTTTCAGGAATCCTTGATGCTAGCTCTTTAAGTTGAGGAGGTATCCTTACAAGGTTGACTTAAATGGTTTTCCTAAGAATAGAGTCCATGTCCTACAAAATAGAACAAAGATAAATCCCAAGATCCTTGAAATGATTAGTGAACATGAGTATGATGTTATGATGTTTATGATGTTGTATATATATACAAACAAACAAACAAGTCCTTAGGTTTAGGCTTGCATGGAGTCTTATAGGCAAGTTCCCTCTTGAAGTTTAGTTGGCTCAAACCTGTCCTAGTTATAGTAATCGAGTTCTAAGGTGCTCAATATCACTAGTTTGTTTCTTTGGGCATTGTTTCAGCGCAAGCCTCTTTAATAGCGACCGAAATATCCCAAAAAACCAAACCTCAATGAGTGTAGTATCGAGTATCTACCAACTTCAGACTGCACCAAAGTCGTTCATCTCACTACGTCCTAAAGGCCAAGTTGGTCAAGTAAAGGTTCTAAAAGTTCATTAGTGCTTCATGACATCACTCAACGGCCTCGTATTCTCCTTGACTACTCAAGGGCTACTTGTACCCACAAATATGTCAAACTAACATAGCTATTGCTTATACCATGTCGGTATACCCCGCACAGTTTCCATAACATATTGCTACTTACCTATAAGGTATCCAAAATCCAAGTAGAGGATTCAAACCCAAACAAAGAACCATAATGTAAAGCAAACAAGTCAAACAATGAAAGCAAGTAAATGTGATCTAGCCCTAAGGTAACCCAACTTTTAAGATTTCTCCCCAGCAGAGTCGCCAGTTCTGTGATACGGTGGGAGAACTGACTTGGGTGTTTTGAGTTTTATGGCAAATGTTGCGGTTAGCAAGAGTCGCCACCGACTTTTCTTTTATCCAAAAAGAAAGGTGAAAAAGAACAGGAAAGACCTTTGAGATTGTTTCTTGAGTTCGGCGGGGTAGATTATGAATAGGGAAGGTATTAGAACCCTTTTCATCCATGGTTTTCCATGGGCTCTTAGTTACTTGCTAGATCACTTGCTTTTGTTTGAAATTGTGCTTTGTGTGATTTTGAAAGTATTTTTGAAAAGAGGCCATTTGTTTAGGCAAACTTTGTAATGATTCTCGTTCGTAAGAATGTATACAAAGTGTTTGATCTTTTGAAAATATTTTCAAGTTTTGAAAGATGTTTTGAAAGTGTTGGTGTTTGTTTTGAAAATAGCAAGGATGCTTTTTTGTTTTGAAATGGAGCAAGTAAATAGGAATATTCTACCTACTTAAAAGTCTTTCATGTTTATTTCCTTTTTCCTTTGACATTGTTATCTTACCATTGATTTGTTAAGTAACTCTATCTTTGCATGTAAAAGGGACAAACGTGGATCATCGTATAACCATGATTAGCAATGTTGCAAGGTATCTTAGCATTTTTCTTTAGGGAATAAGATCATTTTGAAAGGCAACTTTTGATAGCGTCATCGAGGGACTATGATCTTGTATTTTGCTTGTCTTTGCTAAGATACCTCACATGCGTAATATGGCCATTTTTGTAAGGCGACCAAGTGGATTTACCCTAGGGGTGCTTGTGTGCAAGTGTGTTGATTTCATGCTTTGTTTTTGTCTTGATTAGGGTTTGCTATTTTGTTGGTTTTAGTTTTTCTATACAAAACCCTAATTACTAGCATTTGTATATAAAACGATATATTGCGGAATTTAAAATTGCTACGTTATTACATCATTTAGGGGAGGGGGTATACAAATTACAAATGTGGAATATTGCAAGAAAACTAAACCTAATTATGTATTAGAACCATATTGAATATTGTACAAAATTGAAAATAAAATACAAGAATATAAATGGAAAAAGAAATAATTTTTGTTGTTTTTATGAAAGGGGTTTTAACCTAATTAAGAGAGATGATTAATGAAAAATAAACAAAATTTAAACCTAAATTAATTAAGAAAGAAATTAAGTTAAAAAAAGTGTTTTAGGGTTTTTTTGTGAAAAGGTTTTACCTTAATAAAAATAATATGAAAATTAATTAATTAAAACAAACCTAAGTTCTAAATTAATTTTAATTAACAAAATAAATAATTAAACCTATGTCTAGATATTAATTATTAAAAAAAAATTAATTATTAAGAGAAATGTTTTTTAGTCTTTTTGATTTATAGAAAAAATAAAATATTTAAGTGTAAATAATAAATAAAAATATTTTTGGATATTTTCATTAATAAAAAAAAATAATAATA
The DNA here is from genome assembly GCA_948472305.1 of Vicia faba. Lineage (NCBI taxonomy): Eukaryota > Viridiplantae > Streptophyta > Magnoliopsida > Fabales > Fabaceae > Vicia > Vicia faba. The sequence goes on along the minus strand of CATIWC010001003.1, from coordinate 263,316 downwards.
ATAATAATAAAAATATTAAAGAAGAAAAGAAATAAAAAAATAAGAAAAAGAAAATAATAAAAGAAAATTGGGCCAGGTGGTGTCTTAGTAAAAAAGGGTGTATGATGATAGCAAAAATATAAAAAAAAGAGGCCAAAGACGGAAGGTCCTAGCGCCTGTTTTGATCTCATGTTGCTGGCTTATTGTGATGTACTCTGGACCTACTCATGTGGTGCGTTGGTTCCAGTCATGCAATGATCAAATGGTGATGAGATGAGGACACTTGATGCACGCGCTGGCTTGGTTTGCATTGAATCTGTGAAAATAAAACAAGAAAAAATAAAAGGGTACCATTGGAGCTCGAACCCAGGTCCCTATAGTCACAGGCACGCGTTTCTACCACTGGGGTGACTATACATCTGTTTATTAATACAAAACCATAAATATATATTTGAAACACATTCTTAGGCATGTATCTTCTTCAACCTCGCGCCAGACCATTCAACACAATTTTTGAAACTGCTATCTCTCTCATTTCTCAACCATTTTCAAAAGTACAAACAATAAAGTTGCTGGAAATTTCATCACGAATCCAACCATGTAAATAACTTAAGCTAACAGTCAAAGATGAGTGGGAATTTTTCTGGCCCTAATTTAAAACCTAAAAATTTCAGAAACTTCAACTTTAAAATTCTCTAAGCTCAGGCCATATAAATGCAAACTATGGATATGTACAGCTTCGTGGCAATGGTATCTACATTTTATCTTCACAAATCAGAATCAAATGATGCTTGTATGAAGAGATAGAAGTTTGAAAACATACCTCTTGCAGTTGGAGTCGTGTGTGGAGTTTGAGCAACCTTTGTGATGGCCTGATGATTTTTGTAGCTTGCCTGGACCTCCTTGAATATGTTCCAACTCCTACTTTGCTTTGAGGATGGCTGAAACTCCCAACTCAAGTCAAGTTGCAAGCTTCAAATTTAGAAATGGTGGATGATGATGGAGGAGTTACAGTTAGGAAACAGGGGTCTGGATCACTTTGATATGATGTATATTAAGTGTTTGGATGGTTAAAACTCAATACGCACGAGTGGATTTGAAGATGGCCATGTGAGGTTCAAAATTGTCAAGTTATGGCAGATTTTGAGTTGAAGAGTGCTTAGGAGTGTTTTGTGGTCTTAGCATTTGTGTGTTATGTTGCAATAGAATTTTCTATATGTATGGAAAAGGTTATAGATCAAATGCACTCAAGGTTTCGGAATTCTAGCCTTTTGGCTCTATGACTTGCTTTTGAAGAAAAGTGACAAGACAAATCTCAAAGTGTTGTACAAGCATGTTCTGAGTTCCAAGAGGCTTTAGACACATTGCTTTTGGTTTATAGGGATTGTGTGTGCAAAAAGAACAAGTGCAAAGCTCAAGAAGTTGACAATTGCAAAAGTGATGCTTTATCAAAATGGAAATGGCAACTTTGTGCCATAAATGGAAATATAACTTGGATAAAGGCTCGAGTGCTTGGATTAAAGCTCTAACAGTTGTTTAAACATTTAATTATGGAGTGACAAACAAGTTTGAGGCCTGCAAAGTAAAGATTATGCAGCCTAGGCTTGGATTTGAATTTTTTTCAATCAAGAAATGGCTTGTAATTTAAATTTGAAAACCCTAACTTCATCTCTTCGATTATCCTTGCTCACAAATGATCTCAAGGAGTTCTTGGACATTTTGGAAATCTTGTAATGTTATCTACAACCCATCTTTGAATCACTTTTGAAAATTCCCCTTGGAACTATATGAAAAACTGCCATGAAGTTAGGTCAAAATCCTGACCAAAACTAGGGCAAAATTTCACTAAGTGTTTAATTTCAAGACCATGACTTTGTGAATTAATAACTTGAGATCCAAGCATTTTTAGAAGAAGTTGTGTAAAGAAATGTTGTAGATATCATGTAGATATACAACTTTAATGTTGACAGTTTCTTTTGAATCATCTTGCATCATGGTGAAAAATTGGCTCAAAGTTGTGAAAAAAATGAAGTTTTAAACACTTAGAAAAATTCCGAAGTTAGAAAACATTGACTTTTCAAAATGAAATCTTGACTCTTTGATTTCTTGATGAATAAGTTTCATATTTTGACATGTTTTGATGAATTGTGATCTTTGACATTGGATTTTGACCAAAAAGTCAAAGTTTGGCTTCTCGGTGTACAATTGACTTTTGATCAGTTGACTGAAAATTCATTATCAATCCAATTGATCTTGAGCAATGTTTTGGGACATGACATTAGTTCAAAATGATGCAATTGAACTATTGAGATCATGCTTCAAACCAATTGACCATTTGCTAGGTCAAAAATCAGAAATTGCCTTTCCTCTATAAAAACCCTAATTTTTTACCAATTACCCCTTTTGATGATTTAATCAAAATTCTTGAGGAATTATTGTCCAAACTTGATCAAATGATACATATGAGTTTATAATGTTGATGTGGATCAAAAATTATGAATTTTGACTGTAAATTGGCAAAAGTTGACTTTTTCCCCAATACAGCTGATTTTTAGGTCATGTGCTTAATTGACTGAGCAAGAATGTGATCCAAGGCTTGAAACTTGACATGAGTGATCTTGGGGGTCCATAATGATCCATTAAAGTCATATGAGGAATTGAAAGTTCAATTATCCTTGTGCAATCTCAAACCCTAATTTTGTTCATCCGTACTTAAGGAGGTGTCTTGAGTTGATCAACCCTAGTGTAGTCTTGAACCAAGAGAGATATTTTGTGAGAAAATAATTGATAAGTGAGAGGGAAAATTTTGGGGTACAACAGCTTCCCCTGTTCAATCTTCTTAAACCTGAAGAGTTAGATTGGCAGATTCACCATTCGTAACTTGAAGGTGGAAGATGATTGGACACTATAGTGCCCAGAAATTTGCACTTGAGGATGTGATGGTTGATGGTGTAGGGAATGGGCTTAAAGATGCCATTTGGAGAGGAGACGATAAGTTGTTGGAGATGGGCTTACAGATGCCATCCAAAAATGATTGTTGGATTGTATCTGAAAGAAAATATAAATGAGTATTAGAATGACATCCGTGTCTGGAGCGTATCTGAACTGTATCTGAAAGCTAAATCAGAATGAGTATCAGAATAGCTTTCGTGTCTAGGGTATATCTGAATTGTATCTGAATGCTGAATTTGAATGAGTATCAGAATGGCGCCCGTGTTTGGAGCGTATCTGAACTGTATCTGAAAGCTGAATCCGAATGAAATATCAGAATGGCGTCCGTGTCGGGAGCGTATCTGAACTGTATCTGAAAGCTGAATCCGAATGAATATCAGAATGGCGTTCGTGTTTGGAGTGTATCTGAAAGCTAAATCCGAATGAATTATCAGAATGGCGTCCATGTCTGGAGTGTATCTGAACTGTATCTGAAAGCTGAATCCGAATGAATATCAGAATGGCGTCCGTGTCTGGAGCGTATCTGAACTATATCTGAAAGCTGAATCCGAATTAATATCAGAATGGCATCCGTGTCTGGAGCGTATCTGAACTTTATCTGAAAATGGAATCCGATTGAATCTCAGAATGGCGTCCGTGTCTGGAGCGTATATGAACTGTATCTGAATGTTCATCTGGTTGTGTAGATAATTGTCCCGGCCTATTTCTTGTATCAATCTCTGACCTTTTTTTGTAAATTGTTGATGATAGCCATTGGTTGACTGATCTTTCCTGAAGAGATGAAAGATTAGTTGTATGCAATGTCATGATGTATGAAATGCATTGTATAATGATGTTCTCAATAAAAATAATGAGATTATGTTGTATGCGTTCGTGTTGTCAATGTCATTACGTATGGATGCGATATATGGGCATGTAAGTTATGCTGCTGTAATACTGTTGAATTAGGGAAAATAAATCCCTGACTGTTGTTGGGGACATGGAGTGTAAGTCTTCATGTTTTGAAGTGCTGGTGAGTTGATGAGCTTCTATTTGTTATAGAAATAAACTTTGTTATAAGAGAAACACCGTGTATTGCTCGTGAAATCCTGTTGGTGAATCCTGAGAAATTTGGCGACTTCTACCAGGGAGTGATAACTGGAAGGTTTGTTCCGCTAGGGATTAAGCTGCACACTACGGGGGATTTTATGGAATAGTTTAAAGATATTAACCTATTTCTTAAAGCCATTAGTGATTGTCTTTCTATTTTCTGTTCCTTTTTGTTCATTTGTAAACAATAGTTACGTTCAAATGCATATGTTCAAAAATAAATCATTGGACGTTTTTGTAAACAAAACACAGAAATAAAGAAAAACAAATAGTTTTGCACTTTCAAAGGGGTATCTTTGTATTAAATTGAACAAGTATTTTTTGTATAATGAGATGAACATTCTAGTAAGGGAATGTCGTCGTAAAAAATGAAAATTTGATACAAAGAAAAGATATCTATGTGCAATAATCCCATGGGGTTCCCATTCAGCTATAGCCTTCATGCCTCTGAGCGTCTTGTCCACTTGCTGCCTTGTCCGAAGTTAATTGGATTGATCAGAACTGCTTAGTTTGTCAGTCGAAGCCAAAGGTTGTCCGTAAATGTTCTCTAACGGGACATAGTCATACGCTTTAATTCCTTAACTTTTGCCTGGTCCACCCTTTCGGGTTTTCAGTCCACCGGGATACCCTTTTTTGCCGAAGTCGCCCTTTCGGGTTTTCAACTTGCCGGGTGTACATATTTTTTTTGTTTTATCCCTAATTTTTACCCAAACTATTTTGTGTCCTTGGGATGCCCTTGTTTTTCCTAGGTGTGTCAACCTAGCGGGTCTCTTATGCATAGTATCTTTTGACTATGTCCGTGTTCACAGGGTGCGGCAGGTCTTCGCCATCCATAGTGGTTAAGATCATTGCTCCACGAGAGAATATGCTTTTGATCACAAATGGCCCTTCGTAGGTAGGAGTCCATTTTCCCATGGGATCACCTTGCGGCAATATGATGCATTTGATCACAAAACCCCCGAATTGATACACTTGGCGTCTGACCTTTTTGTTGAAAGCCTTAATCATCCATTTTTGATACATTTGACCATGATAGACAGCAGTAAGCCTTTTCTCATCAATCAAGTTTAGTTGATCAAGTCGAGTTTGGATCCAGTTGTCTTCATTCAACCCTGCATCCTTCATAATTCTCAGAGAGGGGATCTGGACCTCAATAGGCAAGACAACCTCCATGCTGTATAACAGAGAGTAGGGTGTTTCCCTGATTGATGTGCGTGTCGTGGTACAATAACCGTGGAGAGCGAATGGTAGCATCTCATGCCAGTCTTTGTACGTGACTGTCATTTTCTGTATGATCTTTTTGATGTTCTTATTTGTGGCTTCGATAACACCATTCATTTTTGGCTGGTAAGGAGAAGAATTATGGTGTTGGATCTTAAATTGTGCGCACAGTGCGGTGATCATAGTGTTGTTGAGATTCGTACCATTGTCAGTGATGATCCTCTCTGGGATACCGTACCGACAGATGAGATTATGTTTGATGAACCGGCAAAAACATTTTTGGTAACGGAAGGAAAGAAGCCGCCTCAACCCACTTTATGAAATAGTCAATGGCCACAAAGATGAAGCGATGTCCATTAGAGGCTGTTGGCTTGATTTTCCCAATCATGTCGATGCCCCACATAGAAAAGGGCCAAGGAGCCGTCAAGACATTCAAAGGAACCAGAGGTACGTGCACCTTGTCAGCATAGATCTGACACTTGTGGCAGGTTCGAGAGTGTTGATAGCAATTTGCTTCCATGGTAGACCAGTAATAACCTTCCCGTAGGATTTTCTTTGTCATCGTATTCCCACTAGAATGGGTGCCAAAAGTGCCTTCATGTAGATCAGCCATGATCTTCTCTGCCACAACCTTTTCTATGCAACGGAGCAAAATAGAGTCATGGTTGCGTTTGTAGAGAATGTTATTGCTAAGGAAGAACTTAGCAGAGAATCTCCTTAAGAACTTCTTATCATTGACTGAAGCTTCTTCCGGATATTCTTGAGCCTCGAGATACCTCTTGACTTCGTGGAACCAAGGCCGGTCCACTATTTCTTCAGTATTGATCTCGTGACAGTGAGCTGGTTCATCCATTCGTTCAATGGTGATCTGGGGAGCCTCGTCATCCCATTTAAGTTTAAACATTGATGACATTGTGGCTAGCGCGTCTGCTAGCTGATTTTCTTCTCGCAGGAAATGCTCAAAGGTAATCTTATCAAAATTTGGGATCAATGTCAACACATGTTCTTTGTAAGGGATGAGGTTAGGGTGTTTGGTGTCCCATTCCCCTTTGATCAGATTGATGACCAAAGCTGAATCTCTGAATACACTTAAGGACTTGATTCCCAAATTTATGGCAGCTTTGAGACCAAAAATGCACGCTTCGTATTCTGCCATGTTATTTGTACAGTTGAAGCAGAGTCTTGAAGTAAAGGGAGTGTGACATCCTTCAGGAGATATGAGTACAACATATGGTCTGCATTCTTCACAGTTGTTTACAATCATGATGTCTTCATCTGGAAATTCGAACTTCATGGACTGGTAGTCATCCACAGCTTGATGAGCAAGATGATCAGCTAGTACACTGCCCTTTATTGCTTTTTGGGTAGTATAATGAATGTCATATTCCGTCAGGATCATCTGCCATCTTGCTATTCTCCCAGAAAGGGCAGGCTTCTCGAATATGTATTTTATTGGATCCATTTTGGATATCAATGAGGTAGTATGGGTCAACATATACTGTCTTAGCCGGCGAGCAGCCCATGCCAGAGCACAACAAGTTTTCTCGAGAAGTGAATATCTTGTTTCACAGTCGTTAAACTTTTTGCTCAGGTAATAAATAGCATGCTCTTTTCGGCCAGACTCGTCATGCTGTCCCAGCACACACCCCATTGAATTTTCCAAAACAGTTAGATACATGATCAATGGTCTTCCCTCAACTGGTGGCATCAAAACAGGAGGCTCTTGTAGGTACTCTTTGATTTTGTCGAAGGCGGTTTGGCATTCGTTATTCCATTTGACTACTTGATCTTTCTTCAGCAATTTGAAGATTGGTTCACAAGTAGATGTTACGTGAGAAATGAATCTGGCAATGTAGTTTAAACGTCCGAAGAACCCTCTGACTTCCTTCTCAGTACGAGGAGAAGTTACTTCTTGTATTTCTTTCACCTTGGTAGGATCCACTTCAATACCTTTACCGCTGACGACAAATCCTAGGAGTTTACCGGACCTCACCCCAAATGTGCATTTATTCGGGTTTAACTTCAGCTTGTATTTCTTTAGTCTCTCAAACAGCTTCTGCAAATGGTCAAGATGTTCCTCCTCAGTTTGAGATCTGGCTATCATGTTATCCACATAGACCTCTATTTCGTGATGTATCATGTCGTGAAATAAGGCTACCATGGCACGCTGATAGGTTGCCCCAGCATTCTTCAATCTGAATGGCATAACCTTGTAACAGAATGTCCCTCATTGTGTGACAAAGGTTGTTATCTCCATGTTCTCAGGTGCCATTTTGATTTGATTGTAGCCTGAGAAACCGTCCATGAAGGAAAACACCTTATGATGTGTTGTATTGTCAACCAGAATATCGATGTGGGTGTGATACGATGTGAAGAACTGACTGTTTTTTGGAATGCTGGTTTGCGTTTTGCGTTTGTTTTCGCAAAATGTTGCGGTAAGTAAGAGTCGCCACCGACTTTTATTTTATCCAACAAGGAAAGGAAAAAAGCACTGAAAAATTCCTTTTTCGAGATGTTTCTCGGGTTCGGGGGGTAGATTATAGAAAGGGAAGGTGTTAGCACCCTTTCTATCCGTGGTTATCCACGGGCTCTTAGGTACTTGCTCATTTGTTTTCAAAAATTGCTTTCTTTGTGCTTGTGGGTTTGAAAAAGTTTTTGTTTGAAAACTTTGATTTAACTCTTGCTTCTGTCCTTAAGTGTGTATGAAGTGTTTTTGAAAACTTTGTTCGAAAAGTGTAAGTGTGAAGAGTTTTTGTTTTTTAAAAGAGAAAGTATCTAAGAACCATCTACCTACTCGAAAAAGGAATCTTTCTATGCTATCTTCCTTTAGACAATGTTATCCCACTATTGATGAGTAGGTAGCACCGCCGTTGGAGTTTAAGGGTCAATTTGAATGCGGGACTTACGGTCACCAAAGCAATGTTAGGATGCCTTAGCGGTAACCCTAATGTCTTAGATCATTTGTTTTGAGGCAACAATATCCGAGGCAATCGTTTCGAGGCGACTATGATATTTGGACAAGAGGGCGACCTCTAAAGTGACCTATACTTAATGACCGCGTACGAAGGCAACCAAGTGGGGTGTACCCTAAGAGTGCGCATGTGCAAGTGTGTCGTTTTCAGTTATTTTATCTTTGTACATGTTAAGGGTGATCTAAGTTGATTTTAGGTTAAAACATCCAGTCTTGTCATGCATTCCTATTATCAAACATCTAACAGTTATAATTTGCGAAAAATAAATTGCGGAATTTAAATTACAAGGCGTCGGGTATTTACATCGCCAAAGACAAATCCTTTGTAAAAATAAATAAAGCGATAAAAAATAAATAAAGGTCCTATTAGCTATTACAAACCGGGAACAAGTACAATATTGAATAAATAGATCGCGTGCGGGAAATTAAATCGAGCGCAAAGTTCTAGGGTTTTGACCCTATTTTTGTTAAAGAAAATATCTTTTTGTTGTTTTTAAATTAAGGAAGAAATTACCTAAGTTAATCAATTACTAAATTAAATTAATTAATTAATTAATAAAAAATAAATTATGTTTTTGGGTTTTTTGTTATTTTAAGAAAGAAAAGAAAATAATTAATGTTAGTAAAAACCTAATTAAGTCTAGTTTAATTTTAGTTACTTACAAAAATATGTTAAAATTATTCTAATTAACACCTAAATTAATTAATTAGTATTTATTAAAATAAAATAAAATTAAAAGTTTGATTTGATAAAGAAAATATTTTGTGGTTTGTTTATTTTATAAAGAAAATAATTTTTTTGATTGGTTAGAATTAAAACAAAAATAATAAAAACAATTAATAAACAAAATAAGTAAAATAAAAAGAGAGAGAGGTTTGGGCCTGAAAAGGGAGTTTGAGAAGCAAATTTGAGGCCCATTAAACGCTGGCCCTGTTGACCTTTGTTTATCCAGTGAGCATGCTTTGACCAAAGCCTTGGTGGACGTTCAGATCCTGGCCAACAGATTTGGCCTTTGGCCATCTGGCCGTTGGATAGATGATAGTGCATGATGCGTTCCATGCTTGGACGTACATGTGATTAACTGAAGAAGGAAAATAACAAATAAAGTGGGGGACCTGGGATTCGAACCCAGGTCCTGAAAGTGATATGCTTGCATGCTTGCCACTGCACTGCTTTGATTCTATTGTTAGTAAAATACAAAGAAATTATAATATAAACAAAACAAATCATATGCCAGAAAATAAAAATACGCGAAAATTAATTTGAATTGGCCAATGGGAGAATGACAGCTCGTCATCTTCTACCTCCAAATCCTGCAAATATTACCTGCGGATTTGGATCTGCAGCTAAATACGCAAGCTTGCTCTAAAATCTTCCCTAGGCCACATAAATCAATTCCAAAAACATGGTTGGGTTCGTCTTGGCTTCCTGATTAACATTATGTCCTTCTTGAGTCCTGATTTTTCTTGAAAAGAAAGCCCTAAAAACAAACACGCAACCCTAGTTATGGTGTTTTGGGGTTACAGCGCCTATAAACCAAATTGAATAATGCAAAATGTTTACAAATGTCATGAGGGTTACGAATATGCAAGCAATTTGTTCAAATGATGCAAGAATAATGAATCATGAATTCAAGAACCAAGGTGATTTTCGTGATACTTACAGTGCTTTGTGGTATGTGAGAATGCTTGCTCTTGATCCAAGAAGGTTTAGTGAACACCCAGGAAGCGATTGGGATAGCTTTTGGCTTCTAAAAACGCCGCTTGTTATGATCTCGAATTCAAGCTTTTTACCACTTTTTCAAACTTTTGTTTTGCCTCTTCTTGCAGCCTCTCACCTCTATTTTCGTGCGTTTGCCTCCTTTATGTAATGTATATTGCATTAGGGTATGAAACTTGGTACAAATCTCTCCATAACAATGCTCATGAATTAGATTTGATTCCACCGTTACAACCTTCCAAATTTGGCCTAAATCATATCTTCTTGTAACCAAGTCACTTGATGCGAATTTGATTCACATAATATCTGTATTCAAAGCCTAAAGCAACCTAAAAAATCATGAGTTATAAATACTTTTGATTTTATATGATTTTATTTGATTTTATTTTATTTAAAATGAATAAATTCAATTAAAAATCAAATTAAATAATAAAAATAAGATATGGGCTCATGGCTGAATCTAGGACACGTGGACAATGATGCAAGCTCAAATCAAGTGGAAAAGAATGGGCCCATTTGACAAAATTTGATGTTTTGGGGATAATTGACTTTTGGCAATTTTGCAAAAATGTCCAACTTCAACAATGCCTAACTTCTTCAATTTTAAACTTTTGGAAATGTTATTAGACTTTTTAGAAATCTTGAGATGTCCTATAACCAACCCTTTTGGTCTCATCTCATTTTGATATTCCATACTCAAGTTATAAGCTTTGGCAAAAAAGGTGTTTTTGTTGACTTTCAAAAATGACCTATAATGTCCAAATTTATAACTTCTTGTGAGTGAATTTTATGATCTTTGGGTATGAAGTTGGATTGTATGGAATTGAATCCTCTTCAAAATGATCTTTGGATGGGTCATTTCTCATAAAGTATGAGAAAGTTATGATTGGTCAAAGTTGAGTTGACTTTTCCTACAAAACCCTAATTTAGCAACTTTTGAGTCTTGATGAATTTTGAGCAATCCTTGATGAATCATGATCAACCCTTGATCAAATGATGAAATATCCTTCAAAATGGGAATGTTGACAAAAAATCTTGAGGTTTGACTGTTTGTAGGTCACAGTTGACTTTTGCCCTAGCACAGTCGATTTTTGGGCCCTTTGAGCAATTGACTGAGCAAACTTCCTCTACAAGGCTTGAAATTGGACATGGATGACCTTGAGAACATATTAGGAAATTGGGGAGCACTTGAGGTCATTTGGAATCAAAACTATTGATGCAACACAAAACCCTAATTTAAGGTTGACTGCCTTAAGAGATAACTTGACTGTCCAACTCTTGAGCAATCTTGAGCCACTTGGAGATTTTTCTTGCAATGTTTATAGAAATATGAGAGGGAAAATTTTGGGGTACAACAGCTGCCCCTGTTCAATCTTCTTAAACCTGAGGATGTAGATTGGCTTTCGTGCCTTTCGTGATCCGAAGGTGGAAGATGATTGAACACTAGAGTGCCCAGAAATTTGCACTCGCATGAAGTGGTATCAGCTTTGTGATTTCGAGAATGGACTTACAGATGTCATTTGGAGATTATTGGTAGGAGGATGGGCTTACATATGCCATCTACAGGAGCGTCGATCGCATAAGAGATTCCTTAGCGAGAACTTACATACTTGTTTTTGTGGAAGACTCCGCTGGGGAAGTCTGATCTTTGTTGAGATTTAGGAACTTGCCTGTACTTCAACTGAGAGAACATCTCTGCTGAGTTTTAAGAACTTGTCCATAATCCAATGGGGGAAACATCTTCATCAAGATCTAGGACTGTTTGGTCTTCAACGTAGTATACCATTGAGATTGTAGAACTCGTCCACACTCTGACGGAGGAAAATATCTTCATCAAGATCGAGGAACTGTCTGGTCTTCAACCTAGTATACCGTTGAGATTTTAGAACTCGTCCACACTATGACGGAGGAAAACATCTTCATCAAGATCTAGGAACTGTCTGGTCTTCGACGTAGTATACCATTGAGATTGTAGAACTCGTCCATACTATGACAGAGGAAAATCGTCGAGATTGAGAACCTTATCTGAAATTCAACCGAGGATAATTCAGCTGAGATTTAAGAACCGGTCAGGTCTTCGATTGAGGGAAACATCTTCATCAAGATCTAGGAACTGTCTGGTCTTCAACAGAGTATACCGTTTAGATTGTAGAACTCGTCCACACTATTACGGAGGAAAACTGTCGAGATTGAGAACCTTATCTGAAATTCAACCGAGGATAATTCAGGTGAGATTTAAGAATCGGTCAGGTCTTCTACTGAGGGAAACATCTTCATCAAGATCTAGGAACTGTCTGGTCTTCAACAGAGTATACTGTTGAGATTGTAGAACTCGTCCATACTATAACGGAGGAAAATTGTCAAGATTGAGAACCTTATCTGAAATTCAACGGAGGATAATTCAGTTGAGAGTTAAGAACCGGTCAGGTCTTCGACTGAGGAAAACATCTTCATCAAGATCTAGGAATTAACTGGTTTTCAATAGAGTATACTGTTGAGATTGTAGAACTCGTCCACACTATGACGGAGGAAAATTGTCGAGATTGAGAACCTTATCTGAAATTCAACCGAGGATAATTCAGTTGAGATTTAAGAACCGGTCAGGTCTTCGACTAGGGCAAACATCTTCATCAAGATCTAGGAACTGTATGGTCTTCAACGGAGTATACCATTGAGATTGTAGAACTCGTCCACACTTTGACGGAGGAAAATTGTCGAGATTGAGAACCTTATCTGAAATTTAACCGAGGATAATTCAGTTGAGATTTAAGAACCGACCAGGTCTTCGACTGAGGGAAACATCTTCATCAAGATCTAGGAACTATCTGGTCTTCACCAGAGTTTACCGTTGAGATTGTAGAACTCGTCCACACTTTGACGGAGGAAAATTGTCGAGATTGAGAACCTTATCTGAAATTTAATCAAGGATAAGTCAGTTGAGATTTAAGAACCGGTCAGGTCTTCGACTGAGGGAAACATATTCATTAAGATCTAGGAACTGTCTGGTCTTCAACAGAGTATATTGTTGAGATTGTAGAACTCGTCCACACTTTGACGGAGGAAAATTGTCGAGATTGAGAACCTTATCTGAAATTCAACCGAGGATAATTCAGTTGAGATTTACGAACCGGTCAGGTCTTCGATTGAGGGAAACATCTTCATCAAGATCTAGGAACTGTCTGGTCTTCAACAGAGTATATCGTTGATATTGTAGAACTCGTCCACACTTTGACGGAGGAAAATTGTCGAGATTGAGAACCTTATCTGAAATTCAACCGAGGATAATTCAATTGAGATTTAAGAACCGACCAGGTCTTCGACTGAGGGAAACATCTTCATCAAGATCTAGGAACTGTTTGGTCTTCAACAGAGTATACCGTTGAGATTGTAGAACTCGTCCACACTTTGACGGAGGAAAATTGTCGAGATTGAGAACCTTATCTGAAATTCAACCGAGGATAATTCAATTGAGATTTAAGAACCGGTCAGGTCTTCGACTGAGGGAAACATCTTCATCAAGATCTAGGAATTGTCTGGTCTTCAACAGAGTATACCGTTGAGATTGTAGAACTCGTCCATACTTTGACGGAGGAAAATTGTCGAGATTGAGAACCTTATCTGAAATTCAATCGTGGATAATTCAGTTGAGATTTAAGAACCGGTCAGGTCTTCGACTGAGGGAAACATCTTCATCAAGATCTAGGAATTGTCTGGTCTTCAACGGAGTATACCGTTGAGATTGTAGAACTCGTCCATTTTTTGACGGCGGAAAATTGTCAAGATTGAGAACCTTATCTGAAATTTAATCGAGGATAATTTAGTTGAGATTTAAGAATCGGTCAAGTCTTCGACATGGCTGAGAACTATAACTGTATCTTTCCTGAAAAGTAAAGGTCAGTCGTATGTGATGCATGATATATATCAAGCAATTATGTTCTCAAAATAAATGAGATTGTATTATGTGATGCGTATATGCATGTATCATGATGTATGGAAATGTAATGTTTTAGCCGGGGAAAATAAATCCCGGATAGCTGTTAGAGAATAGAGTTGGATTCTTTGTTTCCGCTGGGGATGGTGAACGAAGGTGATTGCGAGAATAAACCTGCAGGAGAAGATAACTCCGTTAGGGAATAAACTGATGAGGAGATTACTCTGTGGGGAAGAGATGTTCTACGGAGGATTCCACTGATAAATTCCGTTGGGGACGAATTACCGTTGTTGGTGATACTGAATCCTGTTGGGGATTGAATTCCTGTTTGTGAAAGGAAAGAACTTCGCTGGGGATGATCTTTCAATTGCAACTTCACTGGGGATAACCTGCTAGACTCTTATGGGGATAATCTTTTGAGCTTTGTTGGGGACAATCTTCCTTTGAACTCGGCTGGGGATATTTATTTTTATACTCCGTCGGGGATGAACTTCCAGAGTCTACTGGGGATGATTCTTCAACTCCACTGGGAAAGTTTTTTCAGACTGCGTTGGGAAAATTTTAACTCCACTAGGGATATCTTGTATTCTGCCGGGGAATATTCTTATACTCCGCTGGGGAATATTAAGACTGCCGGGGATATTAAGCCTTTTCAGTGTTGATGGTAGATAAACTCTGCTTGAGGAGAATATTACCGACTCATTCACAGTTACAAGCCTCAGCTGGGGAGAGCTATCTTTACTGTCTTACTCTGCGGGGAGTGAATGTTACTGGGACGCGTGCTAAGGATATGACGATGGCTTGCATCGAGACTTTTTTTCCCCTGTTTCTGCGGGAGAAGGTGCCTGCGGAGTCCCTGTGGATCGAGTATTATCCCCACCTATGAGGTGCTTGGTATCTTTTGGTCAAAATAACAAGTCTTCTTCTGGTAGGCAAGTGACGAGATGACGGGACATAGTCGTACGCTTTGATCCCTAATTTTTTCCTGGACCGCCCTTTCGGGTTTTCAGTCCACCGTGATGCCCTTTTTTGCCCAAGCCGCATTTTCAGGTTTTCGACTTGTCGGGTGTATAGATTTTTCATTCTTTATCCCTAATTTTTGCCCGAACCCTTTTGGTTCGTCGGGATGCCCTTATTTTTTCCTAGGCCAGTCAACCTAGCGGGTCTTTGATTATGCGTAGTAATTTTTTGACTATGTCCACGCTCTCAGAGTGTAGGGAGTTGTCACTGTCAGTAGTGTCGTGTTGCCATACTACCAGAAGATGTTTGATCATGCAAGATTCGTTGCTAGAATTCATGTCCAATGCCCCAATTGATTCAGATGGAGATTTGCCCCTGGCTATTTGGCATTTTGAGAGATTGCTTGAATCTTGACTTAACTGCCCCAGATGATGGATAATGCTCATGCCGTGCCCCTTGGTTGGAGGTGTTTTTTTCCACTTGAGGTGACCCTTTTTATTGAAAAGGTTTTTGTTCACTAGATATTCGTCGTGCGAATTTCTCTGCTGTTGAACAAATAGTCATATGGAAACAATGTTATTTTAAGAATGCAAAGCTTATGTCTGTTTTGAAGTTCTTTGAAAATGCAGTTTTCAATAAAACAAGCGATTTTTTGTAAAATGTGGTGTCAACTCAGGATATACAGCAAGCCCTACAGGAGTCAGGATACTTTTCGTAACAATATGCTTTCGAACTAACCCATGCTTCAGCTAGGACTTTTAAGGGTTATAACGTGGCCTGGTTCACGGTTTAAGAAACAAAGGATAAAGGCTCAAATTTTATTTGTACCCACCCGTTCTTCGTGATGTTCTTCGATCCTAACCTCAGCTAATCATGCATTAGATCTCGTTAGAGTCTTTGCTCTGATATACCAGTGATGGTTCGGATACTGACAATTTATTTTGAACAGGAAGTCATTTTGTTGAGAGTTTGCAGGATCTCTTTCCTTTTGGTTTTTATTATCCCTGTTTTTTGCATGAACTGTTTCTTTTTGTGATTACAGTCAGCGGGATGCCCCATTTTTTCTTAAGTCTCCTTCACGGGTTTTGACTTATTAGGCTTTTATTTTGAGAGGTAATGACTGCCTGTCCTTATGATTATACGGAACCAACACCGTCTTTTGTTTTGGAAGGACTTCTTTGATGCCATTCATTGTGCACCTGGATCAACTGAGAAAACTACCCTGCCCCAGGTTATAATTAAGGGTTTTAATTTGTGAACAGAAAAACTCCAACTTATTTGGCTCAAAGGGGTTGACTAGGGATTATCTTCCTTATAACTCCACTGTTTAGGATTTGAAACAATGCATGTACCTTGTCAGTGGGGTCTGTTCAAAAGCATACTGTAGAGATTTTAATATCATTTTTGTCATCCTCCCTCTAAAGGCTTAGAATTTTTTAATCGAGAATTGATCATCACAAAAAATGAAAGCAATTTGAATATAGTGAAATACGAATGGATTGATTCAAAACAGACATATGCAATGAATTGATAAAGTAATAAAGTTGGACATGAATAAATGTTCGAACAATCAAAAGAAAATTACAACTTGAAAATTCTAATGAACAAAAATTCTTATCGTCTCAGTACTTGTCACTTCAAATGGTGAACCTTGGGGGATGGCAAAAGAATTCAATCTGACCATCTTGTGTGAGTTCCAATGCTCCTTCATCAATCAGGTCTTGAATTTTGTTGCTCAACGCCCAACAGATGTTAGTATCATACCCCGGGCTGTTGGAGTGATATGCATACCTTGCATCAATATTGTACCTTGGGGAGGATTTGTTTGGATTCTTAGGAGGGTCCTTTAACGTCACCAGATTCAATCTCAACAGGTGTTGTAAAGCCTGAGACAGCGACATGTTGAGCTTGGTAAATTGCCTCTTGGGCATATTTGGCTTACTCTGATCAACCCGTTGTTTATGGCAAGGTTGTTGTTGGACCCGTGAGGTAGTAGCAACTTGGAGAGGTCTATTCTTCATCAAACCAAACCTTTGACTTCTCGGAAGTTGATTAATGACTTGGTCTTCGGCCTTGACTGTTTGTTTCATGTTGTTGTATCTGTCTTGATGAAGCTGGTTGATAATGGTTCTCATCTCTTCCAGCATCTGGGTTTTCATGGCACTGAACTCAGCTTGCAGTTGTTCCAGCCGTTCTTCCTTATTGTCTTCAAGACTTTTCTTGACCAAGTTCCCAACAAGGAGTGTTTTCAACTCTTCCTGCCCCTTGGATAGGTTTAGGAATACGTCCCTGAACTGAGCTTCTCGAGTTTGAAGATCTTGGTTGTCTGGTTGGAAAGCCATTGCTGAAATAAACAACGAGAACATGAGAGACTTGTACTGGGAGACCTGTTATGCAATGATATGTATGATATATGTATGCAATGTTTTCAAGGATCTCGCGGGGTAAACAAGAAACTTGTTAGAATTTGAATTTCGCAGCTTTGATTGAAGAAACTTCGTGTTGTTAAGAGTCCTTCTTCAAGAGTCAAGCTCACCATATCGAGTGGGTCATAGCCACCGACTCAAGTCCTCGTGCTTTGATCTCTAGACGACATTGGCTAGAGGAAAATAAATCCCCTTTGCCCCTTGCTAGACATTTGATTTACCATGACCTGCATCACAAACCCTTGAGATCCTCAAAATGGTTAAGGAAATGTTAAGGCATGATGTTATAATGTGTATGCTATGCGTTTAAGCAAAAGTGTGAGGTGATGTAAGTAAACCCTGCAATAAATCCAGATTATTAGATAAGGACTGTAAACAAAACCTGCAAGGAACTCATGTTGTCAGATAACAAGAATGTGCAAGTAGTTCAAGTTTGAAAGCACATAAGTCACACAATAGCCCTTAAATTTCAGGCTGGCATGGAGTTTAGATATTACCCTCTTTCAGTTTAGTTGGTTCAAACCTGTCCTAAAAATAGTAACCGGGTTCTAGAGGATCTCAATATCACTGACTACCCTCGATCGGTCATAATTCCATTTTAGCAACCTTTTCTTGCGGCCAGAATCATCGCAAGAGTTTAGTCTCAATGAGTGTAGCATACTGCTACTGTTCTATGGCCAAGTTGGTCAATTTAAAGGTTCTAAGGTCAGTTGGTGCTTAATGACCTCTTAGCATACCCATATTCTCCTCATTGCGCCACAAGGGATATCGGTACATACTAAAGTGCCACACCAACGTAGCTACTGCTTCAACCGTATCGGTCTATGCCATACAGTTCCCTCACAGTTTATTTCTACTTACCTAAAGGGTACCCCCAGATCCGGGTTAGGATCTATATTAACTTTGATACAAGCCCACAAATATAAAGCATACAAGTCAAGCAATTGAAAACATTATGAACTATTCCTAAGGTACACCCCACTTATAAGTGTCTCCAATAGAGTCGCCAGTTCTGGTGATACGGTGGGAAGAACTGACTGTTTTTTAGAATGTTGGTTTACGTTTTGCCTTTGTTTTCACAAAATGTCGCGGTAAGCAAGAGTCACCACCGACTTTTATTTTATCCAACAAGGAAAGGAAAAAAGCACAGAAAAATTCCTTTTTCGAGATGTTTCTCGGGTTCGGGGGGTAGATTATAGAAAGGGAAGGTGTTAGCACCCTTTCTATCCGTGGTTATCCACGGGCTCTTAGGTACTTGCTCATTTGTTTTCAAAAATTGTTTTCTTTGTGCTTGTGGGTTTGAAAAAGTTTTTGTTTGAAAACTTTGATTTAACTCTTACTTCTGTCCTTAAGAGTGTATGAAGTGTTTTTGAAAACTTTGTTCGAAAAGTGTAAGTGTGAAGAGTTTTTGTTTTTTAAAAGAGCAAGTATCTAAGAACCATCTACCTACTCGAAAAAGGAGTCGTTCTATGCTATCTTCCTTTAGGCAATGTTATCCCACTATTGATGAGTAGGTAGCACCACCGTTGGAGTTTAAGGGTCAATTCGAATGCGGGACTTACGGTTACCAAAGCAATGTTAGGATGCCTTAGCGGTAACCCTAATGTCTTAGATCATTTGTTTTGAGGCAACAATATCTGAGGCAACCGCTTCGAGGCGACTATGATCTTTGGACAAGAGGGCGACCTCTAAAGTGACCTATACTTAATGACCGCGTACGAAGGCAACCAAGTGGGGTGTACCCTAAGAGTGCGCATGTGCAAGTGTGTCGTTTTCAGTTATTTTATCTTTGTACATGCTAAGGGTGATCTAAGTTGATTTTAGGTTAAAACATTCAGTCTTGTCATGCATTCCTATTATCAAACATCTAACAGTTATAATTTGCGGAAAATAAATTGCGGAATTTAAATTACAAGGCGTCGGGTATTTACATCGCCAAAGACAGACCCTTTTTAAAATAAATAAAGCGATAAAAAATAAATAAAGGTCCTATTAGCTATTACAAACCGGGAACAAGTACAATATTGAATAAATAGATCGCGTGCAGGAAATTAAATCGAGCGCAAAGTTATAGGGTTTTGACCCTTTTTTTGTTAAAGAAAATATCTTTTTGTTGTTTTTGAATTAAGGAAGAAATTACCTAAATTAATCAATTACTAAATTAAATTAATTAATTAATTAATAAAAAATAAATTATTTTTTTGGGTTTTTTGTTATTTTAAGAAAGAAAATAAAATAATTAATGTTAGTAAAAACCTAATTAAGTCTAGTTTAATTTTAATTACTTACAAAAATATGTTAAAATTATTCTAATTAACACCTAAATTAATTAATTTTAATTAATTATTCTAGTAAAAACTTATTTCTTAAAGCCATTAGTGATTGTCTTTCTATTTTATGTTCCTTTTTGTTCATTTGTAAACAATAGTTACGTTCAAATGCATATGTTCAAAAATAAATCATTGGACATTTTTGTAAACAAAACATAAAAATAAAGAAAAACATATAGTTTTGCACTTTCAAAGGGGTATCTTTGTATTAACTTGAACAAGTATTTTTTGTACAATGAGACGAACATTCTAGTAAGGGAATAACATCGTAAAAATTGAAAATTTGATACAAAGAAAAGATATCTATGTGCGATAATCCCATGGGGTTCCCATTCTGCTATAGCCTTCGTGCCTTTGAGCATCTTGTCCACTTGTTGCCTTGTCCGAAGTTGATTGGATTGATCAGAACCGCTGAGTTTGTTAGTCGAAGCCAAAGGTTGTCCGTAAAGGTGCTCTAACGGGACATAGTCATACGCTTTAATTCCTTAACTTTTGCCTGGTCCACCCTTTCGGGTTTTCAGTCCACCGGGATACCCTTTTTTCCGAAGTCGCCCTTTCGGGTTTTCAACTTGCCGGGTGTACAAAGGTTTTTTGTTTTATCCCTAATTTTTGCCCGAACTATTTCGGTTCGTTGGGATGCCCTTGTTTTGCCTAGGTGTGTCAACCTTGCAGGTCTCTCATGCATAGTATCTTTTGACTATGTCCGCGTTCACAGGGTGCGGTAGGTCTTCGCCATCCATAGTGGTTAAGATTATTGCTCCACCAGAGAATATACTTTTGATCACAAATGGCCCTTCATAGGTAGGAGTCCATTTTCCCATGGGATCACCTTACGAGAATATGATGCATTTGATCACCAAACCCCCGACTTGATACACTTGGCGTCTGACCTTTTTGTTGAAAGCCTTGATCATCCGTTTTTTATACATTTGACCATGACAGACAGCAGTAAGCCTTTTCTCATCAATCAAGTTTAGTTGATCAAGTCGAGTTTGGATCCAATCGTCTTCATTCAACCCTGCATCCTTCATAATTCTCATAGAGGGGATCTGGACCTCAATAGGCAAGACAGCCTCCATGTCGTATACCAGAGAGTAGGGTGTTTCCCCGATTTATGTGCGTTCCGTGGTACGATAACCGTGGAGAGCGAATGGTAGCATCTCATGCCAGTCTTTGTACGTGAATGTCATTTTCTGTATGATCTTTTTGATGTTCTTATTTGCAGATTCGACAGCACCTTTCATCTTTGACCGGTAAGGAGAAGAATTATGGTGCTGGATCTAAAATTGTGCGCATAGTGCGGTGATCATAGTGTTGTTGAGATTCGTACCATTGTTAGATGAGATTCTGTTTGATGAACCGGGCAAAAACATTCTTGGTAACGGAAGCGAAAGAAGCCGCCTTAACACACTTTGTGAAATAGTCAATGGCCACCAAGATGAAGCAGTGTCCATTAGAGGTTGTTGGCTTAATTTCCCCAATCATGTCGATGCCCCACATAGAAAAGGGCCAAGTAGGCGTCAAGACATTCAAAGGAACCAGAGGTATATGCACCTTGTCAGCATAGATCTGGCACTTGTGGCAGGTTCGAGAGTGTTGATAGCAATTTGCTTCCATGGTAGACCAGTAATAACCTTCTCGTAGGATTTTCTTTGTCAACGTATACCCACTAGAATGGGTGCCAAAAGTGCCTTCATGTAGATTAGCCATGATCTTCTCTGCCTCAACCTTTTCTATGCAACGGAGAAAAACAGAGTCATGGTTGCGTTTATAGAGAATGCCATTGCTAAGGAAGAACTTAGCAGAGAATCTCCTTAAGAACTTCTTATCATTGACTGAAGCTTCTTCTGGATATTCTTGAGCCTCGAGATACCTCTTGACTTCGTGGAACCAAGGCCGGTCCATTATTTCTTCAGTATTGATCTCGTGACAGTGAGCTGGTTCATCCATTCGTTCAATGGTGATCTGGGGAGCCTCGTCATCCCATTTAAGTTTAAACATGGATGACATTGTGGCTAGCGCGTCTGCTAGTTGATTTTATTCTCGCGGGAAATGCTCAAAGGTAATCTTCTCAAAATGTGGGATCAATGTCAACACATGTTCTTTGTAAGGGATGAGGTTAGGGTGTTTGGTGTCCCATTCCCCTTTGATCAGATTGATGACCAAAGCTGAATCTCTGAATACACTTAAGGACTAGATTCCTAAATTTATGGCAGCTTTGAGACTAAAAATGCATGATTCGTATTCTTCCATGTTATTTGTACAGTTAAAGCTGGGTCTTGCAGTAAAGGGAGTGTGACATCCTTCAGGAGATATGAGTACAGCACCTATACCATTTCCGAGTGCGTTGGACGCCCCATCAAAAACCAGGTTCCATCGGGATCCTTGTTCAGGTCTGTCATATGGTCTGAATTCTTCACAATTGTTTACAATCACGATGTCTTCATCTGGAAATTCGAACTTCATGGACTGGTAGTCATCCACAGCTTGATAAGCAAGATGATCAGCTAGTACACTGCCCTTTATTGCTTTTTGGGTAGTATACTGAATGTCATATTCCGTCAGGATCATCTGCCATCTTGCTATTCTCCCAGAAAAGGCAGGCTTCTCGAATATGTATTTTATTAGATCCATTTTGGATATCAATAAGGTAGTATGGGTCAGCATATACTGTCTTAGCCGGCGAGCAGCCCATGCCAGAGCACAACAAGTTTTCTCGAGAAGTGAATATCTTGTTTCACAGTCGTTAAACTTTTTGCTCAGGTAATAAATAGCATGCTCTTTTCGGCCAGACTCGTCATGCTGTCCCAGCACACACCCCATTGAATTTTCCAAAATAGTTAGATACATGATCAATGGTCTTCCCTCGACTGGTGGCATCAAAACAAGAGGCTCTTGTAGGTACTCTTTGATTTTGTCGAAGGCAGTTTGGCATTCGTCATTCCATTTGACTACTTGATCTTTCTTCAGCAATTTGAAGATTGGTTCACAAGTAGATGTTACGTGAGAAATCAATCTGGAAATGTAGTTTAAACGTCCCAAGAACCCTCTGACTTCCTTCTCAGTACGAGAAGCAGGCATTTCTTGTATTGCTTTCACCTTGGCGGGATCCACTTCGATACCTTTACCGCTGACAACAAAGCCTAGGAGTTTACCAGACCTCACCCCAA
This sequence comes from Vicia faba, assembly GCA_948472305.1. NCBI lineage: Eukaryota > Viridiplantae > Streptophyta > Magnoliopsida > Fabales > Fabaceae > Vicia > Vicia faba. The sequence goes on along the minus strand of CATIWC010001003.1, from coordinate 240,567 downwards.
ATGTACATTTATTTGGGTTCAACCTCAGCTTATATTTCTTTAGTCTCTCAAACAGCTTCTGCAAATGGTCAATATGTTCCTCCTCAGTTTGAGATCTGGCTATCATGTCGTCCACCTAGACCTGTATTTCGTGATGTATCATGTCGTGAAATAAGGCTACCATGGCACGCTGATAGGTTACCCCAGCATTCTTCAACCCGAATGGCATAACCTTGTAACAGAATGTCCCTCATTGTGTGACAAAGGTTGTTTTCTCCATGTCCTCAGGCGCCATTTTAATTTGATTGTAGCCTGAGAAACCATCCATGAAGGAAAACACCTTATGATGTGTTGTATTGCCAACTAGAATATCGATGTGGGGAAGTGGGAAATCATCCTTAGGGATTGCCCTATTCAAATCTCTGTAGTCCACGCACATTCGTACTTTGGTGTCCTTTTTAGGCACGGGAACAACATTGGCCACCCATTGTGGATAGGAGGTGACGGCCAAGAATCTGGCGTCGAATTGTTTCATGACTTCGACTTTAATCTTCTCTGGCATGTCTGGTCGCATGCGACGAACCTTTTGTTTTACCGGAGGGCAATCTTCTTTTGTCGATAGACGATGTACCACGATATTTGCATCAAGTCCTGGCATGTCCTCATACGACCAGAGAAAGACCTCAACATAATCATGTATCAACTGAATTAGACACTTCTTGACACTGAGTTCCAGATTGGCACCCACCCTGACTTCTTTCTTTTCCTCTTCGCTACCTAGGTTAACTGTGTCCACTGGTTCTTCGTGGAGCTGAATGATCCTCTCTTCTTGTTGTAGCAACCTGGCTAGTTCCCCTGGCACTTCACAATCTTCCTCACCTTCATTTTCGGCTTGGTTGATTAGATTTTCAGAGTCACAAAAGGCCATAGCAGAATCATTACCCATGGGATCCCGAATGGATGTAGATCTGCATTTTGAATGTGAGTGTGTGTAAGAGTATAACTATCTTTGAAATAAAAAATATAAAAAAGGAAAGACAAAGAACACAAAGTTTGTATGCAATAACGTCCATGATTCATTGATGACATGTGAAAATGAGGTAACAATCCTTACAAATGGACTATTGTGCCTCGGGTAAGACACAAGGCTTTAAAAGTCTGAATTGTTTAATTATTATAGATCTGACAAAAATTAAAGACAATTACTGTTGGATAAAAGTAATTGGGATAAAGTCTTTAGCTTCCCAGTTGATGAGTCCTCCATTGACAGTTGGGAAAATCCATTCCTCCAGGTCATAGTTGTCCTCATCATCATCCACTGTGTTGATTTTGTGGTTGCTGATCTTCAAGGGTGGTTCCCCGGCACGAGCACGGCGTACAGATTTATGGGCTCCTGAAGTGAAACCCAAATCAAATTTGTCAGACTTGTATGGGATATCCGGGAGTTGGCCCTAAATAGTACACCCACCTTATTTGATCACTGCCTTGGCATCTTTCAGAGAAGACATCTTTAGCGGAGGTCTTGTAATTTTCCGGATTTGGGAAACAGCTTTGGTTACTGTCACGGTTTGCGGAACTTCCTCGAAATGCTGAAATGGAGTATCAATGAATTCACCATCCAATTCCACGTATCTGAAGGAGTTCAAGTGACTGGCCATATATTCCTTTTCTCCATGGGCAGTAATTATTTTCCCCTCGGTCGGATATTTCAGCATTTGATGTAATGTAGACGTAACGGCACCAGTGTTGTGAATCCATGGTCGGCCCAATAAGCAGGAGTAGGAAGGGAAAATTTCCATCACGTAAAAAGTTGAATCAAAGGTTTGGGTTCCAACTTTTATGGGGATGTTCACCTCCCCATGCACCATTCTCTTTGAACCGTCGAAGGCCATTACCACTATATTGCTGGGTTTTAAGGTTAAACCTTCACAGTCGAGTCTATCAAGAGCCTTCTTAGGCGACACATTCAAAGATGAACCGGTATCAACCAAGACATGGGCCAAAGTTGTGCCCTGACATTCGACAGAGACATGTAATGCCTCATTGTGCTTCCTCCCTCTAGGTGTCAAGTCGGCATCAGAAAATCCTAAACCATTATCCACGGTCGAGCTGTCTACACAGTCTTGGAACTGATCAGTAGAAGTCTCTTGTGGTACATGGGCAATTTTAAGGAATTTCACCAAGGCCTTCGCATGAGCCTTGGAGCACAACAACAAAGCCAACATGGAAATCTTTGACAGAGTCTTCCCTAACTGTTCGACTACGTTGTAGTCGCTTCTCTTTATAATATTCAGAATTTCTTCCATCTCCTTTTGGGAGGCCTCAAGGATAGATACTGATTGCGCCTTCATCCGGACAGGCTCAACCAGAATTCTTTGCCCCGAGTCTCGGTCGACTCGGTGATAGGAGTATCAGCAGGTGTGACTATAGGGATTGTAGTAGTAGTAGTGACAGGAACAGGGATGATTATAGGACCGGTAATCGTCTTCAGATGAGCAATCTCTAGAGAGAAAATTATTCCACTTCAAGTTATCTTGTTGGTTCCCGCAATATTACTGATGTCGGGGTCAGCCTTCTCAAGAATTGAGTCTTTATCAGCCAACCAATCTTGTTTGACACCATGATAGTAGACGTCGCCCCCATAATTCCATGGGACAGTTTTATCTGATGAGTATGGGATTGGACCTGGCATATTAATTATCATTGGAGCTACTTTAGGAACTGATGTAATCCTAACGGGTCTTTTGGTGGAGACCCTGGAAGGATTGGCGGAAATGGTTACTATTGAAACATCTTTGTAAGAAACGGTTGGAACGGGAGTCTTTTCAAACAAAATCTCTTTGTCATCCATTAGGCATTGAACACCTGCTTTCAATAAATGACAACTAGTTGGTCGGGATAAACAGAAGTGGCAGTCTTCATCACATCTCGGAAATAAACCGGCCTTCAATAGGTTCTTCTTGACGGTCAGGAGAGGAGTAACAAGTTCATCAACATTAGAAACAAACATATCATCTTCAACATTGTTAAAACCACAACCATGCTTGGGCATAGGAGCGGTGATAACATTCGGGATTTCAGGAGCATCAAACTCAATTTCTTTAGCTTCAAGAAGGTCTTGCACCTTGTTTTTCAAAGCCCAACAGTTGTTAGTGTCATGGCCTAGCTTTCTAAATGGTATGCACAACGAGCATTAGGATGGTAGTGAGGAGAGGTTGTGTTAGGATTCTTCGGAGCATCTCTCAAAGTTACCAGATTGGATCTTAACAAATGTGGAAATACTTGAGATAATGTCATATTAATCCAGGTAAATTGTCTTACTGGTCTTTCTGTTCTAGGTTGATCTTTCCTTTGTTGAGTAGGTTCATGCTTTGGGATCATGATAGCCCCTACCATTGGTCGGTGTTCAGTTCTTTCTTGATTCCTTTGAGGATACACAACACCAACTTATTTCTTTCCAATAAATGGTTTTTCTTACAGTAGCAGAGGATGTGTCCTTTTGAATCTTCCCATTCTTAATCCCAGCTTCCACTCTTTCTCCAGTCAAGATTAATTCAGTAAAGCCTGCTGGAGAGATTCCAATTAAATGATTGAAGAAAGGACCGGACAGGGTGCCCAAAAACATGTCTACTAGATATCTTTCAGAAAGGGGAGGTTGGACTTTTCCTGCTAAGTCCCTCCATTTCTGAGCGTAGTCTTTGAAGCCTTCACTTGAAACCATAGCCATACTTTGAAGTTGAGTACGGGTGGGAGCAAGATCTGCATTGTACTAATCTTGTTTATAGAAAGAAGCGGCAAGGTCTTCCTAGTTGTGGATGTTGGCCCTTTCTAGTTGATAGAACCAATCGAGTTGAGTTCCGGATAGACTGTCTTGGAAAAAGTGGACCCATAAATCTATGTCAGCAGTGTGAGGTTGTATCTTCCTCACATAGGATTGGAGATGCATTTTGGGGCACGAAACTCTGTCGTATTTAGCAAATATTGGTGCCTTGAATTTTGGGGGAATGACAATCCCAGACACCAAGCCAAGCTCCTCAAAGTCTAGCCCGGGAACTTTCTGGATTTCCATTGCACTTAGTCGTTCTTCCAGATGCTTATATTTGTCGTCGGCCAAGGGATACTACTCTTCAGAGTAATCCTCTTCTTCTTCCCCTTCAGACTCTTGTTGGACAACTGCTTCCTTGCCTTTCCTCTCTTGATTATTTTTTTCACCAGATGACGTTGCAAAGTCTAGGGTCCGTCTTGCTTGTCCTTTGAACCTTCTTCCCATATTCAGAACTCCAATTACCTTCTTTGCTTTCTTCTTCTTTTCTTAAACCAACAAAGTTTGCAAATCCTCTTGTCCTTTGGCTAGAGTCAAGAACATCTGTTGAAACTGAGCATTTTGCGCCTGAAGGTCTTTTACTGTCTGCTCGAGATCCATCTTACTTAAATAAATAGCAGAAATATGAGGAGACTTGTTGTGAGAAAACCTGCTTATGTTATGATGAATGGTAAATGAATATGCAATGATTTCAAGGAAATTAGAGATTTAAATTTGTTTTAGACCAAAAAGGAACATATGTTATATTAATAAATCAAAGCTTGAGTACATCATGCCTCTTTTGGGCTTACAAATAAATACAAAAACTCTAAGATAAAAAAGTAGTACACATCCTTTTTGGTGCGATGTAGGCATTCAGGTTTCGCTCCTCATGAAGTTGTTTAGTAAGTTCCAAAACCTTCTTCTCTCAGGTGTAGAATTGGGCTTCGAAAGTGTCTCGCTCCCCCTTAAGTTGTATCCAATCCCTTTGTAGGTCTTCAAGAGAGGTGGGCATGTTAGGATGCAGGATAGTGTATGGAACATCTCCTTCCATAACAAGCTCAATGATAACTGGGAGAATGGAGGGGTACGGCATCATAAGACTTTGAGCACGAGCTCGTACTCATTTGAGGTAAGGCTCAAGAGGGATGGAATTCTTATGCCCCAACGTCTTGCTATGTACCTTGTTCAACATCCTCCAAGCTTGGATAAATCTCTGGCGATGGCCTTGATCGTCGTTCTCGTAGTAAAATACCAAACCTTGAATGAGAATCTCATGTGGGCCATCCCTTCGGGCGTAACCAAACTGTCTTAAGGCTAATCAGGGGTTGTAGGTGATACCTCCCCTAATGCCAAGTAAAGGGACATTAGGGAATTCTCCACAAATATCGACAAAAGTAACATTCTCTATAGATCGGGAACACCAATGAATGTCTGAATGTTTGAGTGTCATCAACCTATGTGACCATATTGAACCTTGCTAGTTCTTTAGTACAGATTGGGGAAGATGTGAAATAAACCATCTTGCCAAAATAGGAGTACAGCATATAAGGATACCTCTTTTCCTCATAGTGCGAGTGTTAAAGGAATGTAGTATGTCCCCTAGCAAAGTAAGCATCGGGTTACGAGACATGAAGATTTTGACGGCATTCACATCTATGAGTTTATCAGGATTTGGGAACAAAACCATCCCATAGATAAGGAGAGACACAATTTCCTCAAAAGCTTACAAATCCAAAGAGTTCCAACAATTTTGGGCTTTCTCAAATAAGAACTTTGCTAGGAAACCCTTGATACAAATCCTTATTTCCCAATTTGTTGTGATATCAGATGGTTGCAAATTTAGAGCTTGAGCAATCTCTTCTGGCTTTGGGTCTCTTTCTGTATTGTTGAAAGGTAGTTGATTGAGAATGGGAATCCTCAAGAGTTGGGAGAATTCTTCCAGAGTTGGCACAAGTTGATAATCGAGAAATGTGAAGCAATGGTGAAAAGGATCAAAGAACTGAAAGAGCACTTTCATCATGTCTTCATCAGTGTTAGAGGTAACCAAGTTTAGTAGGCGACCATGTCTTTCAGTAAATGGAGAGTTTTCAAGAATCCTTGATGCTATCTCTTTAAGTTGAGGAGGGATCCTTACAAGGTTGACTTGAATGGTTTTCCTGCGAATAGAATCCATGTCCTACAAAACAGAACAAGGATAAATCCCAAGATCCTTGAAATGGTTAGTGAACATGAGTATGATGTTATGATGTTTATGATGTTTATGATGTTATGTACAAGTATATATATACAAACAAAGCAAACAAGTCCTTAGGGGTAGGCTTGCATGTAGTATTATAGGCAAGTACCCTCTTGAAGTTTAGTTGGCTCAAACCTGTCCTAGTTATAGTAACCGGGTTCTAAGGAGCTCAATATCACTGGTTTGTTTCTTTGGGAATTGTTTCAGCGCAAGCCTCTTTAATGGCGACCAAAATATCCCAAAAAACCAAACCTCAATGAGTGTAGTATCGAGTATCTACCAACTTCGGACTGCACCAAAGTCGGTCATCTCACTACGTCCTAAAGGCCAAGTTGATCAAGTAAAGGTTCAAAAAGTTCATTAGTGCTTCATGACATCACTCAGCGGCCCCGTATTCTCCTTGACTACTCAAGGGCTACCGGTACCCACAAATATGTCACACTAACGTAGATATTGCTTAGACCATGTCGGTATACCCCGCACAGTTTCCATAACATATTGCTACTTACCTATAAGGTATCCCAAATCCTGGTAGAGGATTCAAACCCAAACAAAGAACCATAATGTAAAGCAAACGAGTCAAACAATGAAAGCAAGTAAATGTGATCTAGCCCTAAGGTAACCCCACTTTTAAGATTTCTCCCCAGCAGAGTCGCTAGTTCTGTGATACGGTGGGAGAACTGACTTGGGTGTTTTGCGTTTTATGGCAAATGTTGCGGTTAGAAAGAGTCGCCATCGACTTTTCTTTTATCCAAAAGGAAAGGTGAAAAAGCACAGGAAAGACTTTTGAGATTGTTTCTTGAGTTCGGGGGGGGGGGGGGGGGGGGGGGGGGTAGATTATGAAAAGGGAAGGTATTAGCACCCTTTTCATCCATGGTTTTCCATGGGCTCTTAGTTACTTGCTAGATCACTTGCTTTTGTTTGAAATTGCACTTTGTGTGGTTTTGAAAGTATTTTTGAAAAGAGGCCATTTGTTTAGGCAAACTTTATAATGATTCTCGTTCGTAAGATTGTATACAAAGTGTTTGATCTTTTTAAAATGTTTTCAAGTTTTGAAAGATGTTTTGAAAGTGTTGGTGTTTGTTTTGAAATGCAGCAAGTAAATAGGAACATTCTACCTACTTAAAAGTCTATCATGTTTATTTCCTTTTTCCTTTGACATTTTTATCTTACCATTGATTTGGTAAGTAACCCTATCTTTGGATGTAAAAGGGACGGGCGTGGGTCATCGTATAACCATGATTAGCAATGTTGCAAGGTATCTTAGCATTTTTCTTTAGGGACTAAGATCATTTTGAAAGGCAGCTTTAGATAGCGTCATCAAGGGACTATGATCTTGTATTTTGCTTGTCTTTGCTAAGATACCTCACATGCGTAATATGGCCATTTTTGTAAGGCGACCAAGTGGATTTACCCTAGGGGTGCTTGTGTGCAAGTGTGTTGATTTCATTCTTTGTTTTTGTCTTGATTAGGGTTTGTTATTTTGTTGGTTTTAGTTTTTCCATACAAAACCCTAATTACTAGCATTTGTATATAAAGCGATAAATTGCCGAATTTAAAATTGCTACGTTATTACATCATTTAGGGGAGGGGGTATACAAATTAAAAATGCGGAATATTGCAAGAAAATTAAACCTAAGTATGTATTACAACCATATTGAATATTGTACAAAATTGAAAATGAAATACAAGAATATAAATGGAAAAAGAAATCATTTTTGTTGTTTTTATGAAAGGGATTTTAACCTAATTAAGAGAGATGATTAATGAAAAATAAAAAAAAATTTAAACCTAAATTAATTAAGAAAGAAATTAAGTTAAAAAAAGTGTTTTAGGGTTTTTTGTGAAAAGGTTTTACCTTAATAAAAATAATATGAAAATTAATTAATTAAAATAAACCTAAATTCTAAATCAATTTTAATTAACAAAATAAATAATTAAACCTATGTCTAGATATTAATTATTAAAAAAAATTAATTATTAAGAGAAATATTTTTAAGTCTTTTTGTTTTATAGAAAAAATAAAATATTTAAGTGTAAATAATAAATAAAAATATTTTTGGATTTTTTTCATTAATAAAAAAAAATAATAATAATAATAATATTAAAGAAGAAAAGAAATAAAAAAATAAGAAAAAGAAAATAATAAAAGAAAATTGGGCCAGGTGGTGTCTTAGTAAAAAAGGGTGTATGATGATAGCAAAAATATAAAAAAAAGAGGCCAAAGACTGAAGGGCCCAGCACCTGTTTTGATCTCATGTTGCTAGCTTATTGTGATGTACCCTGGACCTACTCAGGTGGTGCGTTGGTTCTAGTCATGCAATGATCAGATGGTGATGAAATGAGGACACTTGATGCACGCGCTGGCTTGGTTTGCATTGAATCTGTGAAAATAAAACAATAAAAAATAAAAGGGTACCACTGGAGCTCGAACCCAGGTCCCTATAGTCACAGACGCACGTTTCTACCACTGGGGTGACTATACATCCGTTTATTAATACAAAACCATAAATATATATTAGAAACACATTCCTAGGCCTGTATCTTCTTCAACCTCGCGCCAGACCATTCAACACAATTTTTGAAACTGCTATCTCTCTCATTTCTCAACCATTTTCAAAAGTACAAAGATGAAAGTTGCTGGAAATTTCATCACAAATACAACCATGTAAATAACTTAAGCTAACAGTCAAAGATGAGTGGGAATTTTTCTGGCCCTAATTTAAAACCTAAAAATTTCAGAAACTTCAACTCTAAAATTCTCTAAGCTCAGACCATATAAATGCAAACTATGGATATATACAACTTCGTGGCAATGGTATCTACATTTTATCTTCATAAATCAGAATCAAATGACGCTTGTATGAAGAGATAGAAGTTTGAAAACTTACCTCTTGCAGCTGGAGTTGTGTATGGAGTTTAAGCAACCTTTGTGATGGCCTGATGATTTCAGTAGCTTCTCTGGACCTCCTTGAATGTGTTCCAACTCCTACTTTGCTTTGAGGATGGCTGAAACTCCTAACTCAAGTCAAGTTGTAAGCTTCAAATTTGGAAATGATGGATAATGATGGAGGAGTTACAGTTAGGAAACAAGGGTCTGGATCACTTTGATATGATGTATATTAAGAGTTTGGATGGTTAAAACTCAATACGCACGAGTGGATTTGGAGATGGTTATGTGAGGTTCAAAATTGTCAAGTTATGGCAGATTCTGAGTTGCAGAGTTCTTGGGAGTGTTTTGGTGTCTTAGCATTCGTGTGTTATGTTGCAATAGAATTGTCTATATGTATGGAAAAGGTTAGAGATCAAATGCACTCAAGATTTCTAAATTCTAGCCTTTTGGCTCTATAACTTGCTTTTGAAGAAAAGTGAGAAGACAAATCTCAAAGTGTTGTACAAGCATGTTCTGAGTTCCAAGAGGCTTTAGACACATTGCTTTTGGTTTATAGGGGTTGTGTGTGCAGAAAGAACAAGTGTAAAGCTCAAGAAGTTGACAATTGCAAAAGTGATGCTTTATCAAAATGGAAATGGCAACTTTGTGCCATAAATGGAAATATAATTTGGATAAAGGCTTAAGTGCTTGGATTAAAGCTCTAACAGCTGTGTAAAAATTTAACTATAGAGTTACAAACAAGTTTGAGGCCTGCAAAGCCAAGATTATGCATCCTAGGCTTGGATTTGAATTTTTGTTCATCATGAAATGGCTTGTAATTTAAGTTTGAAAACCCTAACTTCATCTCTTCGATTCTCCTTGCTCACAAATGATCTCAAGGAGTTCTTGGACATTTTGTAAATCTTGTAATGTTCTCTACAACCCCTCTTTGAATCACTTAATTCCCCTTGGAACTATATGAAAAAGTGTCATGAAGTTAGTTCAAAATCCTGACCAAAACTAGGGCAAAATTTCACAAAGTGTTTAATTTCAAGACCATGACTTTGTGAATTAATAACTTGAGATCCAAGCATTTTTAGAAGAAGTTGTGTAAAGCAATGTTGTAGATATCATGTAGATCTACAATTTTAATATTGAAAGTTTCTTTTTAATCATCTTACATCATAGTGAAAAATTGGCTCAAAGTTGTGAAAAAACATGAAGTTTTAAACACTTAGAAAATTTTCCAAGTTAGAAAACTTTGACTTTTCAAAATGAAATCTTTACTTTTTGATTTCTGGATGAATAAGTTTCATATTTTGACATGTTTTGATGAATTGTCATCTTTGACATTAGATTTTGACCAAAAAGTCAAAGTTTGACTTCTCAGTGTACAATTGACTTTTGATCAGTTGACTCAAAATTCACTATCAATCCAATTGATCTTGAGCCATGTTTTGGGTCATGCCATTAGGTCAAAGTGATGCAATTGAACTCTTGAGATCATGCTTCAAACCAATTGACCATTTGCTAGGTCAAAACTCAGAAATTGCCTTTCCTTAGTCAAAACCTTAATTTTTGACTAATTTGCCCTTTTGATGATTTGATCAAAATTCTTGAGGAATTATGGTCCAAACTTGATCAAATGATATATATGAGTTTATAATGTTGATGTGGATAAAAAATTATGAAGTTTGACTGCAAATTGCTCAAAGTTGACTTTTTCCCCAATACAACTGATTTTTAGGTCAACTGCTCAATTGACTAAGCAAGAATGTGATCCAAGGCTTGAAACTTGACATGAGTGATCTTGGGGGTCCATAATGATCCATGAAAGTTATATGAGACATTGAAAGTTCAATTATCCTTGTGCAATCTCAAATCCTAATTTTGGTCATCAGTACTCAAGGAGGTGTCTTGAGTTGATTAACCCTAGTGTAGTCTTGAACCAAGAGAGATCTTTTGTGAGAAAATAATTGTTAAGTGAGAGGGCAAATTTTGGGGTACAACAACGTGGTTTATCATAAATTTATTTTTAGGTTTAAGTATGACATTTTTCAAATGTTTGGTTTGTCTATTAACTTACATAAAACTCTATTTTATTTGAACATTTATAAATAAGAAATTCAATCAAAGTTTAAATAGTCTAACAAATTCAAGGATCCACGGGTTTAAATTCTTATTTGCATTGACTTATTTAATTTTACCTATTAACATAAATTTTGTGATACTATTTAATTGAGAAAAATTATTAAAATAAGTTATGATATTTTTTATAAAAAAATTTCAATTTATTTTCATAAATTTTTTATGATAACTAAGATTTATTTTTGTATTTTAATTCAAAATATAAATATAATATATTAATAATAATAAAATTATTTATATTTATTTAAATAAGGTGTTTTAATTGACTTAAAAGATTTTTTTATTATTTATGATTTAGTTTTTTTAACAGAATAGATTTATAAAAAAGTCTAAATTTTTTTATTTAAAAAAAGCTAACATAATTTGAACTTACGTAAGTATATGTCCCATTTATTATTCTTCTCTGTTTCCAACTATAAAGATTATCTATTTATTTCCAACTATAAAGATTATCTATTGAACAACAAATTGTTAAACATTTTGTTGATTTAGTAAACGAAATTTTAAAAATTTAATGCTTTGAATGTTAACTTGTGACTAATGGAAGGCTACTCAATTCACATGTTTCATTTTCATTGACAATTTGAATTTCTTTAAAATTTTACATTTTTAGTGAACAACAATTTTAAATATTTATATTCATGATAATGAAGACTTTTTTGCCGATTGAGTTAGAATTTACCATCATATATTTTGTTGATTTAGTAAATTGAATTTAGAAATGTGATGCTTATTTGAATGTTTCAAAGGTAGCTAATCCACTCCCTCTCTTGTGACCAATGGACTATCATTCAGTTCACAGGTTTTCACTTACATTTTTTTTCTTTATTTTGTTAAATATTTATACTCATGACAATGAAGACTCTCATTCCTTTCTTAAAAGTAGTATCATGGAGATCCATCATCACCTTGTGTTGTTATTCTCTTTTAGACACAGAGTATCATGGAGGTCCACCTCTTCTGTTGTTTTTCTACTAAAAATAAAAAGATAAAAATCAATCACATCCGCACAAGCTCTACATATATAGAAGTACACATCACATGTGGAAATATATATATATATATATATATATATATATATATATATATATATATATATATATATATATATATATATATATATATATATATATATATATATATATATATAACACATCACATGTATTAGTTGGTGACAACTCACTATCATTTTTTCTTGATTTAATTCGCATGTGTTTTTCAACCATACCTAACGAGACTAATAGAAGTGCAGATTGATAATTATAATTTCATTTTTGAAAAACTATTTATTTATCTTTTTAAGATTAATTTTAGTAAATTCAATAGTCTCCTATTTGATGTTATATTTAGAACTTGTATCCATGCAAATATTGAAATAACTTGGTAGTATATTTTTTTCATGGTCTTTATCACTCTCTTATTAATCGACTTCGTCTTCTTGCTGACTACGTTATCATATATTTAGATTAACGTTGTCATACTTTTAAACCATATATATTTCCAATATGAGACTTGGTCTTCTTTCTAACTACATTATCATATATATCGTGTCACATATGAGAGTCTGTTGAATTGACATCAACGATTGAGTTGAATGTAGTTCTTAACTCTAGAGCACGGTCTTTTAGGGAGGGTCTACTTGTTTGTCACTCTAGATACCTGAAGTTTTGAATTGAACATTCGAAATAGATCGATTTTGTTAGATCATTTGATCGATCTAAAACAATTGTCCTCTAAGACATTACTACCAAATATGGGACTAGAATTGTTATAGATTAGTCAAGAGCGACCTCAAGAAGATTATGTTTTTTGTTTTGTTTTACGGCCTCTGTTGGATTCTCATGATGGCAAGTAGGCTGGTGATGAGGTGATGAGTGGCCGACCAACTTTCCTTGAAAGCTACCATTGTTGATGGTTGTGAAAATCCACGGTGATTAAATCAATTAACATAAATGATTGATGCGATCAATATAGGAGATTAAAGAGATTCAATGTGGAGTTTCGTGAGAATCAAAAAACTATTCTCGCTGACGCTCACTATTCTGATGTGGAATAGGAAGTTGGTGATTTGTTGGTGAAGTCTGTTGCACCCCAAAATTTACCCTCTTGATTTAGGCTTATGTTTCATCATAAACATCATATTGCATTGCATTCATACACTGTGATGGGATCGAGGTATTTTGGGTTATCAAGTCTTCCTCAAGTTGTGGGGATTGATTGTGTTGACAAGTTGCTCAAGAAGGGCCTTATCATCTAAACCCCTAGATCATTCAAGCCCAAAGGTTCCATATATCTCAGGATATCTTGTCCACCTCATTGGATCATCAGAAGATTAAAGATTGTGTTGATTATAAGGAGAATCACTTTCTTTTGATTCATTAGTCAAAATTAGGGTTTTGGTTTATTAAGCCTATTGATGGATGTGCAAGTTTTGATTTTGAAGCTACAACACCTCTTTGACATTGGAAATATCTTTGTGCAAGAAATTGGCCAAGATATCCAGAGGATTTGGAGTTTTGAAGATGATTCATCTTTCTCCTAAGGTATTGACCAAAACTAGGGTTTGAGATTTCATCAGGATTTCTTGATAATTTTGAGTTGAAACTTTGTACGTGGCCTCTATATGTTTGGAAGATCATATATTTGAAGCTTTGATCATCAATTTTGAAGAGAAGTGGATCAATAAATTAAAAGGGGCAAAATGGTCATTTTGGCCAAAATCAATCAAAGTCAAAGTTGACCAAATGAACTTTTGGTAAACCATCAATTCAAGGGTGTACTTTACATATTTCAACATCAATTTGGTCATAAAATTAAGAAAAGTGAAATTTTGAGTTGAAACTTGTTCATGAAGAAACCCTAAAAAGTTTCTAAAAATGGAAAATAAGGATTAAACTTAAAAAATTCATATTTTATTCATCTTTGATCCAAAGGATGCAAATGAAATATGTTTGGAAAGCTAAGAGGATGATATTTCATTCCCTTTTGGTCGCATGTCCAAATTGTCAAGGAATCAAAAGTTATGGTCTTTGGAAGTTCATGTCTCAAGGTGAAATTATAGGTCATTTTTCAAAAGGAAAATTTGATGGATTCAATTAAGAAAACTGAAAACTACAACATTGTAGAGCTTTTCCAGAGCTTTCCAAATTGTACTCATAGGCCTATTAATTCAAAAGCATGAGCTCAAATCGAAGGAGTGAAGTTGAGACTTTTTTGTGAATTCATGCACACCATGCAATTTGCAAATTCTTGATAATTTGATTTATGGCCCTTTGTTTCACTTCAAACTTGGCCCATGACTCATTTGCAATGTACTAAGGCCCATCATGCCAAAGTTTGAACTGCACATGGGAAAATGCAAGGGCAATCCGTGGTTTTGCAAAAAAATGGCATGAAAATGCCTAATCACCAACACTTTATTAATACAAGGAATTAAGACTTAATCTTTTGCTAACCTCTTTCTGAGATAAAAGACCTGAAATGCACGTGAAAGGCTTGAGAATGCACGAGGGATTTGAGTGTTTCATGTGCACACTTCACTTTTGCAAAAAATTGGATTCATTCTTTCTAATGGTTTTCAGTGTGAAAAGCTTATCCTACCCTCTTCCTCGTGCTCTATATATTGAAAGGCGAGCTTCATTGAGCTTCATTGGTGCTTCATTTTTCCCTTGAGCTCAGAATACTCCATAGCCACTTGTTCTACAAATTTCTTTGATTCTCTCAATTTACTTGCGTGTTTTGAGTGTTTCTTCTTGCATTCTCTTCTCCAAGTGATAAGGATTGTAGATCGAGACTTGGTTTGCAACTGGAGTGAAGGAGACAGTAGATTCTTTTTTGCCTTAAAGGTTAGAATTCTTAACTTTGGATCTTGATTTCTAGCCGTGCATTGTGTGATTTGAGCTTAGAATCATGTTGTTTGATGTTCATTAAGTGTTTTTGTAGCTTTAGAGCTTTTGATTTGATGAGATGTGCATGCATGATGCATCTGAAATTTTCTGCTCAATGAGTTTTTGCCATTTTCATGAGATATGTTCTTGATCTATGGTTAATTATTTGATATAATTCGAATATCATAATGTAGATCTCGTTTCTGGCTTTGCTTTGCACAAAACTTCATGAAAATGGTGTAGAAATGAGCATGTTATGTTGATCAGAACATGAGGTGATGGATCTGGTCTTGCGCGCGTTTTTTCCCTAGCTAGAGGTTGAAGAGGTTGAGATCACTTGACCTTTAATATTTGAACCAATTTCATGCATATATGAATTTGATGTTCCTTTCTTCTATTCTTTTTGAATCTTTGAGGTATATTGAAGGCACTTGTGCAACATGTATGAGAATCAACTGTCTAAAATTTTGATCATACCCTTATAGCATATTAGAAGCTTGATTTCAAATCTTTGAATGGTTTAATCCTTCTAACTTTGTTTTATTTGACCTTCTTTCATTGCTAACTTGTGATCCAAGCTTTGTGATACATTTTGTAGAATCCCTCTTCTATTATGCTTGTGAACCTTAATTAATTGAATATGTATGGTTAAGTAATGTTTGCTACTGACTTCCAAGGTCTTTGATTGTATTATTCTCTAGCTCCTTTGATCCTTGACTGATACTTACTTGTCAATTCAAAATGGTGATAAAAAGGAGCAACAGTTCTTTTAGTTTTGACCTAATTGTTGCCTATGCCTACTTGGTGTTTCTCATGTATAATGCTTTGATATTTGCTATCATGTTTTCCCATTGCCTTATCGTGTCATCATCCATCCCTTATGTGACTCGTCATTTTTTGTGAGATCACTAATTTGTCTGTTGAATGTGCGAGGTACTCTGAGAAAAGTTTCCCATTTTTTGACTTGATGTTGCAGTGTTCCACTTTATTTGTGGAACACAATTAGCTATGCTTGCACCATTCTTGTGCTTTGCATATTTGATAGTCTTTGCAAGATATATGTCACTATGACTGCTATACATCACCTATGGGATATGTTCATATTTGAATCCTCTGTGCTTATATTTGACGGCATGATTTCTGACTTGATTTGTTTGCTAATGCTAGCTTGCTTGAAAATTCTTTGGGTTTCTTTTTCTTGATCAGTTGCTACAGACAGTTATTCTTTTGGTATTGCAATAATTCTTACTGTCTCTGCCATTTATTGCTTTCTAGAAATCATTTGAAGTAGGAAGCAGGAAATAAAGAGCGTGCGCTCGAAGTCGATGTTTAAAGGCCTGTAGCAGGCATTCCTCACTTCATTTGATATATGTGTTGTGCTTGTGTTTGTTTCTTTCTTGTTAATCGATGAGTCACTCAATTTAGAAATTGAGATCACGAATTCTCTCTCATTGCATGCTCCCTATAGGACCTCATTATTTTCCTTTATTTATTTTTGATCGATGAGTCACTCAATTTAGAAATTTAGATCACGACTTTGCTCTCATTGCATGCTCCCTATAGGACCTCATTGTTTTCCTTTATTTCTTTTTGATCTATGAGTCACTCAATTTAGAAATTGAGATCACGACTTCACTCTCATTGCATGTTCCATATAGGATAGTTTTTTTTAGACTCCCTTTGCCATATTAACCTAGATAGGATCCCTCTAGGTGTGCTCTCTCAAACGTTTTGGCTTGTTTGCTTGATTTCATCTTTGTGTGTTTATTTTGAGATGATATACCCTCACCATGCTCCCTTAGGATCGCTCGTGTAGGTTTAGTCCTCGAGTTAGACATTAGGATAGGTATTCATGCATGCTAACATAGGATAAAAATTCCCTCTTTCATCCTTAACCTTAGGGTCAATCATTGTATGATAATATTAGGGGTAGTTCTAGGTTAGTCTCCCTTAGTTATTTTTTATTTCTTTGCATATTGCATCTTGAAACTAAAACTTCTTCTTGGAAAATCATAAAACATCTTTAATAAACTTAAATATTTCTTCAAGGTAAAAGATACAAACCAATCTTATTTGTTTTTGTGCCTTTCGGCTTTGTTTTAAACCTTGTTAATGATGTTTTTCCATCCTTACCATAAAGTCTTGCCATCCTTACCATAATGTTTTTTCCATCCTTACCATGATGTTTTTCCATCCTTGCCATGATGTTTTTCCATCCTTACAATTGATGTTTTTCCATCCTTGCCATGATATTTTGTTATCTTTTTTTCGATGTTTCGCCATCGCGCACATATTCGTTATCCTACTTTGATTCTCAATATCATTGTTATGTGTGATATTTTATCATCTGGTTTATTGATGTTTCACCATCTTTGCCATGTTATCTTTTGCCGATGTTTCGCCATCGCGCAGATGTTTGTTATCATACTTTGATACTCAATATCATTGTTAGGTGTGATGTTTTATCATCTGGTTTATTGATGTTTCGCCATATTTTCCATGTTATATTTTGCCGATGTTTCTCCATCGTGAACATGTTTGTTATCCTACTTTGATTCTCAATATCATTGTTAGGTGTGATGTTTTATCATCTGGTTTATTAATGTTTTGCCATCTTTGCCATGTTATCTTGCTATCTTTTTGCTGATGTTTCGCCATCGCACATATTCTTTTGTCGATGTTTCGCCATCGCGTATGTTTTTCATCCTACTTTGATCATCGATATCATTGTTAGGTGTAATGTTTTATCATCTTGTATGATATTTTGCTATCATGCTGACGTTTTATCATCTTATCTGAGTTTGTGTTACCATGCGATGTTTTGTCATCCATTTTTTTTGCTTTATCATTGATGTTGATGTTTTATCATTTATCTGATGTTTTTCCATCTTGATTGTTGCTTTTGTCTTCTTAACTAAAAAACACAAACCAACCAAAGTATATGAGCCGAACTACAGCTATTCTGATTCCTTAAAATGGATACGAAGGCATTGGGGTAGGGCCCGAGCTAGCACAACTTTTATTTTCCCTATATTATTTTCTCTTTTATTTTGCTTGCATTCCCTCTTTGCATTTTCTTTTAGCTATTAAGATTTAGATTTAGATTTACACACTCTTATATTAGAACAAACAAGAGTGGATACCGTAGAGTACTACGGGCGTATGGGGTGCTAATACCTTCCCCTCGCATAACAGGCTCCCTTACCCGATCTCTCGGTCGTTTGATCGTGATTTCACCCTTCTCAGGTTTTCTCGATGTTTACCTTTCCCTTCTTGCGGTATAAAAGACGTGCGGTGGCGACTTTATTGATTCTATATCATATGACGGTTCGGCCGGTTGTTTTAGCTGGCAACTTCACTAGAGAAAGATTGACCTATTGCTGGTCCATCCCGGAGTCGATCCTAGCTCTTGTTTGTTTATTTCTTTGGGTGTTTATTTATTTCCTATTATTTATAGCTTTATATACACTGCTTGCATATGTTTGTGCATGAATTTTATCTCTTTACATATATTTGGTTATCTATTGTGTTGGCTCTGCTATCATATTGGGTGGGTGTTACAAGAGGTAAAAGTCCTAATACCCAGGCCAAGTGACAACCATAGGAACCTTAGGAATAGAGTGGAACATGAACGGCTAGTTGACTCTAGTTTGCTAGTGCATTCATATCGTCCACGCTCAGATGAGATTACAAATGGGGTGTTATCGTTTCACATTGGTGTTTCAACGATAGTGGCTTCAGGCGTACCCATGATTCTGAGTTACCCTTTCCTTACCCTGACCTAGTTTAAACATGTGAGCGGGGAGGGAATTTTGATCCTTACAGGTACCGTTGGTGACTCTTTTTTTGGTGACTATATTTCTAAAAAGGAATGACTTGTCATTACAAAGTTCTGGATCTTGGTTTCCCAGCATATTCAGAACAGTACAGCAGATACCTTGATTCCTATGTGTTTGCATCACATCATGGCATATTTATTTTCTATAAACAAATGCAAGAAAAAATGTATGTATGTTTAATTCACATATGCATGTTATTTCCATGGTATTTAGAAGTTGTCATTGGCATCCGAACGAATAACAACATGAGCACGAGTGCAGAAACTCTTAAGAAGAAGGTTATCTATTAGTTTGTGTTTTATGGGGGTCGATTGTGAGAGTTGGGAGCCCTTGTGAATGGTCTAAATGAAAACATTTTCAGGAAACGGTATGGGAACTTGTTGCCACTGGTGAACGGTTTTTATGAAGAATGGGCGTTAACAGTGCTTCTTCGGTTCTATGATCCACAACTACGTTGCTTTACTTTTCAAGATTACCATCTAGCACCAACCCTTGAAGAGTACGCTTATATTATTGATATAAAGATCACATACAGTATTCCTTTTTCTCAAGTGCCTGAAATTCCCAACTACATGGCTATCGCTAAAGCTCTTTATTTGACCGTTAGCAAAGTGGAAGGCAATTGGATCAAGAAATGTGACGTATAGGGTATTTCTCAAGATTATCTGATAAACAAAGCTAAAGGATTTGTAGAAGAAGGAAAGTGGACGAATTTCAATGCGTTATTAGCCGTGATAATTTATGGTTTAGTCCTCTTACCTGTGGCAGAAAGGGTGGTGGATTTGGAAGCAATTTGGGTCTTTATGAATGACAATCCGGTACCGACATTATTGGATGATACTTACTTTACTATTCATTCTCAGCATGGTAAGAGGGGGGATATGGTATGCGGTACAACTTTACTTTACAAATGGTTCGTGATGCACATGCCTACCAGGGGACCATTTATCGACACTATTGAGACGTCTCTTTGGGCCCCACGGATCATGGGACTCACTTCTTACAACATTGTTTGGCACAACATGGGAATTCTGAAGGAGTTCATTACATGTTGCGATGAGTTTCCTAACGTCCGACTCATGGGAACCAAAGGTTGCATCAATTATAATCCCACTTTGGCACGGCGCCAATTTGGATTCGTAATGACAAATGGACCTACTGAGCGGGAGGTGAGGGAAACCGTTTATTTCAGAAAAGGAGGAGATGTTGCTATGTTTGAAAGAGTAAAAGTCGCCTGGAAACACATTCACCGAAAGGGAAAGCAGTCTTTTGATAAAAGTGGAGGTACGAATCTTGACGTCTATTTAAAATGGATTCAGGGTTGAGTGAAGGTGTTGTTGTTGCCTTATAAGAGGGAAGAACCATTGTACCTGCAGCCTGTGTATGGTCCACTGATAGATAATTTCCCATCTTATGGAAAGGAGGTTGATCACCTTTCTCATGGCAGGACATATTCTAAGCAATCCGCGCCAGGAGAATTCGAAGTTGTACCAATGGCATGCCTCAAAAACACCAAAGCTGAGAATATTAAGCTACAAGCTGATCTGGAAGATAAGAATATTGAACTTTCCTTTGCTCTACAAGAAAAGAAAAGACTTTGGAGGGAGAATCGGAATAAAGATCATATACTGGAGGGTCGTGGATCATGTGAAAAATCAAAGAGGTCGAGGATTAGGAAGTCCAGCTTAACTAATATTCAAGATATGGCACTTTTAAAAAGTCAACAAAAGGTTAAGTGTAACACCCCAATTCTACCCGGCAATTATAAATGTAAATCAGAGTTAAAATCATTCATGCAAACGAATCAGGATGCCACAAATTCATATTTCAAAACACATCGCATTCATCGTGGATACATAACACTTTAAAACTTAGGATGAAATATCAGCATAGCAATTTAATCTCTTAATTCAACAATTTAAACATCTACGCAGCGGAATTCATAATAACATCTTTGTCCATCGTTACAGGAACTTCAAAATAATGCATACTTAGCAATCAACAAATTAAAGTTCAACAACTGAAATAATCAACAATTAAAAACAACAAGCGTTCATCCCCCCGAGTGTTACATATCAGAGCAATGACACTGACTCGAACTATTGAAGGTATACAACCTTCACTCTCGATTACCTGCACGTTACCAACATAAGGGCAATATTCAAACAGAAGGGGTGAGATATCTAACAATATAATAAAACGTATGATAATTAATATATTAAAATAGATCACATAATCATCACCACTTCTCATCTTATAAACAACAATAATCGCAACAGAATACCCATAATATACACATTCACCGCATCAATACACAACTTCTTTATGCAATCGTATAATGTGACTCAATACTATGCAAATGCATGTGGTACCATTGGAGCAGAACTCCCATCTAAAAAATTTGTCAATAAATAGAGGCATCAACAAGGCATAAGTCTTCATCTTAATATTTGCCAATACAGGCCATCTTAACGAGCATAAGCTCCATCTTGAAATGCAATGTATGCGACACAATCATGAACGTAATGACAACACCATAATTAACAACATCTCAAGACAACATCATTGTTGGCCAGAAGCCTACATCTTAATAGTTGCCAATTATTAAAGGCATCTCAACATCTTTCATCAACATCGTTCATCAAGATCATTTATCATCATAATTCGTCAAACATCATTTATACATCATAATTCATCAAACATCATTTATACATCATAATTCATCAAACATCATTTATCATCAACAACTCAGCCATACAACAATACAACAGTAAATCGTCAATCTTGCAACATTGATCATAGGTATACAACATCATATTTCCTATAATTAATTAATCATCTAAGGCTTCCTTCTAAATTACCAAACCTCTACATATTACTATTCTGTAATACTACATCATTATCATCATTAATCCTACTGTTACAAACCAAACAGTACTCTATATTCATCTCATCCTCATCATTCTTCATAAAAATCAACATAGCGATTAACGCGGGGATTAACACTAATCCTAATTTGGATACTAGTATTATCCTTCCTACTCTTCCTTTTGATCCTTAAGAATTAAGTTCATCGCGTTAGCTATTCAACACTTTGAACGGCACCTCAAACGGAGTCTGAAAACTCAAGTTACAGCCTTTTCAAAACGATTCTGCCAAAAACTAGACAACATAGATCGACGCGTAATGCCTTGGGTCGACGCTTACTGGACTTAACACGCTACACGAGTCGATGCATACTCTCTTGTACCGACTCATACTGAGTTTGCAACACTGCATGTATCGACACATGCTCCTGCATATCGACTCATCCTGAGTCTAAAAGCCTGCATGTATCGACGCATGGCTCCTTCGTATCGACTCATCCTGAGTCTAAAAGCCTTCATGCATCGACGCATGAATTTTGGGGTCGACACATACTTCTCTGTCACGAATATTTTCTGCGATTTCACTGTGTTTTCACTATGGTTTCCATGCTTTAGGCCCTAAAAACATCCTCTAATCATAGGTGATCATCAATTATAATTATCCTATAATTCTACATCATTTATACAGCATTGGGGCATCATTCTTCATCCGAAAATCATTGATTCTCATCACTCAACAATATAAATAATTCAATCATAAACAAAACAATCTTTCACATTTAATCCCACATACCAATCATCATAAACCCTATTATAGAGTTAGAACCCCACCCTTACTTTGGATTGAAGGTTGCTCTACAACTTTTCCAATTGAATCTCGTTCTGCCTCTTTTCCTCCTTTCCAACAGCTTTCATGTTCTCTTCTTTCAAACCCTTATTTTCTTTCTCTCTTACTGCTTCTTATTTTATATTATTTCTAACAATAATAAAATAACCCTATTATTCTCAAAATACCTTAATGGGCTTAAGACTACTACACCCCCTTATTACTACTTCTATCCTTAAAAACAAGCCCACATCAAATAATATTATCATTCTAATATTATTCCATATCTTAATAAAATAAATAAATCCAATTGATCACAACACATCAACTGTCACCATAACACAACTTCACAAATATTCCAAAAATAATTTAATTAAATAATTAATTAAATTACGGACGTTACAACTCTCCCCCACTTAGAATATTTTCGTCCTCAAAAATTTACCTTAATCAAACAACTCAGGATAGGAGTCCCGCATCTTTCTCTCCAACTCCCAAGTCATGATTTCTCCAGAAGCCCCTAGCCAAACAACTTTAACCAAGGAAATCTCTTTGCCCCTCAGAGTCTTTATTTCATGATCCGTGATCTGTACAGACATCGTCTCTATCGTAAGATTATCCCGTACTTGCACATCATCCATATGAATCACATGAGATGGATCTGAAATATACTTCCGGAGTTGCGACACATGAAACACATCATACAAATTTGAAAGATTAGGCGGTAAAGCCACTCTATAAGCAACATTCCCCACTCTCTCTGAAATCTGATATGGTCCAATAA
Source organism: Vicia faba (assembly GCA_948472305.1). Classification (NCBI taxonomy): domain Eukaryota; kingdom Viridiplantae; phylum Streptophyta; class Magnoliopsida; order Fabales; family Fabaceae; genus Vicia; species Vicia faba. Next base: position 217,324 of record CATIWC010001003.1, on the reverse strand, counting down.
AACAAGTGAGCTTCTTAGACTTCAATGCTCGCCCAACACCAGTCACAGGTGTAACTCTTAAAAACACATGGTCACCCGCTTGAAATTCTAAATATTTTCTTCGCTTGTCATGATAACTCTTCTGTCTACTTTGGGAAGCTTTCATCTTTTCTCGAATAAACTTCACCTTCTCAGTAGTCTCACGAACAAGTTCAGGTCTAAGTACTACACTTTCACCAGATTCGTGCCAACATAGAGGAGTTCTACATCTTCGACCATACAACACTTCAAAAGGTGCCATCCCAATATTGGAATGGTAATTGTTATTATAGGTGAACTCTATCAACAGAAAATAAGTATCCCACGAACCACCCTACTCAAGAACACATGCCCTCAGCAAGTCTTCCAATGATTGAATAGTTCGTTCAGTCTGACCATCTGTCTGAGGATGATACACTGAACTCAACCTCAACTTAGAACCCAACGCTTCTTGCAAACTCTTCCAAAAATCAGAAGTAAATCTTGGATCTCTATCTGACACAATGCCAAAAGGAACACCATGCAGCTTTATAATCACACTAGTGTAAATCTCAGCCAACTTCGACACTGGAAAACGGATGTTAATAGGAATAAAATGAGCTGACTTCGTAATCCTATCAACAATTACACAAATAGAACCATGTCCTCTTAAAGTATTAGGTAACCCCGTCACAAAGTCCATCGAAATGATATCCCATTTCTATTCTGGAACTTCTAACAGTTGCATCAACCTTGCAGGCTTCTGACAAGTCAAACATGCATACACAAACTGAGCCACATCACTCTTCATTTCAGGCCACCAAAACAAACCTTTCAAATCTTGATACATCTTTGTAGCTCTTGGATGAATACTCAACTTACTATTATAACTCTCTTCAAGTATCACTTTCTTCATCTCAGCATCATCAGGAATACAAATCTGGTTACGAAATCTCAACACACCCTGTGCATTTAGCTTAAAATCATTATTCTCAGACTGATCGATTCCAACCATCAAATCTACCAGTTTCACATCCAACTTCTGAGCTTCTCTGATACTATCTAAAAATTCATTATTAATCCTCAACATACCCAATATAACACTCTGCGGCGTAACCTCGCAAACTAAGATCATATCTCTGAACTGTTCAATTAATTCCAATTCTTTAACCATCAATACTGACATATGTAAAGTCTTTCGACTCAACGCATCAGCTACCACATTCACTTTTCCTGGATGATAATCCAAACCGAAATCATAATCCTTTAACAATTCCAACCATCTTCATTGCCTCATAATCAACTCCTTCTGATCGAATAAATACTTTAAGCTCTTATGGTTACTAAACACTTCAAATCTAGAACCATAAAGATAATGCCTACAAATCTTCAACACAAAGACAACTGCAGCAAGCTCTAAATCATGCGTAGGATAGTTCTTCTCATGAGTCCTCAACTGCCTTGATGCATAAGCAACTACCTTATCACTCTACATAAGCACACCTCCTAAACCCATCATAGAAGTATCACAATACACCACAAAAGGCTCTCCTGGATTAGGCAACGTCAAAATCGGAGCCGACGTCAATCTCTTCTTCAATTATATAAAACTTTCTTCGCACTGAACATCCCACACAAAAGCTCTACCTTTACAAGTCAACTTAGTCAACAGAAGTGCCAACTTAGAAAAACCTTCGATAAACCTTCTATAGTAACCAGCTAATCCCAAAAAGCTTCTAATCTCAGTAGCTGACCTTGGAGTTTCCCATTGCAACACAGCGTCAACCTTCGATGGATCTACAGTGATTCCACTACCTCATTTCACGTGACCAAGAAAACTAACCTCCTTTAACCAGAACTCACACTTGGACAGCTTCGCGTACAACTTCTTCTCTTTCAAAACTTGCAATACCACTCTTAAGTGTTCTGCATGCTCTTCTTTTGACTTAGAGTAAATCAAAATATCATCAATGAACACCACTACAAACCGATCCAAATAAGTATGAAAGATACGATTCATATATTCCATGAATACTCCCGGTGCATTAGTAACATCGAAAGGCATCACCGAATACTTATAATGTCCGTAACGCGTTCTGAAAGCCGTCTTATGGATATCTTCATCCTTCACTTTAATCTGATGGTAACCCAAACTCAAATCAATCTTACTAAACACACGAGCATCCACCAATTGGTCCATCAAGTCATCTATTCTTGGAACCGGATACTTGTTCTTAATCGTCACTTTATTCAACTGTCTATAGTCAACACAAAGCCTCATGCTTTCATATTTCTTCTTTACTAACAACACTGGAGCACCCCACGACGATACACTTGGTCTTACAAACTTCTTTTCAAGTAACTCTTCCAATTGCTTCTTTAACTCTGACAATTCAGATGCAGACATCTTGTATGGTGCCATAGACATAGGTCTGGTACCAGGTACAAGATAAATAGAAAATTCAACTTCCCTCTCCGGTGGTACATCAGAAATTTCATCAGGGAAAACTTCAGGAAATTCACACACCACCTGCAACTCTTCAATTATAGCTTGAGTCTCTACAGATAGTGACGCCATCAACGAGAACATCTGTGTTTCTTCTTGCATCAACTTCCTCAACTGTTTAGCAAACAACAGACTATCTTCCTCTTCTTCAGGAGTATAAAACCTCACAGACTTGTCATAACAGTTAATATGAACATAGTTATGCTCTAACCAGTTCATACCCAAAATCACATCCAAACCTCTTAACGGTAAACAAACCAAATCAACAGCAAAGTCTCTGTCGAAGATTGACAAGGGAAACTTTAAACACATAAAAGAAGTAGTCATTGACCCCTTCGTTGGAGTATTGACGACCATTTCTCAATTCATAGAAGATAACATAAGACCCAATCTTTTAACACAATCAGCAACAATAAAGCAATGAGTAGCACGGGTATCAATAATAGTAATTAAAGGAGTACTATTATTGAAACATGTACCTTTGATAAGTCTGTCCTCAACAGCTGTCTGATCCTCAACCAAAGCGAACACTTTACCACTTGTTTGTGCCCTCTTCGGTTTCTGACACTGACTGCCAAGGTGCCCTTCTTCACTACAATTGAAACAAATCACATCCTTATGTTTGCACTCAGATACAACATGTCTGTTCTTACCACAACAGAAACACCTCTTTACTTTAGTAGTACACACATTACTCTTATGCCCAGATTTCCCACATTTAAAACAAACCACACCAGCAGGAGCATCTCCCCCACTAGTCCTCTGACCCTGAGAAACTTTTTGCTTACCTTTAGCAGTTGGGGCATCATAAGGCTTACCACGATTCTATTGGTGCTTACCCCTCTTCTCATTGATAATCTTGTAATGAGCATTATTATCCTCTTCATAAATCCTGCAGCTATCAATTAAATGAGCAAATACATGGATCTTCTGGTATCCAACTGCCTTCTTGATCTCCGAGCGCAGCCCGTTATCAAACTTGATACACTTCGAAAACTCGGCATCTGCCTCAGCGTAGTGTGGATAAAACTTAGCCAACTCAAAACTTGGCAGCATACTCAACAACCGACATATTCCCTTGCTTCAGCTCAAGGAACTCAATTTCCTTCTTACCACAGACATCTTCAGGAAAGTACTTCCTCATAAATTCTCTACAGAACACAGCCCAAGTGACATTTTCACCTGGAGCCTCCAACCTCTGAAAATTCTCTAGCCATTAGTCATCAGCCTCGACTGCTAGCATATGAGTACCATAACGAACCTTTTGCGCTGGAGTGCAGTCCATCACATGGAAGATTCTCTCAATCTCTTTCAACCACTCCAATGCTCTGTCAGGATCATACTTTCCCTTGAACGTAGGCAGATTCTCTCTCTGGAAAGTCGCCAAGCTACGAGATCCAACATTCTCGTCTGCATTAGGCTGATTCTCCATCGCATGAGCCTATTCTTCTAAAGCAGCAGCAAGTGCAATATCATTCCTTCCAGCCATCTTAACTTATCACTACAACATAAACAACGGTTATAACTCAAATTAACAATACTCGATTGTTAAACAACTACGACTCGGCGACAAGGTCGGACCAACCTTTGCTCTGATACCAACTTTGTAACACCCCAATTCTACCCGGTAATTATAAATATAAATCAGAGTTATAATCATTCATGCAAATGAATCAGGATGCCACAAATTCATATTTCAAAACACATTTCAATCATCCTGGATACATAACACTTTAAAACTTCAGATGAACTATCAGCATAGCAATTTAATCTCTTAATTCAATAATTTAAACATCTACGCAACAGAATTCATAATAACATCTTTGTCCATCGTTACAGCAACTTCAAAATAATGCACACTTAGCAACCAACAAATTAAATTTCAACAACTGAAGTAATCAACAATTAAAAACAACAAGCGTTCATCCCCCTGAGTGTTACATATAAGAGCAATGACACCGACTCGAACTATTGAAGGTATACAACCTTCACTCTCGATTACCTGCACGTTACCAACATAAGGGCAACATTCAAACAGAAGGGGTGAGATATCTAACAATATAATAAAACATATGATAATTAATGTATTAAAATAGATCACATAATCATCACCACTTCTCATCTTATAAAGAACAATAATCGCAACAGAATACCCATAATATACACATTCACTGCATCAATACACAACTTCTTTATTCAATCGTATAATGTGACTCAATACTATGCAAATGCAGGTAGTACCATTGGAGCAGAACTCCCATCTTAAAAATATGCCAATAAATAGAGGCATCAACAAAGCATAAGCCTTCATCTTAATATTCGCCAATACAGGCCATCTTAACGAGCATAAGCTCCTTCTTGAAATGAAATGTATGCGACACAATCATGAATGTAATGAAAACACCATAATTAACAACATCTCAACACAACATCATTGTTGGCCAGAAGCCTACATCTTAATAACTGCCAATTATTAAAGGCATCTCAACATCTTTCATCAACATCGTTCATCAACATCATTTATCATCATAATTCTTCGAATATCATTTATACATCATAATTCATCAAACATCATTTATACATCATAATTCATCAAACATCATTTATCATCAACAACTCAGCCATACAACAATACAACAGTAAATCATGAATCTTGCAATGTTGACCATAGGCCTACAACATGATATTGCCTATAATTAATTAATCATCTAAGGCTTACTTCTAAATTACCAAACCTCTACATATTACTATTCTATAATACTACATCATTATTATCATTAATCCTACTGTTACAAACCAAACAGTACTCTATATTCATCTCATCCTCATCATTCTTCACAAAAATCAACATAGCGATTAACGCGGGGATTAACTCTAATACAAATTTGGATACTAGTATTATCCTTCCTACTCTTCCTTTTGATCCTTAAGAATGAAGTTCAACGCGTTAGCTATTCAATGCTTCAAACGACACCTCAAACGGAGTCCAAAAACTCAAGTTACAGCCTTTTCAAAACGATTCTGCCAAAAACCAGACAACATGGATCATCGCGTAATGCCTTGGGTCGATGCTTACTGGACTTAACACGCTGCATGAGTCGATGCATACTCTCTTGTATCGACTCATACTGAGTCTGCAACACTGCATGTATCGACACATGCTCCTACGTATCGACTCATCCTGAGTCTAAAAGCCCGCATGTATCGATGCATGGCTCCTTCGTATCGACTCATCCTGAGTCTAAAAGCCTTCATGCATCAACGCATGACTTTTGGGGTCGACACATACTACTCTGTCATGAATATTTTCTGCGATTTCACTGTGTTTTCACTACAATTTCCATGCTTTAGGCCCTAAAAACATCCTCTAATCATAGGTGATCATCAATTATAATTATCCTATAATTCTACATCATTTATACAACATTGGGGCATCATTCTTCATCCGTAAATCATCAATTCTCATCACTCAACAATATAAATAATTCAATCATAAACCAAACAATCTTTCACATCTAATCCCACATACCAATCATCATAAACCCTATTATAGAGTCAGAACCCCACCCTTACCTTGGATTGAAGGTTTCTCTACAACTTTTCCAATTGAATCTCGTTCTGCCTCTTTTCCTCCTTTCCAACAGCTTTCACGTTCTCTTCTTTCAAACCCTTGTTTTCTTTCTCTCTTACTGCTTCTTCTTTTCTATTATTTCTAACAATAATAAAATAACCCTATTATTCTCAAAATACCTTAATGGGCTTAAGACTACTACACCCCTTTATTACTACTTATATCCTTAAAAACAAGCCCACATCAAATAATATTATCATTCTAATATTATTCCATAACTTAATAAAATAAATAAATCCAATTGATCACAACACATCAACTATCACCATAACACAACTTCACAAATATTCCAAAAATAATTTAATTAAATAATTAATTAAATTACGGGCATTACATTAAGAGTCTTTAAGTAGCAGAAGCGAAGTTAAAAGCATGCCATAGCAAGAGGGTTAAAGAATTGGAAAGGAAACTCAATGAAGTCAGATTGAGGGATCAGAAGCGTGAAGAGCAGATGACTCGTGTAATGGAAGAAAATGCTAAGCTTAGAAGTCAGATAGAAGAGTTGGAGAATGCATCTATACCTATTTCTCCGCCAGAATGAAAAAAAATGTGATCACTTTCTAGAGCAATGTCAGTACTTAGAAGAACAGTTATTCTGAAAGGATGTGGTGATTAAAAGCCTTATTGAAGAATGTGACTGCCCAAGGACAAGACATCTATTCCAAGAGACCAAGGAGTGAAGTGAGGAGCATTTCCAAGATAAGGGACCTTTATTTCATGTATGGGAGACCCACCCCTTTGATTTTCTTTATCGTTTTCTGTTTTCTTTAAGTGATCACCACCAGTCTTGTTGGATGGGATCTTTTTATCTTTTACAAATTCTGTGGATTTTGAGAATTGGTATTTTGATGTTTTTGTAAATAAAGAAGTTTGTGATTGCAGTATAATATTTATTTCGTTATTTGTCTTTTATTTTTGCTTGGTTGTTATTCCTGATGATTGACAAAACTTATAAAAAACCTGGAAATAATAAAACATATCATGCGTATCATACATCTCATAACATGGCAGGTTATCTCAGGATGGTATTCTTATTATTCTGCTTTTCTTATTCAAAATTCAAGATGACTACTCATCGGTATTCTACCAGAAACAATTTTCCAAGACAAATGGAACAAGTCCAAGATGAACTCGCCGAAATGAGAGCCCAGATGGCTACTCAAATGACCCAGTTTATGGAGGTCATCACCAATGTGAATCGCCGACAGGAGGATTTGGCTGCCATTGTCAACAATCAACGCCACTATCTAGTCGATGGTGGGAATTAAGGGCTCTATCAAGACATTTCTGTAGGACTGAGGGATATGCAAGATCAGCCCGTCGGGAATTTTCACGGGCCACCTGGCAATCCTTTTGTGCGTAACATGGGGCAGTTTCCCCCGTATCCAGGACCTCGTCTTGTGGGGAACCGAAGAGATAATCAGGGCGGTGTAAGGAACTATCAGGAGCAGGATTATGACTATGATCAGGATGAAGATCCTCTTTCTGTTCGGTGTTCTGAGCCGGAGGTGCAAGTTGAGGATAGAAGGTATTGGTTGTTATAAGAACGTTTGAGGCTGTGGAAGGGCAAGGAGTCCTTGGTATGGATGCTAATGATGTTGGTTTATTATCTGGGGTGAAAGTCCCTCCAAAGTTAAAACCACCGGTTTTTGAAAGGTACAACGGGTCGTCATGTCCTGTTACTCATACAACTGCTTATTTCCGAAAGATGTCGATACATACCGAGGATCAGGGGCTTTTGATTCATTTCTTCCAGAATAGCCTATCTGGGGCATCCTTGGAGTGGTACATGAAGTTGGAGAAAACCCATATTCGTTGTTGGAACGATCTTGATCGGGCTTTTGTCAAACATTATCAGTACAATGTGGATATGGCGCCTAATCGCACTCAACTATAGAATTTGTACAAGGGGCCAAAATAATCTTTCAAGGAATACGCTCAGAAGTGGTGTGAGCTGGCTGCGAGGGTTCAGCCTTCACTCATAGAGCGAGAACTCATGGATATGTTTATGAGTACCTTGCAAGGGCCGTTTTATGAGCACATGATAGGAAGTGCTTCAACAAGATTTGCGGATTTGGTTATGGCTGGTGAAACAATTGAGGTGGGTTTGAAATTAGGGAAAATTCATATTGGAGGTTCCAGTGGCTCATCAGGGGGTGGTAAGAAACCATTCAATACTTACCCTAAGAAAAAGGAAGGCTACACAAGTGCGGTTTACTCTCAAGGAGGAAGAAGAGAGGATCGTCAACACCAATAAATTAATGTTGTTTCTATTCCTATTAATGTTCCTCCGCAACATAGACAGAATCCGGAACCCCAACAACAAAGACAACAAGATGCTCTATGTCAGTATAATAATCAACAACAGAGACAGCCAAGAAAATTAAATCCCTTGCCAATATCTCTCACCGAAGCACTCCATCATCTTCTCGATTTGAAGTTGATCAGTTTAAGGAATATGCCACCATCCACCGGAAGACTTCCTCGTAACTATGATGCTAATGGAAGATATAAATTCCATTATGGAGGAGTTGGTCATTCTACTGATAATTGTTTCACGTTAAAGTGCAAAGTACAAGACTTATTAGATGCCAAGGCAATTGAGTTTACTCCATCGACTGGTCTGAATGTAGTCCAGAACCCAATTCCTAGGCATGTAGGGGGTGTTGTTAATATGATTGATGATAGTGTAGAAATGTTGAATTTAGTCATGAATGTGGAACAAGTAACTACTCTGTTGTGGTACGTTAAGAGGTATTTGCTTGACAACTCTATTTTCCTGGGTTGTGCTTCAGACTATGCCAAGTGTAGAGAGCAACCGAAGGGCTGTGATGATTTGAAAGCTGGCATCCAATTGATGATGGATGAGGGTTCCCTACAGTTTGACAGAAGACCAAGATACCGAAAGGTTACCGAAGATGATGTTATTGTGGTATCTATTCCTTACACCCCTGTGCGCATTCCTACCCCATCTAGGGCACCTCTTTTAATGATTACGGTACCTGGCCCCATGCCGTATACTAGTGAGAAGGCCATCCCATGGCATTATGGTGCTGATGTTTATTACCATGGGGTGAATCAGGAGATAAACCCTCGTTCTTCTGAGGAAGAATGTACCAAAGGCCATGAAGGGAATGTTCATAACTTCTCTGGTGTGGGTCGAATGACTAGAAGAGAGAGAGTGTTTGGTCCTTCCAATGTACAAGATGTGGCAGATGCTTCTACAAGAGAAAAAGGAAAATAACAGGTGATGATTGACAATCTGAGGGTTACACCAGCCAATGTGACTCAACCAATTCCGGTACCAGAAGCTTCTTCAGTTCCTGAGGAGGTTAAAGAGTTGATGCGAATTATTAGAAAGAGTGATTATAGCATAATTGATCAGTTAAGTCATATCGCTTATAAGATGAATATCTTGTCTTTGTTGATCTATTCAGAACCTCACAAAAATGCTTTGATGAAGTTTTTGAAGAATGCATTCGTGCTACATGACATAATAGTCAATCAGTTCGAGAATGTTTGTGCTAATATATCTGCTGGAAACAGTCTGGGCTTCACAGACTTTGATCTTCCTCCACAGGGGCGAGACCATAACAAGGCGCTACACATTTCTATGGAGTGCAGTAGCACTACTTTATCCCGGGTTTTGATGGACACGGGGTCGTCTTTGAATTTGTTGCCTAAATCAGCATTGATGAAAATTGATTATTCCGGTCTAGAACTGCGTCCTAATGATTTGATGGTGAAAGCGTTTGATGGGTCCCGAAGATCAATATTTGGGGAGGTGGAGTTACCAATTAAGGTTGGCCCTCGCACATTCACTGCTATTTTTTTTTGTGATGGACATACAGCCAACATATTGTTGTTTGTTGGGGCGGCCATGGATTCACAAAGCAGGGGCAGTCACTTCTACTCTTCACCAGAAACTCAAGTATCCTACAGAGGGAAAGGTGATAACTTTATGCGGCGATGAAGAGTTTATTGCGAGTCATTTGACATCTTTCGGCTATGTTAAGGTTGAAGGTGAAATATATGATACTCCGTTTCAGGCATTTGAGACAGTTCATGCAGTCAACTTTCCTCCTCCAGAACATAAAAGAAAGCCGGAAACTGTTATGTCTTCTCAGAGATGCTAGAGCTGTGGTGGAGAACGGTAACCCTGAAGGTTGGGGTCAGGTGCTAGACGTCATCCCTAAATTCAACAAATTCGGTCTTGGTTTCAATCTGGGTCAGTAAAGCGCAACTCCCAGAGCTTCTGGTTTATCTACTCTGTGAAGTTTTCCCGTCCTAGTGCTGCTCAAGAAGGATACACCAATGCAGTTGGTGATGATAAGGATGATGACTACAATATTGAAGATTGGATTCGTCCAAGTATTCCAGGCCAAGCACTCAACAATTGGACTTCTATGGATTTTATCCAAGTTTCAAGCGCTGAGGAGTAATTTTCTTGTTTTCTTTTATTATCATATCATAATTCCTACGCTCTGCCCAAGGCGTAGTGAATCATTTGTGTAGGGCCACCATGTTTATTTTCAAAAGTTTATCATGAAATAAAGGAAGTTTTTGCATTCAAAATTTTGTTCCATTTCTTTCTTTTTACTTTTCTTTAAATGGCAATGTTTCCCTTTTCACACACTGTCACTAAAAATACCAAAATATAGTTTATGCAGATATACTCCCACTATGGATTATATTGATAACGACTCTGCTATTGCTCATTATGACTTTGATAATCCAATCTATCAAGCCGAAGAAGAGGCATATGAGGATTGTGATCTTCCCTAGGAGTTAGCAAGATTGCTAAAACAAGAAGATAAGGTTATCCATCCGAATCAATAGTCAATTGAGGTGGTGAATATTGGCACAAAAGAGGTAAGAAGAGAGGTCAGGATAGGGGCAGATCTCGAGGAAAGTTTGAAGGTCAGATTGATTGAGCTACTTCGTGAATATTCTGATATCTTTGCTTGGTCTTATGAAGATATGCCCAGGTTGGATACGGACATTGTGGTGCATCGACTACCAATCAAAGAAGGTTACTCTCCTGTCAAGCAAAAGCTTCGAAGAACTCATCCTGAGATGTCCAAGAAGATCAAAGAGGAGGTTCAGAAACAACTGGATGCGAATTTCTTAAAAGTCATCAATTATTCGCCATGGATTGCAAATATTGTGCTTGTGCCCAAGAAAGATGGAAAGGTCAGGATGTGCATGGATTATAGGGATTTGAACAGAGCCATCCCTAAAGATAATTTTCCTCTTCCTCATATTAATGTGTTGGTCGATAATACTGCTCACTCTAAAGTGTTTTCCTTCATGGATGGTTTTTCGAGTTACAATCAAATTAAAATGGCTCCGGAGGATATGGAGAAAACAACATTTATCACGCCTTGGGGAACCTTTTGATATAAGGTGATGCTGTTTGGTTTGAAAAATGCTAGGGCAACGTATCAGCGTGCCATGGTTACCCTCTTCCATGATATGATTCACGAGGAGATTAAGGTATATGTGGACAATATAATTGCTAAGTCTGAAACGGAAGAGGAACATCTTGTTCATCTGGAGAAGTTATTCGAGAGACTAAAGCAATTCTTGTTGAGGTTGAATCCAAATAAATGCATCTTCGGGGTGAGATCCGAAAAGTTGTTGGGATTTATTATAAGTGAAAAAGGCATCGAGGTTAACCCTGCTAAAGTGAAGGCGATATAGGAAATGCCCGAACCAAAAACAGAGAAGGAAGTCTGTGGTTTCTTGGGGAGGTTAAACTACATTTCCAGATTTATTTCTCATCTCACAGCCACATGTGAACCTTTGTTCAAATTGTTAAAGAAAAATTAGACAGTAAGGTGGAATGAAGATTGTCAGAAGGCTTTTGACAAAATAAAGGAGTATTTGCAGGAATCTCAGATACTCATGCCGCCGGTGGAAGGAAAGCCACTAATCATGTATTTAAATGTGTTGGAGAACTCTATGGGTTGTGTCCTCGGTCAGCATGACGAGATATGGAAGAAAGAACAGGCCATTTACCACTTGAGTAAGAAGTTTATAGAGTGCGAGTCGAGGTACTCATTGCTGGAAAAGACGTGTTGTGCACTTGCTTGGGCTTCCAGACACTTAAGATAATACATGTTAACTCACACCACCTACTTGATATCTAAAATGGATCCAATCAAGTACATTTTTGAGAAGCCGACTCTTACAGGGTGGGTAGCCCGTTGGAAGATGATACTCATTGAATATGATATCCAGTACACTACTCAAAAAGCAATCAAGGGTAGTATATTGGCTGATCATCTTGCTCATCAGCCCATGGACGATTATGAACCAATGAAGTTTGATTTTCCAGATGAGGAAATAATGTATATTCGGGATTGTAATATACTGAGCCCAGACGAAGGACCCGAGCCAGGATCACGTTGGACGCTTGTGTTTGACAGTGCCTCCAATGCCATGGGAAACGACGTCAGAGCTATTATCACCTCCCCTGAGGGATTCACCATTCCTTTCATGACTCGTATTTGTTTCAATTATACTAACAATATGGCCAAATATGAAGTTTGCATTTATGGTATTGAAGCGACAATCGACCTTCGAATTAAGTTTCTAAAAGTTTACGAGGATTCCAATCTTGTTATCATCCAGATTAATGGAGATTGGGAGACTCTTCATCGGAATCGGATTCCCTATCGTGAGCATGTTATGAAGTTGATCTCGTACTTCGAAGAAATCACGTTTGAGCACATTTCAAGAGAAGAGAACAATAGATTTGATGCACTGGAAACTTTGTCCTCCATATTCAAAGTTAAGTGGGTTAACGAGGCACCTTCCATTACCATTAGAAGATTGAATGAGCCAGCTTTCTATTTTGAGGCAAGTTTGGAGTCAGATGATAACCCTTAGTTTTATGATATTAAAAGATATCTTGAAAAGCATGAGTATCCTGAGGAGGCATCTGTCACAGATAAGAAGTTCTTAAGATTTTCGGCCAAGTTCTTTCTCAGCGGTGGTGTGTTGTATAAGAGGCATCATGGTGGCTTACTGCTCAGATGTGTTGATAAGAGAGAAGTAGCTAGAATCATTGAAGAGATACATGAGCGCAATTTCGAGACTCACTTCAGTGGGCATTCCATGGCTAAAAAGATTTTACGAGATGGTTATTACTGGTCCACCATGGAAACTGAATGTTATAATCATGTGCGAATTTGCCACAAATGTCAAGTTTATGCTGATAAAGTACGTGTCTCTCCCGTACCGCTGAATTTCTTGACTTCCCCTTGGCCGTTTGCGATGTAGGGAATTGATATGATTGGCAAGATCGAACTGACGACATCCAATGGACACTGTTTCATTCTGGTTTCCATCGATTATTTCACGAAGTGGGCCGAAGTTGCATCTTATGCCAATGTCACTAAGTAGGTGGTAACTCGGTTCATTAAGCACAATATTATCTGTCGTTACAGAGTTCCCGGAAAGATCATCACTGATAATGGGTCCAATTTGAACAACAAAATGATGAAGGAGCTTTATGAGTCATTCAAAATCAAGCATTATAACTCTTCCCCGTATCGACCAAGATGAATGGCGCTGTTGAAGTGGCCAATAAAAACATTAAGAAAATTGTACAGAAGATGGTGATAACCTATAAAGATTGGAATGAGATGCTGCCTTTTTCTTTACATGGTTATCGTACCACTGTGCGTACTTCGACTGGGGAAACCTCATTTTCTCTGGTTTACAGGATGAAAGTAGTGTTTCCTGTAGAAGTCGATATTCCTTCTCTTAGGATCATGAAGGATGTTGAGCTTGATGAAAGTGAGTGGGTACAAAATCGGCTGGATCAGTTAGAACTCATCGATGAGAAGAGATTGACGATTGTATGTCATGGTTAGGTATATCAGCAAAGGATGAGGAAAGCTTTTGAAAAGGGGGTACGGCCTCAGTGTTACAATCCAGGTGACCTTGTGCTAAAAAGGGTAATTCTTCCCCAGGGGGATCCAAGAGGCAAGTGGGCCCCGACTTATGAAGGACCATTCATGGTCAGAAAGGTTTTCTCTGGTGGAGCAATGATGCTCTCAACCATGGATGGAGAATACTTCCCTCCCTGTGAATGTTGACGTAGTTAAAAAATACTTTGCATAAAAATAAAAATAAAAGAAGAACCCACTAAGTTGAAAACCCGAAAGGGTAGCTTAGGCAAAAAGAGGGTGTCCCGGTGAATCGAAAACCTGAAAGGGAGATTCAGGAAAAAGTTAGGGACTTAAAGCAAATGACTACGCTCAACATGAAGTCTTTTGTTTCTTTTCTTCATTACTTCGTTCGATCACCTGGCAGAAGCTCAGAACTAATCCAAGAATGTTTTGTCTGAAAGCAGGAAGACGGAAGCGTTAAAGTCATAAGAGTTATAGCAAAGTCGGAACATGATGGATATTCGTATTCACATTGCCATTTGTAAACACTTGTTTGTCTTGATTTTGTAGTTATATGCTTCCAAATATAAACGCCTTTTTCACATGCTGATTTCTCAAAGTCAATAAAATATTCTCTTTCATATATGTGCACATGACTTCCTTTTACTGTTTTGTTTGCAAAAACATCCAATATTTTGATAAACATGTGCATATAAATTTTGTTGGCCTTACATGAATATGATAATTTAAGTAATAGTTAATTGGTTGCTTGAAATGCAGATAATGAATACAACTGTCATACTATGCAAGGGGCATGATTATTTTTCTTCTTGATGGAATATTCATTTACTCACTTATGGGTGTTTTGCCAAATTGTTTCACGGCCCTGTGCTGTTGGAAAGGGTCATGGGAACGGGTAATGTTAAGATTGCAGCGGTTCATCAAGATCAACGAACCCAGATGGAGTCAGTTCTTCCCTATAATGGCATTTTTATGTGTCTTTGTTGTATTTTCATATGTATCTTGATTGATTGTTTTAGCATTGTCTGCATATAGGAGCTTGTTTGTGTCTAAATGTCAGTCCTGATGCGATGAATATTTTTGCCTTGAAGAAATTGTTTCATTATCACTCTTTAAATGATTTTCGAGCATTTTGATACCAACTGTGCCAATTCTTTTACCTAGTCAAAAGATTGGAGGAAGGAGTTTAGTTAAAAGCGATGTTTGAGATGGTATGCTATTGAGTAGAACCCTGTTGATGATGTACATGCCTTGTTTCAATCCCCAAACACTGGAAATATAAGAGAGATAGACCCTCGTTAACCCCTCTGAGCCTTCGAAGTATGAGTTCCTTTTTTGTAAAAAAAAACCCTATTTTTAACCCGGGGCAGGGTAGATGTCCAGTTAATTTGATCAAACATTCAAATTTCAGAAGGAGTCCCATCTAAGGATCAATTCATTTTATCCCTTGCATTTTGAGATCAGGAAACGTTCAAAACCACAATGTTTATTTCCTCACAAGAATCTTGAGGTCGAGATCGAATCGATACAATAATGGTTATTCGTCACCAACCAAGGAATAAGGCAATTACTTTTCTTCCCGAAAGGTCTAAGACCTGAGATTACACGATTTGTTCAAAAAACAAAAGAAGAAAGAAAAGGAAATGAATAAGAAACAAAAAGCTCCACTAATTCGAAACTTGAAAACAAGTCGCTTAGGCAAAAGTTAGGATATCCCGCTGGACTGCCAATTTGAAATTTAAAAAGAATTTGTCCAAGCAAAAGTTAGGGAAAGCGAAAATATGAAAATCCTGAAAGGCAGAAAAGGATTATCCGATAAAATCTTCATCAAAAGAAAGGAAAAATCGTGTGATCAAATACCAAAAAAAAAGGTTAAGTGACGATCGTGTAAAGGAATTTGTCGTGATTACTCAACCATTATGAACCCTTTTTGAGAGATGAATGCTTGTGTCAAGTCAGCTGAACTTAGGACTGGAGAACATCACGAATGGGGTGGACACCAAATAACTTTGAGCCTTAAAAACTTTTTTCTAAAAACCCCGAACCAGGCCACGTTACAACCTTTAAAAGTCCTAACTGAAACATGGATTTAACTCAAAAGCATACTACAACAGGATAGCATTTCCTGAACTCCCAAGTATGTGTTTGCATATACACATTGGTATGTTATCGCCTACATCATGATTCATTTTTTTTTTTAAAAAGAGAAGAAAAAAGTTTGAAATTTTGCACTCTAGCTAGTGATTCATTCACAACAGAGATGCGACATCTTTTTTCGGGGTTTTCAACTTCAAGGCTTAAATAATTGTCGCATCAGAGCTGTCATCCCCGTAGTAAACATCCTTCTGCATATAAAACAATTGTTTGACATCAAAAGAGCTTACATAATGAACATCAGTAAAGAGCTTAATGTTGTCAGGAGAGGAAGATTCAACTATATTTGTTGGAAAAAGGGCATTCATGCCATGAAAGAATGTTAATGTCAAAGTAACCCCTTACTATCCTCGGTAATGTTGATGTTAGGATGAAACTTCTAATTCCCTAGTGAAGATGATTGTTCTATGACTATCTTTGTGGTCTATTCTATGGTTACATACCGAGGGTTCAGGAATCCTCAGCAAAACACTCTTCAACAGAGTTTTATCCTCAGCGAAGTTTCGTTCCCTCAACAAATGTTGTTTCCCCGATGAGGTTTTCACTTCTCACATCTGATCCATTATCCGGGTGTCACTCTCAACACGGCTGCACATTGTCCTTTCCAGAGATTTACAGTCTTGCCCTGATCTTCTTTCACAACGCCCCAATCTTCATTTGGCATCCCTTCTTGAAGTTGATCAGTTTTGACCCGATCTTATCCAGCAGAGTTCGCAATTTATTTTTGCAACTCCTCTCAGATTTTTTAACATGTTTCTACTGGTTACTCAGTTGTTACTCTCGACGGAGTTTCAGCTCTTCAAGGGTTTCCGTCCAACAGTTCCCCATATTTTTTCTTCTCCAGCAGATTTTGCAATTTATTGGTTGTTGACTTCTTGTTTGGCCATTCCCCAGTGAAACATTTAAACATGCATCATTACATTGCATCTACCCAAAACGTGTAGCATTTCCATTATTTGGAGCATTACGCTATAAATAAAAAAAATTTCAAACATGCATCGGAACATAAGCCATTATTGTTTCTATTATCCCCAGTGTTTTTGCCATAACTTCAGGTTGTATCCCCAGCGAGGTCTTCTTCTGCATTATCTCAAGTTTCACCCCATACAAATATCCTTTTGATGTTAATCATTTGATTGTTTGAGTGTCTACTCTTGATCGTAGTTCAGTTTTTCCTTGGCACAGTCTTCTCGGGTTTAGTCTTCACTACCCTCACTGGTTCATTCCGATGTCTATTGATCTACCTTTCGAATACCAGTTCCGTCCTGATATTCGCTTTCAATAGGTTTTTAGGTGTACGCCCTAATCACTTTGCTTTGGGTCGATCTCAGAGTTTTGTCTCCTCATCCGCGCATGAAATCCAGTTTCATCCTGGTACTTGTTGTACCCCAAATTTTGACCTAAGATACCATCTCCCATCTGCATCATTACATTGCAAGCGTTCACAAGCGATTTGACCCGTTTTATCAATTTTCAAAGCAGATTTTTAAAATTCATAACTTTTTCAAATTTCGACATTTTTTTTAAGTTGTTATTTTACCTATGATTCTCCTTGACAACTACAACTTTTCTTTAGAAGTCAAGAGCTGATTATTTTTGAAACGCCAAGTTTATTAATTGATCAATGCTAAAACAATGTTTATTTAATTATTTATTATTCTGAGTTTAAATAGTTGGAATTTATTTTCAGTTATTATAATTTAAAGAATTATAAATAATAAAGTAAATAATTGAAAAGAAGTTTATTAATTGATCAATGCTAAAACAATGTTTATTTAATTATTTATTATTCTGAGTTTAAATAGTTGGAATTTATTTTCAGTTATTATAATTTAAAGAATTATAAATAATAAAGTAAATAATTGAAAAGAAGAAAAGAATTAACTGGTAAAATAATAGAGTTTTATTCATCTTTATTCTAATTGTTACAATTGTTGTTTAAATACCGTATTTATTTACAAAGTATTTACAATGATAATTTTACAAATGTTTAAAGTGAAATAAAAAACTATCCTAATTTTTCTAAGTTCTAAATCTTCATCTTCTATCCAATACTTCTTTGATGCACATTTGATTTTATCTGCAAAGAATAATTAAAGAAAAAATCAGAAATAGATATAATTAAAAGCAGACAATTAATTTAGAATTCATCATTAAAAGCAAGCGGCCGGAATCAGTTTTTACCCTCTTTGCAAATCACGGGATTTCTCCCGGTTCACAAAAAGGGATGAATTTTGCTTGATAAATATGAATGCACAAGTATTTGAAATGCACAAATTCAATTTTGCCAAAATCAACTGCATAGTTCAAAATCAACTACATAGTTCAAAATCAACTGCATAGTTCAAAACCAACAGCATGTGTAAAGTTTCAAATTGTCAAAACAAAGTCCAACGTCAACTGTCCCAAATATGGAAGTATGTCAAAATACAAAGGCTCCTCCATACTGTAACAGATGCAGGAAGGCTAAAGAAGGAAATATGCAGGTTAAGATCATATATGCAAGCCAACTATTTCCAGTTTCATCATTTCCCAGCCTTTGCTTTTTCAGAACTAAAGTACACATAACATTTTAATGTTTTAAGTTGTACTAAGGAGAGAGAAGAGAGAAAAGAATTGGGTTTACAGGTTTTGGCTTTAGGCAGAAAAGAGATAGAAAACAAAACTGCAGTAACACAGTGGATAAAGAGGCATAGAAAAAGATACAAAACAAACTGAATGAAACAGTAGAGGGGGCAGAAGTATCAAAGAAAAAATTGACAAAACAACAAAAACCGAACTCAGAGCAAGAAAAGGCCTCCAACTCGTTTCAAAACCCTGCATCCAACAAGTAAAAATATACAAAAAACCTGAACCATCTAAAGGCAAGCCAACAAAAACTGATATAATAACAACACAAACTTTTCAAGAAAAGGCCGGAGTTCAAAAAACCTGTTTCAAGCCTCCCACTCTTAGTCTCAAAACTTAACCTGTCAAACAATAACCACAATTTGTCTAAGCCTTTCAAACCTCCAAAACAACTTATATAGCCACAAACTGTGAAGCCTAAACAATACCCTGTCAAACCTGCTGAAAGCCATATCCCACACAGCATCAAGCCTAACCAGAAAACTATCCAAACACATAACCTGCATAAGGCTTAAGCCTAAAACTGATTCAAGCCTATCAAGCTCAACCTTTTCAAACAAACCTGTGTAAACATTCAAATATCTGCAAAGAACCAGAAAAGCATACAAGCCTTACCATTCAAAAGCCTAGACCAGCTTTCAAACCGACACCACCCTCAGAATGCTATCATCATTGGGCAACTCATAAGTGACTCAGCAAGTACATAGTGGAAGAGGAAAAGAAGTTGTCAAAGCAAATAGAATTCAATCTCAGAACACAGCAAAGCAAGCACACATGCCCTCAGAAAGTTTCATCATTAGGCAATCGCACAAATCCAAAACCATGAACTAAGCATAGAAGGCAACCAGAACGAGATAAAGAAGCATACTCAGCAAGCCCAAAGAGGAAAAGAAGTTGTCAAAGCAAATCAGCATCAACAACTCAATCATTCAATCTCAGCATATCAAGCATACAGAAGGCAACTAAGCAAGCAACGAGGCAGAGAAGAAGAGAAAAATATATCAAAGTGGTTCAGTTCATCATCATCATCAAGGCAACAAAAAAAAGCAAAAGAATACACCAACCAGGAGTCCAAGCAAGTTCACGTCACTGCCTCCTCGCCATCCAGCCGCCTGAGCGCCTCCACCACCATTCATTCCCCTCCTCCGTCAAGGTAATATAACCTCTTTCCTTCCATTTCGTACACCTTGACAGAAACAACAATATTAAAGCTAAAGTCAGAATCAAATGAATGTGAAATCACAACATGCAAAAATCATAAAACTCTAACGTATTAAAAGAACGAGAACGTCACCTTCGCACCATATCACCGAGCGACCCATGGGGAGAAGGAGATGCAGTTGGTGGCGCTGGAAGCTTTGAGGCAAAGGGCTTTGTCCTGGACGTTTTGGCTCGAGAGAAGAAGAAGAAAGACGAGGACGAATCAATAACGAGGAGCAGCGGCGCCGTTTCTGTAACCCTAAGTTTTCCAATTGAAACAAATTGTGAGGAACCCTAAAAAACATTTTGAGAAACGAATGGGCCACAACCCTTTCTGAAACGCCTAAGCCCAAACGAATTTCATTAAACCCCCCCCCCCCCCCATCCCGCTTCTGTTTGTTCTTGGTTTGGGCCCTTAAAAAACTCTTTGGCCCATTCAATTTTCCTTTTACTTTTGTTTTAAACATTCATAAACCAAGATTTGATTTACCTTTTTTTTATAATTCTAAATAATATATACCTTTTTTTTCATATATAATTTACTTAAATATATTAATTTTATTTATATTAATTCCTAATGAACAATACTTTTTATATATTAATTAAGACTTTGCATATAAAAAGATTAGTTAAAATACATGAATTAGTATAATACATTAGTGTATTTTATTATTTGCACATTAATACTAAAAGATACATAAAAAATAGAAAAATTAAAAAAAAAAACATTTTCTTTTCTTTAATTAAATTCTTTTGCTTTGTACATATTGAAACAAAAAATATAAAAATGCATGTTCACACCATTTAATCTGTTATTTAATCATTGTTATGGTTGTATATCACTTAGCTACTTAATCATTATCTATCTAATTTTCTGTTTGATTATTCAGTCTTTACATGGTTATTCTGTTTACGTCTAAATCCAAGAGAAAAATGATTATATTTGTTGACTTCATGTCCTCAAATCCAATCACGCGAATACCTTCATTTCATTGGAAACTTAAGATAATTTTCCCAAATATTCGATTTTTTTTCAAAACTCATACCTTTTAAGTCAAAACTTCAACATTAGGTCGTCGTATCTTCAAAAACCCGTCCGTACCCCTTTTTGGCCAAAACAATTTATTTTTAATCAAACAAACAAATTTTAATAAACAGATATTTCAAAAGGTTCCTATAGGATACTATAGATGCATTGGGTGCTAATACCTTCCCATTGTATAACCAACCCCCGAACTCTAGACCTCTTTTAAAACGCCTTGTATTTTCATTACTTTTAAAAGTATTATTTTACATTGCATACTTTAGGGTTTTATTTCGCTCTTTTCCATTTTCCCTTGGAAATAATAAAGCGCGGTGGCGACTCTTGCTTTTGTGAGACGAATTAATTAATAATTCGATCTCCGATTTACCCCGCTACATTTTTTATCGCTACAGAATTGGCGACTCTGCTGGGTAAAGATTGACCTCTTGCTGGTCCATCCCTAAGTAGGTTAAGCCTAGTTTGTTTTATCTATTTTATTATTATTTGATTGTTTGATTACGTGTTTAAATTGGGGTTGTTTGGGTTTTTTGCAAAGGACGAATCCTATACCCGGATTAAGTTACACTTAAGAATAGGACGGGCGGTATAGTCATGTTAACTTTGAGGGAGTAACTGGGGACACACGATTCTGTGACGGTACTTCTACCGTCGTAGATTGTAAATTGCGACGGTTTTAACCGTCGTAATCAGCCAAAATAACCGTCCCAATCTATCATTTTTCTTGTAGTGCCACTCAATGGAAGGCCATTTTGAACATAATATTTGTTTACCGAGTAATCTGGAGGACATTATTATTTTCGACCTGGGAGCCAGAGAAATTGAGAACCGTAGAACCCTAACCCATCTTGGCCTTTTAGGTGTAGCGCGGAGACTATAACGGAGTAATTCGGAAGTAGTTGTTACGCGATGCTACGCTCGGATGAGTTTCTCTTAAGAATATTGCTAATTATTGAGTAATCAGGACGTTGGTAATATCCGAAGGAGGAATGTAGACTCTGGGAACTCTTAGAACCTTGTCTTACAGGTGTAATTAAACTGTAGTACATACCTTGGGGTGGGCTTTACCTTTGACTCCATGCTCGAAACGTTGAACCTTTGAACCCCATGTTTGTGAACTTGTGTGTA
Organism: Vicia faba; assembly: GCA_948472305.1. NCBI lineage: Eukaryota > Viridiplantae > Streptophyta > Magnoliopsida > Fabales > Fabaceae > Vicia > Vicia faba. The sequence continues at coordinate 195,116 of CATIWC010001003.1, read as the reverse complement.
ATTGTTGCATTATCATTCATCCATGCATTCATCAACATTTTTGTAAAAACTTGTTTTTCAAGGAACTTAAGAATGATTTTTGCAGACATCTCAGGTACTATTATTATGGAATTTGGAAGGAGAAACACTCGAAGTTTTAGTTTTAAGGAGCCCGAGATTGAAGAACTGAAGAGTTTAATTCCTAAGATCAAGAACCCGACGGATTTTCAGAAAAAATATGGGTCCATTATACCTCTCATGAAGCGCAAGATGAAGGAAGGCATCCTTGGTAAGTTGGTCCAATTTTACGATCCTTTGTATCGATGTTTCACCTTTCCAGATTACCATTTAATGCCCACCTTAGAAGAGTACTCCTACATACTTGGTTTGCCGATCACCGACTGTGTTCCTTTTTCTGGTTTGGAAGAGGAACCCAAATCTCACGAGATAGAGATCATCACCCACTTGAAGAAGTCAGAGATAGAGGAGAACATGACTACAAAAGGGGGAATCCGAGGTTTGTCTGTGCAGTTTTTGTTGAGGAAAGCTCGTCATTTCGCTGAGATAAAAGATACTATTGCCTTTGAAGACGTCTTTGCTTTACTCGCTTATGGTCTATTCTTGTTCCCTAACATTGATAAGTTTGTGGATATCAACGCCATCAGAATTTTCTTGATTGGAAATCCGGTCCCTACGCTGCTAGGAGATACCTACTACTCCATCCATCTTCGAAACTCTTATCAAGGAGGGATGATTATTTGTTATGCACAGTTGTTGTATCAGTGGTATGTTTCTCATCTACCTAGGTCTGATATTTTCTGAGATCTCGAGAAGGAGCCGCGATGGGCGCCAAAAATTATGGCTCTCACTCATTTCGACATTGATTGGTATAATCGAGCTTACTATGACGTGAAGATCATCGATAGCTGTGGTGCTTTTCCTAACGTGCCTCTTCTTGGTACGAAAGGTGGAATTAACTATAATCCTGTTCTCGCGCGCCGTCAGTTGGGATACCCGATGAGGGACAAGCCAAACAACATCCATGTGAGTGGTTTCTTTCTACAAGAAGGACAAGATCACCAGGCAGCTAAGAGGGAGATCGAAGGAGCTTGGCGCCACATCCATAGGAAAGGGAGAGACATATTAGGACATAGGGGTGTCGTTTCTTTGGAGCCTTACCTACAATGGGTCCGTGCTAGGGCTTGTGCTCTCAAGATGCCTTATAAACCTGAGAAACCTTTATTCCCTACTGTTGCATCATCATCTGTTTATATCCCTATCAGGAATATGGGAGAATACCAAGGAAATCTGGCTAGGATGAAGTCCGAGAGAGATGCTTGGAAAGAAAAGTATAATATGTCTGAATATGAGAATCGGGTCCTGGCTCGACAACTAAAGGAAAAGGAGGATTTGCTATTTATTCAAGACGGCTGGTTCATTGATCATGATGAGAAGCTTCGTCAAAAGGATGTTTTACTGAAGAAATATGCTAGTGAAAGGAAGATAAAGAAGGAAGGTTCGGTAAGCGTTGCTCTCGTTCCTAATCCACAAAAGGAAATCATTGATCGACTGGTAGCTGAGAAGAAAGAGATGGAAGACTTTTATGAAGAGAAGATCAGGAAGCTCCGGTTACAATTGGCATTTGGTCCTTCATCTGATGATTCTGAGTGATCTTTAGTTCTTAGTTTTATTTTACTGATGTCATTTTGTAAAACTCTGTAAAAGGGCTTCATGTTCCGAAGTTGTAATTTACTGCTTTTATTATGGGCTTCATGTTCCGAAGTTGTAATTTACTATTTTTATTATGGGCTTCATGTTCCAAAGTTTTAATTTACTGCTTTTATTGGGTTGTTGTCCCAAAGTTGTAATTTATTATTTTGTTGTTCCAAAGTTGTAAGTTGTAATTTACCGCTTTTGATTAATGAAGTGAGTTTTTGTTGTTCCAAATTCCTTTACCATTGATGTGTGCAAAATTATTGAAGTTCCTTGAAAAACTATCAAATTGAATTATCATTTGCATCACATATCATGCATCATCCGACATTCCACTTCACATGTTTTCTAGAGTCTTATCCTTGTTTCTTTTTCCACTCCGATAGATTGTCAAGCTGTCTCATCGATACGATACTCGAGCCAATCATCAAAGAAAGATGGAAGATCTGGAACAGGAAAACCACGAGCTTGGTGAGGAGATCGCTACCCTTCGTGTCGGGATGGAAAAGTTAACTGCGCTAGTGTAAAGTTTGATGGCTGCTCAGAATCAGCCATCGACTGTAGCTGCTGAGATTCAGACTTCAACTACTGTGGTTTCTGAGTTTGTCACTGTTCCAACATCTGTGACTCAAATCAACTCTCCGCTTCAACATCAGATGCCAAAAGGTTTTCCGTGGGGAATGCCTTATAACTTTGTGCCAGAAGGGTATCAGCCTGTCATGCAGCCTTTGGTTCAACCTACTATGTCTTTTCCTCAACCAGAGACAACTGCTATGCCACCTGTAATCCCGTCTTATGCACCTTTCCCGTAACCAGTGATGACAACTGTCGCTCCTGTGGTTCACTCTATGACATACATAAATGAACCTACTTATCCTGCCGAGCCTGCTGAAAGTCTGGGTCTTTTTGATAGAATGGAAGAATTTCAAGACCAGTTCCAAGAGATGCAGAAGGAGATCAGAGCGTTAAAGGGGAAGGATTTGTTTGGAAAGAACACTCATGACCTGTGTTTAGTTCCGAATGTCAAGATTCCAGCAAAATTCAAAGTGCCAGACTTTGAAAGGTATAAGGGTGATTCGTGTCCTCGGAGTCATTTGACTATGTACGTGAGAAAGATGTCTACATATTTTGATGATCATGACTTGTTAATTCACTATTTTCAAGACAGTTTGACTGGTGCCGCTCTAAAGTGGTATATGGGTTTGGACAGCACTCGGATCCACAACTTCAACGATCTTAGTGAAGCTTTTGTTAACCAGTATAAGTACAACGTCGACATGGCGCCGGACAGGGATCAACTTCGGGCGATGTCCCAGAGAGACAGAGAGTCCTTTAAGGAATACGCCCAGAGGTGGCGCGAAATTGCTGCTCAAATCTATCCTCCTCTTGAGGAGAAAGAGATGACAAAGATATTCTTGAAGACTTTAGGCTCCTTTTACTATGAAAGAATGATTGCCAGCGCACCCAGTGACTTCACCGAAATGGTAAGTATGGGCATGCGGTTGGAGGAAGGGATTCGTGAAGGACGTTTGGTTAAAGAAGGAAGTCCGTCTAGCAGTATCAAGAAGTTTGGAAGTGTTTTCCCAAAAAGAAAAGAACAGGATGTCAGCGTAATCTTCCCAGGGAGACCAAGGAGAGGTTACTCACACGTTGCGGCAGTCACTCCGGCTGTCCGCCCAACAGTGGTGACCCCAACTCATCAAACCCCACCAACTCAGCAACGGCCATTTCAGCAGCAGCCTCGACAACAGGCTTATCAATTTAACAACCAGAACCGTTCACCAAGGAAACCGCAATTTGATGCCATTCCCATGACTTACACTAAGTTGTTCCCCGCTTTGATCAGAAAAAACCTCATAACGACGAAGCCTCCTCCTGTCGCACCGAATAGTACTTCTCCGTGGTACAAGGCAGATCAGTTTTGTGAATATCATCAAGGGTCGCCGGGGCACAACATTGAAAATTGTTTTGCTTTAAAGGCGGACGTGCAGAGGTTGATTAAGAACGGTATCTTGTCTTTCAAGGATGTTAACCCAAATGTTAGAGATAATCCTTTGCCTCGACATGGGGCAGCATCAGTGAATATGGTGGAAGGTTGTCCAGGAAAGTTTCGAGTTTTTCAAGTTGAACACATAAGAGATTCGTTGATCAGGTTACATTAAAGCTTAAGAAGACTTGCCTTTTTTAGGCATCAGCATGATTATGATGTCTATGAATTTTGTTCAAGAGAGGTTGATTGCCCTATCGTGAAGGAGGACATTCAAAAATTGTTAGACCAGAGGGTTATCACTATTACACATGACAGAGACCCGGTGGATGAAGTGAATGTTATAATACCACAATTCAACTTGCCTGAACCAGTAGAGATCGTTTACGACAGTCAGACTGCACCTGTTGCTCCTTTGATCATTTATCCACCTGGTCCTGTGCCTTATAACTCAGACCAAGCTATACCGTATAAGTATAATGCCACAATGATTGAGAATGGGGTAGAAGTCCCTATACCAACAAGGCCATCTTTTGTTAATATCGCTGATGTGAGTAGAGTTACGAGAAGCGGACGTGTCTTTGCAGTAGTACCTTTGAAGAGACCAGAAGTTAAGTCAGGAGGCCCATACCGGCAGTAATTCCAGCGAGAAATGTTGAACCAAGGGTTGAGATAGGCCGATCCAGTGAACCTATCCCACATCCCAATGATGATGAGATTCTGAAGCTCATCAAGAGAAGTGAATATAAGATTGTGGACCAACTATTGCAAACTCCTTCCAAGATTTCTTTGCTTGCTTTACTGAGAGATTCTGGTGCCCATAGAGAAGCTTTGATGAAGGTCTTGGACCAGGCATTCGTGGATCATGATGTGACGGTTGACCAATTTGATGGAACTGTGGGAAATATTACTTCCTGTAATAATCTTGGTTTCAGTGATGAAGAGCTTCCGGAGGAGGGAAGGAACCATAATATGGCTTTACATATCTCAATAAGTTGTGGAAATGATACTTTATCAAGTGTGTTGGTAGATACAGGTTCGTCGTTAAATGTAACGCCCAAAACTACATTATCTCGACTCTCATATCAAGGTGCTCCCATGAGACCTAGTGGGGTAATTGTCAAAGCGTTTGATGGTTCTAGGAAGACTGTCATTGGTGAAGTGGATCTTCCTATAATAATTGGTCCTCATACTTTTCAGATCACTTTTCAAGTAATGGATATTCGTGCCGCCTACAGTTGCCTATTGGGTCGTCCATGGATCCATGATGCAGGGGCAGTCACTTCCATGCTCCATCAAAGATTGAAGTTTGTAAGGCATGGAAAGCTGGTAATGATTGGTGGAGAGCAGGCTATGGTGGTAAGCCATTTGTCATCTTTCTCTTTTATTGATGTTGATGAGGATGTTGGAACCCAATTCCAAGCTCTATCTGTTGCTAATAATGAAGTGAAGAAGCAAGGGACATCTATTTCTTCTTTTGAGGATGCGCGACGAGTGGTTGAAAGTGGTTCGGCTGAAGGTTGGGGCCAGGTGTTGACTTTGCCCGAGAACAAGTCTGGAGAAGGTCTTGGTTTTCATCCCGTGTCTACAAGAGTCAAGCAGGAAATAGTTACCCGTCCAATACAAGAAGTTTTCCGAAGCGCAGGTTTTATCCATCCGACTCCTCCTGAAGTTGATGCTATAATAGGAGACGATTCTGAAGAGGGTTTACCCGATTTTGTAACGCATGGAGTGGTTTGCCAGAACTGGATTGTTGTTGATGTTCCTGTTGTGATGCATATTTCTGAGTAATGTTTTGTTTTATTTTTTTGAAAAAATTCGCTCTGCCCAAGGCGAAAAGTATTTGTGTCGGGCTATGTTGAAAATAAATCATTTTGCTCTGCCCAAGGCAAAAGAGAAAATGTCTGGGCTCTTTGTTTCAAGTATTTCCCCTCATGAATAAAATGTTATTTTGTCCACTACTGTTTTATTTTTCACTTTTTCCGGGAAATAGTAATGAAAATTAATTGGTAGTAATAGGAAAATATAATAACTTTTTGTTTTATTTGTACAAATCGATTTCTAAAATAAAGCATAATCATATGTGCAGATTAATCCATGACTTAACCATTGAAAACAATGATCCTATGCCCCCTCTCAACTTTGAATTCCCCGTGTTCGGAGCCGAAGAAGAGGATAGTGAAGAGATTCCTGATGAAATTTCCCGTTTGCTTGAGCACGATGAAAAGACTATTCAGCCGTTTGAAGAACCTATAGAGATGATCAATTTGGGTGATGAAGAAGATAAAAAGGAAGTCAAGGTCGGAGCATTGCTTATCCCAGAGGTCAAAGAGAAAATGTTGGAGCTTCTCAAAGAGTATGTTGATGTGTTTGCTTGGTCCTACCAAGATATGCCAGGTTTGGACAATAATATTGTGGAGCATCGTTTACCGTTGAGACCTGAATGTCCGCCGATTAAGCAGAAGTTGAGAAGGACTCGTCCCGATATGGCTGACAAGATCAAAGAAGAAGTTCAAAAACAAATTAATTCAGGTTTCCTTGTTACATCGGTCTATCCTCAATGGTTAGCCAATATAGTGCCTGTTGCTAAGAAAGATGGCAAAGTTCGAATGTGTGTAGACTATAGAGATCTGAATAGAGCTAGCCCAAAGGATGACTTCCCATTACCGCATATTGACGTATTGGTCGACAGTACCGCAAAGTTCAAAGTCTTTTCTTTCATGGATGGTTTCTCTGGTTACAATCAAATCAAGATGGCACCAGAAGATATGGAGAAGACAGCTTTCATTACACCTTGGGGAACATTTTGTTATCGGGTTATGCCGTTTGGTTTGAGGAATGCTGGTGCAACATACCAAAGGGCCATGGCTGCTTTGTTCCATGACATGATGCATAAAGAGATAGAAGTGTATGTAGATGACATGATTGCCAAATCACAAACTGAAGAGGATCATTTGGAACATTTATTGAAGTTATTCTAGCGTTTGAGAAAGTATAAACTCCGTCTGAATCCCAACAAGTTCACTTTTGGTGTTCGTTCTGGAAGACTTCTGGGTTTCATTGTCAGTCAGAAAGGTATTGAGGTAGATCCTGATAAAGTCAAAGCTATTCAGGAAATGCCCGCACCCAAGATGGAAAAACAAGTAAGAGGATTCCTTGGGAGACTGAACTATATTTCTAGATTTATATCTCATATGACTGCTACCTGTGGGCCGATTTTCAAGCTTCTCCGAAAGAACCAAGGATGTTTGTGGACAGAAGATTGTCAGAGAGCTTTTGATAGCATCAAAGAATATTTGCTTGAACCTCCCATTTTGATTCCTCCGGTGGAAGGAAGACCTTTGATTATGTACCTGACTATATTGGAAGATTCCATGGGATGTGTGCTTGGTCAACAAGATGAGACTGGAAGAAAGGAACATGATGTATATTATCTGAGTAAGAAATTCACAGACTGTTAGTCTCGATACTCATTGCTTGAGAAAACCTGTTGTGCTTTAGCTTGGGCTGCTCGCCGTCTGCGCCAGTATATGATTAACCACACCACTTGGTTGATCTCCAAAATGGATCCGATCAAGTATATCTTTGAGAAGCCCGCCTTATCTGGAAGAATAGCCCGTTGGCAGATGTTGTTATCCGAATATGACATTGAGTATCACACTCAGAAAGCAATCAAAGGGAGTATTTTAGCCGACCATTTGGCTCACCAACCAATTGATGATTATCAATCCATCAAGTTTGATTTCCCAGATGAAGATGTTATGTACTTGAAAGCTAAAGATTGTGAAGAGCCGTTACCCGAAGAAGGACCTGATCCCGAATCCCATTGGGGTTTAATATTTGACGGAGCTGTGAACTCTTATGGAAGTGGAATTGGGGCAATCATCGTCACTCCCCGAGGTACTCATATCCCGTTCACGGCGAGATTAAAGTTTGACTGCACGAACAACATGGCTGAATATGAGGCATGTATTATGGGTCTCGAAGAAGCAGTGGATCTAAGGATTAAGATTCTTGATATTTACGGAGATTCGGCATTGGTAATTAATCAAATCAAAGGAGAATGGGAGACTCGTCATCCTGGTTTGATCCCTTACAGAGACTATGCTACAAGATTGTTAACTTTCTTCAACAAAGTGGAATTACATCATATCCCTAGAGATGAAAACCAAATGGCTGATGCTTTAGCTACTTTGTCTTCAATGTTTCAAGTGAATGGTTGGAACGACGTGCCTACAATCCGGGTTATGCGCCTCGACAGACCTGCTCATGTGTTCTCAGTAGAAGAGGTCATCGACGACAAACCATGGTTCTATGACATTAAACGTGTTCTTCAAACTCAAGAGTACCCGCCTGGGGCATCTAATAAAGATAGGAAGACGTTGAGAAGATTAGTAAGCAGTTTCTTCCTCAATGAAGAAGTATTGTATAAGAGGAATTATGACATGGTCCTACTCAGATGTGTAGACAGACATGAAGCAGACATGCTGATGCAAGAAGTACATGAAGGATCCTTTGGCACACATGCCAATGGACATGCAATGGCTAAAAAGATGTTGAGAGATGGTTACTATTGGATGACAATGGAATTTGATTGCTGCAAATATGTGAAGAAATGTCATAAATGCCAGATTTATGCGGACAAGATACATGTGCCACCGACCCTCCTCAACGTCATCTCTTCACCTTGGCCTTTCTCTATGTGGGGCATTGATATGATTGGAATGATTGAACCCAAAGCTTCAAATGGTCATCGTTTCATCTTGGTAGCGATCGATTATTTTACTAAATGGGTGGAAGCATCATCTTATGCTAACGTAACCAGACAGGTGGTAGTCAGATTTATCAAGAATCAGATCATTTGTCGATACGGTATCCCGATCAAGATCATCACTGATAATGGTTCGAATTTGAATAACAAGATGATGAGAGAGCTTTGTGAAGAGTTCAAAATCGAACATCATAATTCTTCTCCTTACAGGCCGAAGATGAATGGGGCAGTTGAAGCTGCGAACAAGAACATCAAAAAGATTGTCCAGAAGATGGTGGTAACTTATAAAGATTGGCATGAAATGCTTCCGTTTGCTCTGCATGGATACCGTACTTCAGTTCGAACTTCAACAGGCGCAACCCCATTTTCCCTAGTTTACGGTATGGAAGCAGTACTCCCCGTGGAGGTCGAGATTCCGTCTATGAGAGTGTTGATGGAAGCTAAACTTTCTGAGGCTGAATGGTGTCAAAGTAGATATGATCAGTTGAATTTAATTGAAGAAAAGAGATTGACAGCTTTGTGTCACGGTCAATTATATCAGCAGAGAATGAAGAAGGCTTTTGATAAGAAGGTTCGACCATGCGAGTTCAGAGAAGGTGACCTTGTACTCAAAAAGATATTATCTTTCCAACCTGATTCTAGGGGCAAGTGGGCTCCGAATTATGAAGGACCGTATGTCGTTAAGAAAGTTTTCTCTGGAGGTGCCTTGATTCTCACAAATATGGACGGTGAAGAGCTCCCGCGCTCCATGAACGCCGATGCAGTCAAGAGATATTTCGCTTAGGTTTGAGTTGACAGTTTGCTAAGTTGAAAACCCGAAGGGGCGGCTCAGGCAGACTTTTGGTCATCTCGGCTGTGGCATATGAGCATACTTCGGAATTCGAAGTTGTTAGGGAGAATAGTGATCATTGTTTTTGTGTAACCCTTTCTTTCATGTACTATTTCCCAAACTTTTGTAAACCGTTGGAGTCGTGTTGTTAGCGAACTACCATCTTATTAACGAAATTTGAGCATTTACCTTTTGTGGGCAAAATTTTAATTTTTACGGAAATATTTGAAACAAAGTTATTTAAAGTATTCTTATTTTAAAAATGTGTCGTGAATAATGAAAGGAATATTAACAGTTGTTCCGAGGATGGTCAAGCCATGAAATGCAAAACAATACAGTAATTTATCCTTGCATGATGAACATGTTTTATTTCAAAATCGTCATGAGGTGTTGGTTGTGTAAACTTGCGTTTCTAGCGGTACTAAGTTTGGTGACTCCCCAGCCTTTCCAGTTAAGCGTTGTTTTGGTTATCTTTATTTGAGCAGATTTCTGTAGTGTGGTAGGCTTTGTCTCATGCCAGTGGTCTATTGGTATTAGAAGTTTGGATTTGAATACTTTTCTCCTCAGAAGACTTGAGCCTTGTAGCGTGATACGCTTCGACGTTGCTTTGTGGTTCCAGTTCCAGTTTTCCGTCTTTTTAAGATTGGCCGAGTATCTATTATTTCGTGACATCTTATTGTCTTCAGATTATTCCATCTGTTCGTTTTGTCAGCATAACATTCATTTACTCATTTACACTTATATCACGCATGCATATTCACATTTTGTCGTTGGTTTTGGGTTGTATACTTTGTTTATTAAGACAATGTACATGTTCTTTCCAAGTAGAAGGTTAGCTTAGGCAGAAAATGTGCTTCCTTTCTAAATTCCCCAACTGAGCTAATCCTCGTGGATGATTTTTTGATTTAGCCTACCTTGTCCATTTCTGGATAGGATGAATCCCCCAATCAAGTTACTTTCTCATTGGGTGGAGTCTTGTTTGACTGTTTTCTCTCTGCTTTATTCCTGGAGGGAGTTGTTGTCTCTTGCATAGGCTATCTCATGATTTTCCCCAGTGAAGTCGCCACCTAGACGAATGATGCATTTATTTTGCACATTTAAGTATGTGATCTCCTCGGGAAGGATTGATTCATGGTTCTCTTTGACGAAGATTTTATTCTCTGCCAGTGTCATCGCAATTTCCTTCTGAGTTATTCTTCAGAAAACGACAAGCGGCAGCTCTTCACGAGTAACTTGTACGTTATTATCTTTTGGAAAACGGCAAGCGGCAGCTCTGCACGAGCAACTTGTACGTTATTATTCTTTGGAAAACGACAAGCGGCAGCTCTTCATGAGCAACTTGTACGTTATTATTTTTGGAAAACGGCAAGCGGCGGTCTCTTCATGAGCAACTTGTACGTTATTATTATTTTGGAAAACGGCAAGCGGCGGTCTCTTCATGAGCAACTTGTACGTTATTATTATTTTGGAAAACGACAAGCGGCAGCTCTTCATGAGCAACTTGTACGTTATTATTTTTGGAAAACGGCAAGCGGCGGTCTCTTCATGAGCAACTTGTACGTTATTATTTTTGGAAAACGGCAAGCGGCGGTCTCTTCATGAGCAACTTGTACGTTATTATTATTTTGGAAAACGGCAAGCGGCAGTCTCTTCATGAGCAACTTGTACGTTATTATTTTTCTGGAATACAGCAAGTGGCAGCTTCTTTATTTGAGCAGCTTGTATGTCATAGTATTTTTGGAAGACAGCAAGTGGCAGCTTCTTTTGTTGAGCAGCTTGTATGTTATAGTATTTTGGAATACAGCAAGTGGCAGCTTCTTTATTTGAGCAGCTTGTATGTCATAGTATTTTTGGAAGACAGCAAGTGGCGGCTTCTTTATTTGAACAGCTTGTGTATCTACAACCATATTATTATTTTAGCATTAATTGGTATATCTCCGGAAATCTCGCAGAGAAGTTTGTTATGAATCTTTACCTTCAGAAGTCGGTAATCCATTATCAGCAAATTTGGTACATCTTTTGTCTATCTTTGACCTTTAGTTGTGAACTCACTGTTATTTTGGGTCAATAATCTGTTTTTGTGGCCTATGCAAGATGCCTTCTTTGTTAGGGTCAGAGGTCGTATTCTCTCAAATTCTTATTCGCCGTCAAGAGTCTATCATTTGAAGTCGATGGTTCATTTCCCCAGTAGTGTATAATCTATGTCCCTGTGTTTTGTTGGTGTTTGATTTCTCCAGCATTATCTTGTTTCATACAATATCTTTCTCTGTGAATTCAATTACTACATTCATATCACAAACATAATGGCGGTATCTTAGGGCAAAAATTGCGTATTATGTATTTAAGTACCTTCAATCTCGTCGAGACGAAGATTTTAATCTTCATATCTCCGGATAGAAGAAACTTAAATAGGGGTAGCTGTTGTACCCCAAATTTTGACCTAAGATACCATCTCCCATCTGCATCATTACATTGCAAGCGTTCACAAGCGATTTGACCCGTTTTATCAATTTTCAAAGCAGATTTTTAAAATTCATAACTTTTTCAAATTTCGACATTTTTTTTAAGTTGTTATTTTACCTATGATTCTCCTTGACAACTACAACTTTTCTTTAGAAGTCAAGAGCTGATTATTTTTGAAACGCCAAGTTTATTAATTGATCAATGCTAAAACAATGTTTATTTAATTATTTATTATTCTGAGTTTAAATAGTTGGAATTTATTTTCAGTTATTATAATTTAAAGAATTATAAATAATAAAGTAAATAATTGAAAAGAAGTTTATTAATTGATCAATGCTAAAACAATGTTTATTTAATTATTTATTATTCTGAGTTTAAATAGTTGGAATTTATTTTCAGTTATTATAATTTAAAGAATTATAAATAATAAAGTAAATAATTGAAAAGAAGAAAAGAATTAACTGGTAAAATAATAGAGTTTTATTCATCTTTATTCTAATTGTTACAATTGTTGTTTAAATACCGTATTTATTTACAAAGTATTTACAATGATAATTTTACAAATGTTTAAAGTGAAATAAAAAACTATCCTAATTTTTCTAAGTTCTAAATCTTCATCTTCTATCCAATACTTCTTTGATGCACATTTGATTTTATCTGCAAAGAATAATTAAAGAAAAAATCAGAAATAGATATAATTAAAAGCAAACAATTAATTTAGAATTCATCATTAAAAGCAAGCGGCCGGAATCAGTTTTTACCCTCTTTGCAAATCACGGGATTTCTCCCGGTTCACAAAAAGGGATGAATTTTGCTTGATAAATATGAATGCACAAGTATTTGAAATGCACAAATTCAATTTTGCCAAAATCAACTGCATAGTTCAAAATCAACTGCATAGTTCAAAATCAACTACATAGTTCAAAACCAACAGCATGTGTAAAGTTTCAAATTGTCAAAACAAAGTCCAACGTCAACTGTCCAAAATATGGAAGTATGTCAAAATACAAAGGCTCCTCCATACTGTAACAGATGCAGGAAGGCTAAAGAAGGAAATATGCAGGTTAAGACCATATATGCAAGCCAACTATTTCCAGTTTCATCATTTCCCAGCCTTTGCTTTTTCAGAACTAAAGTACACATAACATTTTAATGTTTTAAGCTGTACTAAGGAGAGAGAAGAGATAAAAGAATTGGGTTTACAGGTTTTGGCTTTAGGCAGAAAAGAGATAGAAAACAAAACTGCAGTAACACAGTGGATAAAGAGGCATAGAAAAAGATATAAAACAAACTGAATGAAACAGTAGAGGGGGCAGAAGTATCAAAGAAAAAATTGACAAAACAACAAAAACCGAACTCAGAGCAAGAAAAGGCCTCCAACTCGTTTTAAAACCCTGCATCCAACAAGTAAAAATATACAAAAAACCTGAACCATCAAAAGGCAAGCCAACAAAAACTGATATAATAATAACACAAACTTTTCAAGAAAAGGCTGGAGTTCAAAAAACCTGTTTCAAGCCTCCCACTCTTAGTCTCAAAACTTAATCTGTCAAACAATAACCACAATTTGTCTAAGCCTTTCAAACCTCCAAAACAACTCATATAGCCACAAACTGTGAAGCCTAAACAATACCCTGTCAAACCTGCTGAAAGCCATATCCCACACAGCATCAAGCCTAACCAGAAAACTATCCAAACACATAACCTGCATAAGGCTTAAGCCTAAAACTGATTCAAGCCTATCAAGCTCAACCTTTTCAAACAAACCTGTGTAAACATTCAAATATCTGCAAAGAACCAGAAAAGCATACAAGCCTTACCATTCAAAAGCCTAGACCAGCTTTCAAACCGACACCACCCTCAGAATGCTATCATCATTGGGCAACTCATAAGCGACTCAGCAAGTCCATAGTGGAAGAGGAAAAGAAGTTGCCAAAGCAAATAGCATTCAATCTCAGAACACAGCAAAGCAAGCACACATGCCCTCAGAAAGTTTCATCATTGGGCAATCGCACAAATCCAAAACCATGAACTAAGCATAGAAGGCAACCAGAACGAGATAAAGAAGCATACTCAGCAAGCCCAAAGAGGAAAAGAAGTTGTCAAAGAAAATCCTCATCAACAACTCAATCATTCAATCTCAGCATATCAAGCATACAGAAGGCAACTAAGCAAGCAACGAGGCAGAGAAGAAGAGAAAAATATATCAAAGTGGTTCAGTTCATCATCATCATCAAGGCAACAAAAAAAAGCAAAAGAATACACCAACCAGGAGTCCAAGCAAGTTCACGTCACTGCCTCCTCGCCATCCAGCCGCCTGAGCGCCTCCACCACCATTCATTCCCCTCCTCCGTCAAGGTAATATAACCTCTTTCCTTCCATTTCGTACACCTTGACAGAAACAACAATATTAAAGCTAAAGTCAGAATCAAATGAATGTGAAATCACAACATGCAAAAATCATAAAACTCTAACGCATTAAAAGAACGAGAACGTCACCTTCGCACCATATCACCGAGCGACCCATGGGGAGAAGGAGATGCAGTTGGTGGCGCTGGAAGCTTTGAGGCAAAGGGCTTTGTCCTGGACGTTTTGGCTCGAGAGAAGAAGAAGAAAGACGAGGACGAATCAATAACGAGGAGCAGCGGCGCCGTTTCTGTAACCCTAAGTTTTCCAATTGAAACAAATTGTGCGGAACCCTAAAAAACATTTTGAGAAACGAATGGGCCACAACCCTTTCTGAAACGCCTAAGCCCAAACGAATTTCATTACCCCCCCCCCCCCCCATCCCGCTTCTGTTTGTTCTTGGTTTGGGCCCTTAAAAAACTCTTTGGCCCATTCAATTTTCCTTTTACTTTTGTTTTAAACATTCATAAACCAAGATTTGATTTACCTTTTTTATAATTCTAAATAATATATACCTTTTCTTTTCATATATAATTTACTTAAATATATTAATTTTATTTATATTAATTCCTAATGAACAATACTTTTTATATATTAATTAAGACTTTGCATATAAAAAGATTAGTTAAAATACATGAATTAGTATAAGACATTAGTGTATTTTATTATTTGCACATTAATACTAAAAGATACATAAAAAATAGAAAAATTAAAATAAAAAAAACATTTTCTTTTCTTTAATTAAATTCTTTTGCTTTGTACATATTGAAACAAAAAATATAAAAATGCATGTTCACACCATTTAGTCTGTTATTTAATCATTGTTATGGTTGTATATCACTTAGCTACTTAATCATTATCTATCTAATTTTCTGTTTGATTATTCAGTCTTTACATGGTTATTCTGTTTACGTCTAAATCCAAGAGAAAAATGATTAAATTTGTTGACTTCATGTCCTCAAATCCAATCACGCGAATACCTTCATTTCATTGGAAACTTAAGATAATTTTCTCAAATATTCGAGTTTTTTTCAAAACTCATACCTTTTAAGTCAAAACTTCGACATTAGGTCGTCGTATCTTCAAAAACCCGTCCGTACCCCTTTTTGGCCAAAACAATTTATTTTTAATCAAACAAACAAATTTTAATAAACAGATATTTCAAAAGGTTCCTATAGGATACTACAGATGCATTGGGTGCTAATACCTTCCCATTGTATAACCAACCCCCGAACTCTAGACCTCTTTTAAAACGCCTTGTATTTTCATTACTTTTAAAAGTATTATTTTACATTGCATACTTTAGGGTTTTATTTCGCTCTTTTCCCTTTTCCCTTGGAAATAATAAAGCGCGGTGGCGACACTTGCTTTTGTGATACGAATTAATTAATAATTCGATCTCCGATTTACCCCGCTACATTTTTTATCGCTACAGTACTCATCTAGTTCAGTTTCGCCTAGCTAGTTATAATGAGTCGAGTTTCCCCTCATTTTTGTTTTCATACATTGGATAGTTATCAGTGTTTGTTTACTGAACCCTTTATTGGTTTTCGTTTACCGAGTCTCTCTGCAGTGTTTATATTGCGTCCTTGGTTGAATTCAGTCTCTTTGTTCCTTGGATTCTTCTATCAATTTTCGTCAATGTTTATCCATTAATCTGAGACCAGCAGGTGCTCTGAGAAACATGCGCTCTCATCACTTTGCTTTGGGATGAGTTTCGATCTTGTCACCTGTGCATGAAATCTAATTTCGTCCTGGTACTCATCTAGTTCAGTTTCTCCTAGCTAGTTATAATGAGTCAAGTTTCGCCTCGTTTTTGTTTTCATACCTTGGACATTTATCAGTGTTTGTTTACTGAACCCTTTATCGGTTTTCGTTTACCGAGTCTCTTTGCAGTGTTCGTACTACGTCCCTGGTTGAATTTAGTCTCTTTTGTTCCTTGGATTCCTCTATCAGTTTTAATTACTGTTTATCCATTGATATGAGACCAGCAGGTGCTCTGAGAAACATGAACTCTCATCACTTTTTCTATGGGTCGAGTTTCGCCTTGTTACGTGTGCGTGAAATCCAATTTTGTCCTGGTACTCATCTTGTTTAGTGTTGGCTAACTGGTTATTGGGTCGAGTTTCGTCTTGTTTTGTTCCTCACTCTTTGGAATCTTTCAGTTCCTTCATACTATCTATCTTAGGTTGAGATTAGCAAGTGCTCCTAGAATCACGCACTCTAGCCACTTTTCTCCGCATACTTTTCCGGAGTTTAGTTTCGCCTATTCTCTGTAGTTTGAGTCTTATCTGACCCCTTTTTACGATCTAGTTTTATCCTGGCTAATTTATTCTGAAGTTTGGTGTCGTCTACTCTTCTAAGTTTTATTTCTGTTTCAATTTTGTTAAAAAACTGCGTTACTGCTTCTTTATGACACATGTCTTGGGGGTTTTTCTGTTTTTTCTTCAAGAGTGTAAATTTTTGGGTTCTTTCGTATTCAATCATCTTCAACTCTAAACACTCGAAAGTTATCGCTTTTCTCGCTTATCCAGTTAAAGATAAATGAATTGGGGCAGCTGTTGCACCCTAAAATTTACCCTATTGATTTAGGCTTATGTTTCACCATAAACATCATATTGCATTGCATTCATACACTGTGATAGGATCAAGGTATTTTGGGTTATCAAGTCTTCCTCTAGATCATTCAAGCCCAGAGGTTCCACATATCTCAGGATATCTTGTCCACCTCATTGAATCATCAAAAGATTAAAGATAGTGTTGATTATAAGGAGAATCACTTTCTTTTGATTCATCAGTCAAAATTAGGGTTTTAGATGATTAAGGTTATTGATGGATGTGCAAGTTTTTATTTTGAAGCTACAACACCTCTTTGACATTGTAAATATCTTTGTGCAAGAAATTGGCCAAGATATCCAGAGGATTTGGAGTTTTGAAGATGATTCATCTTTCTCCTAAGGTATTGACCAAAACTAGGGTTTGAGATTTCATCAGGATTTCTTAAGAATTTTGAAGTGAAACTTTTCACATGGTCTCTATATGTTTGGAAGATCATATGTTTGAAGCTTTGATCATCAATTTTGAAGAGAAGTGGATCAATTAATTCAAAGGGGCAAAATGGTGATTTTGGCCAAAACCAGACAAAGTTGACCAAGTGAACTTTTGGTAAACCATCAATTCAAGGGTGTACTTTTCATGTTTCAACATCAATTTGGTCATAAAATTAAGAGAAGTGAAGTTTTGAGTTTAAACTTGTTCATGAAGAAACCCTAAAAAGTTTCTAAAAATGGAAAATAAGGATTGAACTTCAAAAATTCATATTTTATTCATCTTTGATCCAAAAGATGGAAATGAAATATGCTTGGAAAGCTAAGAGGATGTTCTTTCATTTTCTTTTAGTCTCATGTCCAAATTGTCAATGAATCAAAATTTATGGTCTTTGGAAGTTCATGCCTCAAGGTGAAATTATAGGTCATTTTTCAAAACAGAAATTTGATGGATTCAATTAAGAAAACTGAAAACTACAACATTGTAGAGCTTTTCAAGAGCTTTCCAAATTGTACTCATAGGCCTCTTAATTCAAAAGCACGTGCTCAAGGAGTGAAGTTGAGACTTTTTTTGTGAATTCATGCACACCATGCAATTTGCAAATTCTTGATAACTTGATTTGTGGCCCTTTGTTTCACTTCAAACTTGGCCCATGACTCATTTGCAATGTACTAAGGCCCATCATGCCAAATTTTGATTTGCACATAGGCAAATGCAAGGGCAATCCATGGTTTTGAAAAAAACGGCATGTAAATGGAAAATCACCAACACTTGATTAATACAAGGAATTAAGCCTTGATCTTTTGCTAACTTCTTCCTAAGATAAAAAGACCTGAAATGCACGTGAGAGGCTTGAGAATGCACTAGGGATTTGAGTGTTCCATGTTCACACTTTACTTTTACAAAAATTTGTATTCATTCTTTCTAACGGTTTTCAGTGTGAAAAGCCTATCCTACCCTCCTCCTCGTGCTCTATATATTGAGAGGCAAGCTTCATTGAGCCTCATTGGTGCTTCATTTCACCCCTGAGCTCAGAAAACTCCATAGCCACTTGTTTTGCAAATTTCGTTGATTCTCTCAATTTACTTGCGTGTTTTGAGTGTTTCTTCTAGCATTCTCTTCTCCAAGTGACAAGGATTGTAGATAGAGGCTTGGTTTGCAACTGGAGTGAAGGAGACAGTAAATTCATTTTTGCCTTATAGGTTAGAATTATTAACTTTGGATCTTGATTTCTAGCCGTGAATTGTGTGATTTGAGCTTGGAATCATGTTGTTTGATGTTCATTAAGTGTTTCTGTAGCTTTAGAGCTTTTGATTTGATGAGATGTGCATGTATGATGCATCTAAAATTTTCTGCTCAGTGAGTTTTTGCCATTTTCATGAGATCCGTTCTTGTTCTACGGTTAACTATTTGATGTGATTCGAATAACATAATGTAGATGTCGTTTATGGCTTTGCTTTGCACAAAATTTCATGAAAAATGGTGTAGAATTGAGCATGTTATGTTGATCAGAACATGAGGTGATGGATCTGGTCTTGTGCGCATTTTTGCCCTAGCCAGAGGTTGAAGATGATGGCGTGGCCTCCTCTGGTTGGCTGATTTGTTTTTTTAATTTATTTGAATTTTGTTTCATAACCTGATTTTAATGATTTTATTTCTTGCTCAAAAATGGTTGAAAAATTATGAAAAAATTCAGAAAACCTAAAAATAATATTTCTGACCTTGTGCATTTTTTTTATAATTTCTGAAAATGTTTTGATTGGTTTAAAAATTTGTGTGATTATTTAATTGTTTGTGTAATGTTTATTTTTGTTTTAATATTTCCTTTAATCCAAAAATTCCACAAAAAATTGTTTTAGACTCCTAAAATTACTTGGAAATTGACTCTGAAATCTGTTTGGTTTTTTTTTTCATTTTTGATCATAAAATTAATTTGACAGTTTTATTTGGTTTATTTGGTTTCATAATTTTTCTTTTCATATTTTCTTTAATCTAAAAATTATACAAATTTCATAAAACTTAAAAATAATATTTCTGACTTTGTGTAATTTTCTTGGTAATTTTAGAAATGTTTTGATTGATTTTTAAAATTTGAATGACTAATTATTTGTTTGTTGATATTTGATTTTTATTTTGACTTTTTTTAATGCAAAAATCATGAGAAAATTCATGGAAGCTTGTTTGGGTCAGAGGAATTAGAAAATAATTTTGTTTGGCATGAACTTTGTGTTTTGATCATAATTCCATTTTTGTTGATTAAATAATTGCTTAGTTGTTTAATCAATTAAAAATTACTAAATTTTGAACTTCTTATTGGTTTAAAAAGATAAAAAAAATTGTTCCCCTGACCTTTTGAGTTTCCTCATGTTCGATGTATCCTTGTTTTGAATTGTTTGGGCTTTGATCTTAATCAATCAATTGTTAAGATTAATTTCCAAATAATTAGGGTTTTATTGCTTACTTAACAAGTTTCCATTTCAAAATGAACTTGCCTCGAGCTTCAATTGAATTTAGCTCTTGTCTGAAGTTCATAGATGGATTGAGAGTCTAAAAATGATTTTTCTTGAATTAATTGACTTGGTTTGATATTTTTTTCCTCAAATCATTTTGAAAACTTGTCTAGTTTGACATTTTGGTCAACTAATTTTGATGCTTGAAGCTTGTTTGACCTCCTCCTCATTTATACATGAACTTGAGACTTGTTTTCTGACCTCTATACATTTCAAGGATGTTAAGGAAATTTTGGTTTGAATTATTGAAGTCCCTTTTTATTTTTGATGAATTCTCAAAGTGAAGGTGTCCAATTGATGTTGCATATCTTATTGCAATTTGCTTGATGGACAATGAACTTATGTGAGGCCTATAATTTGACACTTAATTATCATGTTGCTTTTGTTTTCTCACACTAATTCAAGTAAATCCTCTTGATTTCCCATAATTGGTTGATGAGTCCTTTTTATCCATGCTTCCTAAATAATGATTCACTTTTTGTTCTTGCTTTGAATTTTGAATTTTTGCCTTGAGTTTGAGGTCATCAAATGACCAATGATGACATTTTGAGTAATTATACATAAAGGATAGTCTCATAAAGATTTGAGATCACTTGACCTTTAATATTTGAACCAATTTCATGCATATATGAATTTGATGTTCCTTTCTTCTTTCATTTTTGAATCTTTGAGGTATATTGAAGGCACTTGTGCAACATGTATGAGAATCAACTTTCTAAAATTTGATCATATCCTCATAGCATGTTAAAAGCTTTATTTCAAATCTTTGAATGGTTTAATCCTTCTAACTTTGTTTTATTTGACCTTCTTTCATTGCTAACTTGTGATCCAAGCTTTGTGATACATTTTGTAGAATCCCTCTTCTATTATGCTTGTGAACCATAATTAATTGAATATGTATGGTTGAGTAATGTTTGCTACTGACTTCCAAGGTCTTTGATTGTATTATTCTCTAGCTCCTTTGATCCTTGACTGATACTTGTCAATTCAAAATGGTGATAAAAAGGAGCAATAGTTCTTTTAGTTTTGACCTAATTGTTGGCTATGCCTACTTGGTGTTTCTCATGTATAATGCTTTTATATTTGCTATCATGTTTTCCCATTGCATTATCATGTCATCATCCATCCCTTATGTGACTCATCATTTTTTGTGAGATCACTAATTTGTCTGTTGAATGTGCGAGGTACTCTGAGAAAAGTTTCCCATTTTTTGACTTGATGTTGCAGTGTTCCACTTTATTTGTGGAACACAATTAGCTATGCTTGCACCATTCTTGTGCTTTGCATATTTGATAGTTTTTGCAGGATATAAGTTACAATGACTGCTATACATCACCTATGTGATATGTTCATATTTGAATCCTCAGTGCTTATATTTGACAGCATGATTTCTGACTTGATTTGTTTGCTAATGCTAGCTTGCTTGAAGATTCTCTGGGTTTCTTTTTCTTGATCAGTTGCTACAGACAGTTATTCATTTGGTATTGCAATAATTCTTACTTTCTCTTCCATTTATTGCTTTCTAGAAATCATGTGAAGTAGGAAGCAGGAAATAAAGAGCGTGCACTCGAAGTCGATGTTTAAAGGCCTGTAGCAGGCATTCCTCACTTCACTTAATATATGTGTTGTGCTTGTGTTTGTTTCTTTCTTGTTAATCGATGAGTCACTCAATTTAGAAATTGAGATCACGACTTCGCTCTCATTGCATGCTCCCTATAGGACCTCATTGTTTTCCTTTATTTATTTTTGATCGATGAGTCACTCAATTTAGAAATTGAGATCACAACTTTGCTCTCATTGCATGCTCCCTATAGGACCTCGTTGTTTTCCTTTATTTCTTTTTGATCGATGAGTCACTCAATTTAGAAATTGAGATCACGACTTCACTCTCATTGAATGTTCCATATAGGATAGTTTTTGTTAGACTCCCTTTGGCATATTAACCTAGATAGGATCCCTCTAGGTGTGCTCTCTCAAACTTTTTAGCTTGTTTGCTTGATTTCATCTTTGTGTGTTTATTTTGAGATGATATACCCTCACCATGCTCCCTTAGGATCGCTCGTGTAGGTTTAGTCCTCGAGTTAGACATTAGGATAGGTATCCATGCATGCTAACATAGGATAAAAATTCCCTCTTTCATCCTTAACCTTAGGGTCAATCATTGTATGATAACATTAGGGGTAGTTCTAGGTTAGTCTCCTTTAGTTATTTTTTCTTTCTTTGCATATTGCATCTTGAAACTAAAACTTCTTCTTGGAAAATCATAAAACATCTTTAATAAACTTAAATCTTTCTTCAAGGTAAAAGATACAAACCAATCTTATTTGTTTGTGCGCCTTTCGGCTTTGTTTTAAACCTTGTTAATGATGTTTTGCCATCCTTACCATGATGTTTTTCCATCCTTACCATGATGTTTTTGCCATCCTTACCATGATGTTTTTTCCATCCTTACCATGATGTTTTTCCATCCTTACCATGATGTTTTTCCATTCTTACAATTGATGTTTTGCCATCCCTGCCATGATATTTTGTTATCTTTTCGCCGATGTTTCGCCATCGCGCACATGTTCGTTATCCTACTTTGATTCTCAATATAATTGTTAGGTGTGATGTTTTATCATTTGGTTTATTGATGTTTCGCCATCTTTGCCATGTTATCTTTTGCTGATGTTTCGCCATCGCGCACATGTTTGTTATCCTACTTTCATTCTCAATATCATTGTTAGCTGTGATGTTTTATCATCTGGTTTATTGATTTTTCGCCATCTTTGCCATGATATCTTGCTATCTTTTTGTCGATATTTCGCCATCGCACACATTCTTTTGCGAATGTTTCGCCATCGAGTATGTTTGTCATCTTACTTTTATCCTTGATATTATTGTTAGGAGTAATGTTTCATCGTATTGTCTGATATTTTGCTATCATACTGACGTTTTATCATCTTATCTGAGTTTGTGTTGCCATGCGATGTTTTGTCATCCATTTTTGTTGCTTTATCATTGTTGTTGATGTTTTGTCATTTATCTGATGTTTTTCCATATTGATTGTTGCTTTTGTCTTCTTAACTAAAAAACATAAACCAACCAAAATATATGAGCCGAACTACGGTTGCTCTGATTCCTTAAAAGGGATACGCAGGCATTGGGGTAGGGCCCGAGCGAGCACAACTTTTATTTTCCCTACATTGTTTTCTCTTTTCTTTTGCATGCATTCCCTCTTTGCATTTTCTTTTAGCTATTAAGCTTTAGATATAGATTTACACACCCTTAGATTAGAACAAACAAGAGTGGATACCGTAGAGTACTACGGGCGTGTGAGGTGCTAATTGTAACGCACGTAATTTAATTAATTATTTAATTAAATTATTTTTAGAATATTTGTGAAGAAGTGTTATTATAATTGGATTTATTTTATTAAATGGAGAAATAATAATATATTTGAGGTATTATATTATTGGGTGGTGAAATAATATTAGAAGTTAATATTATTTAATGTGGGCCTATAATGTGTTAGTGGAAGTATTAAGGGGGTGTAGGTTTTGAGCCCAATAAGAATAATATAATAATATTAGGTTATTTTATTATTTGTGAGAAGAATAGAAGGAGAAAGCAGTAAGACGATAAAACAAGGATTTGAGGAGAACGTAAAGTTGCTGGAAAAAGTGGAAAATGGCAAGAACGAAGATTCAACCCGGAAATTGTAGAGCGACCTTCGATCCAAGGTAAGGGTGGGGTTATGGCATTATAATTGGGTTCATGATGTTTGATATATGGGTTAGATGTAATTGTTGTTTGTTCTTGAATTAGATGTGTTATGAATGATGTATGGTGAATATTAATGAATTCTGGATGAATAATGATGTTATTATGTTGTCTAATCGATGGAGTAATAGAGTATAATGATTAGGTGATGAATTATCATGATCATAATGAGGTTTGTAGGACTGTAATTAGATTCCCGTAGTGAAATTACAGAAGAAACGCAGAAAATTATGCAGACTGTCGAAGGATGTGTCGACCTCAAGCTGGATGAGTCGATACATGAAGGATGTTCGACTCAGGATGAGTCGATGCATGCAGGGCTTGCATCGATACATGTTAGGTACAAGACTCAGGATGAGTCGACACGTAGAGAGGATGTGTCGATACATGAGTGTGTGAGACTCAGGATGAGTCGACCGGTGAAGTGCATATGTCGATACATGTTGTATTGAAAGACAGGATGAGTCGATCCATAAGGAGGATATGTCGACTCATAGTATACAGATGAAGCAGGATGTGTCGATCCAAGGAGTTTTGTGTCGATACATAATGTCGAATTTCTTTTGACAGATTCAGTTTTAAAGTGATGTAACTTGAGTTTTAGGATGCTGTTTGAGATGTCGTTCGAAGCGTTGATTAGCTAACGCGATGAACTTTATTCTAGATGATTTAAATGACGAATAAGAAGTGTAATCCTAGTAACTAATTTAGGATTTAGGATTAATTCCCGTAGATGACCTTTATGCTGGATTTTGGACAGAATGATGAATATGAGATGTTAGAGACTGTTGTTAGGAATTATGACAGTAGGATTTAGTGACAATAATAATGTACAGTAGTAGAATAACAATATGGATTACTGTACTATTGTTATACAACTGAGTTATTAGTGATATGTGATTATTAAAGTTGTGTTTGATAATTGTGATGAACAAATGACGTTTGATAAATAAGTAATGTTTAATAAATTATTTTGAGATATTTACGAGATGCTGTAATTGAGATGTTTTGAGATGTTTATGAGATCCTGTAATTCAGATGTTTTGAGATGTTTATGAGATGTTGTTATTTTGAGATGATTGAGATGTTGTTGTTCTGAGATGTTTATGAGATGTTGTTGTTCTGAGATGTTTATGAGATGTTGTTCCGAGATGATTAAGATGTTGTTGTTTGAGATGACTGAGATGTTGTTGTTTTGAAATGATTGAGTTGTTGTTATTTTGAGATTGTGTTTTGAGATGTTGTTAACTGAGTGTGTTATTACATTCATGTTGAGTCGCACACATTGAATTTTTTGAGATGGAGCTTATGCTCGTTGAGATGGCCTGGATTGGCAAATTTTGAGATGAAGGTTATGCCTTGTTGATGCCTCTATTAATTGGCAGATTAGATTTTTGAGATGGAAATTCTGCTCCAATGGTACCACATGCATTTGCATAGTTTTGAGTCGCATTATATGATTGAATAATTAAATGTATTTGATGTTGATGAATGAGTATATATGATGTAATTATTGTTGATTATGAGATGAGAAGTGGTGATATTATTGATCTAATTTAATATATTAATTATCATGCGCTTTATTATATTGTTAGATATCCCACCCCTTCTGTTTGAATGTTGCCCTTATGTTGGTAATGTGCAGGTAATCGAGAGTGAAGGCTGTATACCTTCAATAGTCCGAGTCGTGTCATTGCTCTGATATGTAACACTCTGGGGGATGAACGCTTGTTGATTTTTGATTGTTGATTTTCAGTTGCTGAATTTTGAATTGATTATTATTAAATATGAGATGTTTCGAAGTTGTTGCTTTTATTTAAAGATGTTATTGAAGAATTCCGCTGCGTAGTTGTTGAACTATTTTGTTAAAGATGTTATGTTGATGGTTCATCCGATGTTTTATTAAAAGTGTTATATATCCATGATGAATGCAATGAACTTGTTAGAAGAATTTGTGACGTCCCAATTCGTTTGTATGAATGAAATTTTATAATTCTGATTTATTTTGCATAATTGCTTGGGGTAGAATTGGGGTGTTACAAAGTTGGTATCGGAGCAAAAGGTTGGTCCGACCTTGTCGTCGAGTCGTAGTTGTCTAACAATCGAGTATTATTATTTCGAGTTCTAACAGTTGTTTATGTTGTAGTGATAAGTTGAGATGGCTGGAAGGAATGATGCTGCTCTTGCTGCTGCTTTAGAAGCAATGGCTCATGTGATGGAAAATCAGCCGAATGCTGACGGGAATGCTGGATCTCGTAGCTTGGCGACTTTCCAGAGAGAGAATCCACCTACGTTCAAGGGAAAATATGATCCTGACGGAGCATTAGAATGGTTGAAAGAGATTGAGAGGATCTTTCGCGTGATGTACTGTACTCCAGCGTAGAAATTTGGTTTTGGGACTCATATGCTAGCAGTCGAGGCTGATGATTGGTGGCTAGAGACTTGCAAGAAGTTAGAAGCTGCAGGTGAGAATGTCACTTGGGCTGTGTTCCGTAGGGAATTCTTAAGAAAGTATTTTCCTGAAGATGTCCGTGGTAAGAAGGAAATTGAGTTCCTTGAGCTGAAGCAAGGAAGTATGTTTGTTGTTGAGTATGCTGCCAAGTTTGCTGAATTGGCCAAGTTTTATCCGCATTACGCTGACGAAAATGCTGATTTTTTGAAGTGTATTAAGTTTGAGAATGGGTTACGCCCGGAGATTAAGAAGGCAGTTGGATATCAAAAGATTCGTGTCTTTGCTGATTTGGTTAATAGCTGTAGAATTTATGAGGAAGACAATAATGCACATTACAAGATTATTAGTGAGAAGAGGGGTAAGCACCCGCAGAATCGTGGTAAACCTTATGATGCCCCAGCTGGTAAGGGTAAACAGAGAGTTGCTCATGGTCAGAGGACTAGTGGGAGAGATGCTCCTGCTGGTGTGATTTGTTTTAAGTGTGGGAAACCTGGACACAAGAGTAATGTATGCACTACTGAAGTGAAGAGATGTTATCATTGTGGTAAGAACGGACATGTTGCATCTGAGTGCAAGCACACGAATGTGGTTTGTTTCAACTGTAAAGAAGAAGGGCACATTGGTAGCCAGTGTCCGAAACCGAAGAAGGCTCAGTCTAGTGGTAAAGTGTTTGCTTTGGTGGAGGATCAGACAGCTTCCGAGGACAGACTTATTAGAGGTACATGTTTCATTAATAGTACTCCTTTAATCACTATTATTGATACTGGTGCTATGCATTGTTTTATTGCTGCTGATTGTGTTGAAAGATTGGGTTTTGTGTTGTCTTCTCTAGATGGAGAAATGGTCGTCGATACTCCAGCCAAGGGATCGGTGATTACTTCTTTTGTGTGTGCTAAGTGTCCCTTGTCGATCTTCGACAGAGACTTTGTCGTTGTATTTGATTTGTTTGCCGTTAAGAGGTTTGGATATGATTTTGGGTATGAACTGGTTAGAGCATAACTGTGTTCATATTAATTGTTATGACAAGTCGGTGAAGTTTACTACTCCTGAGGAAGAAGAAGATGGTTTGTTATCTGCTAGACAGTTGAGAAAGTTGATGCAAGAGGAAGCACAGATGTTCTCGTTGATGCCGTTGCTATCTGTAGAGACTCAAGCTATAATTGAGGGATTGCAGGTGGTGTGTGAATTTCCTGAAGTTTTCCCTGATGAGATTCCTGATGTACCGCCAGAGAGGGAAGTTGAATTTGCAATTGATCTTGTACCTGGTACCAGACCTGTGTCTATGGCACCATACAGGATGTTTGCGTCTAAATTGTCAGAGTTGAAGAAGCAATTGGAAGAGTTACTTGAGAAGAGGTTTGTAAGACCAAGTGTATCGCCGTGGGGAGCTCCAGTGTTGTTAGTAAAGAAGAAATATGGAAGTATGAGGCTTTGTGTTGATTATAGACAGTTGAACAAGGTGACGATTAAGAACAAGTATCCGCTTCCAAGAATAGATAACTTGATGGACCAATTGGTGGATGCTCGTGTGTTTAGCAAGATTAATTTGAGGTCGGGTTACCATCATATTAAAGTGAAGGATGAAGATATTCAGAAGACGGATTTCAAAACGCGTTATGGACATTACGAGTATTCAGTCATGCCTTTCGGTGTTACTAATGCACCGGGAGTATTCATGGAATATATGAATCATATCTTTCATACTTATTTGGATTGGTTTGTAGTTGTATTCATCGATGATATTTTGATTTACTCTAAGTCAGAAGAAGAGAATGCTGAACATTTAAGAGTAGTATTGCAGATTCGGAAAGAGAAGAAGTTGTATGCAAAGTTGTCCAAGTGTGAATTCTGGCTGAAAGAGGTTAGTTTTCTTGGTCATGTGATTTCAGGTAATGGTATTGCTGTAGATCCATTCAAGGTTGATGCTGTGTTGCAATGGGAAACTCCAAAGTCAGCTACTGAGATTAGAAGCTTCTTGGGATCAGTTAGTTATTATAGAAGGTTTATTGATGGGTTTTCTAAGTTGTCAC
Organism: Vicia faba; assembly: GCA_948472305.1. Taxonomy (NCBI): domain Eukaryota; kingdom Viridiplantae; phylum Streptophyta; class Magnoliopsida; order Fabales; family Fabaceae; genus Vicia; species Vicia faba. Next base: position 167,166 of record CATIWC010001003.1, on the reverse strand, counting down.
TTCCGTTGACTAAGTTGACTTGTAAAGGTAGAGCTTTTGTTTGGGATGTCCAGTGCGAAGAAAGTTTTACGGAATTGAAGAAGAGGTTGACATCGGCTCTGATTTTGATGTTGCCTAATCTAAGAGAGCCTTTTGTGGTGTATTGTGATGCTTCCAAGATGGGTTTAGGAGGTGTGCTTATGCAGAATGGTAAGGTAGTTGCTTATGGGTCGAGGCAGTTAAGGACTCATGAGAAGAACTATCCTACGCATGATTTAGAGCTTGCTGCAGTTGTTTTTGTGTTGAAGATTTGGAGGCATTATCTTTATGGTTCTAGATTTGAAGTGTTTAGTGACCATAAGAGTTTGAAGTATTTGTTTGACCAGAAGGAGTTGAATATGAGACAACGAAGATGGTTGGAATTGTTAAAGGATTATGATTTCGGTTTGAATTATTATCCAGGAAAAGTGAATGTGGTAGCTGATGCGTTGAGTCGAAAGACTTTACACATGTCAGCAATGATGATTAAAGAGTTGGAATTGATTGAGCAATTTAGAGATATGAGCTTAGTTTACGAGGTTACTCCGCAGAGTGTTATGTTGGGTATGTTGAAGATTAATAATGAATTTTTAGACAGTATCAAAGAAGCTCAGAAGTTGGATGTGAAATTGGTAGATTCGATGGTTGGGATTGATCAATCTAAGAATAGTGATTTCAAGTTAGATGAGCAAGGTGTGTTGAGATTTCGTAACCGAATTTGTATTCCTGATGATGTTGAGATGAAGAAAGTGATACTTGAAGAGAGTCATAGAAGTAAGTTGAGTATTCATCCAGGAGCTACAAAGATGTATCAAGATTTGAAAGGTTTGTTTTGGTGGCCTGGGATGAAGAGTGATGTGGCTCGATTTGTGTATGCATGTTTGACTTGTCAGAAGTCGAAAGTTGAACATCAAAAGCCTGCAGGATTGATGCAACTGTTGGAAGTTCCAGAATGGAAATGGGATAGCATTTCAATGGACTTTGTGACGGGGTTGCCTAGTACTTCAAGGGTACATGATTAGATTTGGGTGATTGTTGATAGGCTCACGAAGTCAGCTCATTTTATTCCTATTAACATCAGTTTTCCAGTGTCAAAGTTGGCTGAGATTTATGTAAGTGTGATTGTGAAACTGCATGGTGTTCCTTTGTGCATTGTGTCAGATAGAGATCCAAGATTTACTTCTTATTTTTGGAAGAGTTTCCAAGAAGCGTTGGGTTATAAGTTGAGGTTGAGTACAACGTATCATCCTCAGACAGATGGTTAGACTGAACGGACTATTCAATTGTTAGAAGACTTGTTGAGAGCATGTGTTCTTGAGCGGAGGTTCGTGGGATAATTATCTTCCGTTGATAGAGTTCACATATAACAACAGTTACCATTCTAGTATTGGGATGGCACCTTTTTAAGCGTTGTATGGTCGAAGATGTAGAACTCCGTTATGTTGGCATGATCTGGTGAAAGTGTAGTACTTGGACCTGAACTTGTTCGTGAGACTACTGAGAAGGTGAAGTTGATTCTAGAAAAGATGAAAGCTTCACAGATTAGACAGAAGAGTTATCATGACAAGCGAAGGAAGGATTTATAGTTTCAATCCGGTGATCATGTGTTTTTGAGAGTTACACCTGTGACTGGTGTTGGGCGAGCATTGAAGTCTAAGAAGCTCACTTCTCGTTTTATTGGACCGTATCAGATTTCAGAGAGACTGGGGAATGTTTCTTATATAATGGCTTTACCGCCTAATCTTTCGAATTTGCATGATGTGTTTCATGTGTCGCAACTTCGGAAGTATATTTCAGATCCATCTCATGTGATTCATATGGGCGATGTGCAAGTACGGGATAATCTTACGGTGGAGACGATGCCTGTACGAATCGCGGATCGTGAAATGAAGACTTTGAGGGGCAAAGATATTGCCTTGGTTAAAGTGGTTTGGCTAGGAGCTGCTGGTGAAAGCATGACTTGGGAATTGGAGAGCAAGATGCGAGACTCCTATCCTGAATTGTTTGATTGAGGTAAATTTTCGAGGACGAAAATATTCTAAGTGGGGGAGAGTTGTAATGCCCGTAATTTAATTAATTATTAAATTAAATAATTTTTAGAATATTTGTGAAGAAGTGTTATTATAATTGAATTTATTTTATTAAATAGAGAAATAATAATATATTTGAGGTATTATATTATTGGGTGGTGAAATAATATTAGAAGTTAATATTATTTAATGTGGGCCTATAATGTGTGAGTGGAAGTATTAAGGGGGTGTAGGTTTTGAGCCCAATAAGAATAATATAATAATATTAGGTTATTTTATTATTTGTGAGAAGAATAGAAGGAGAAAGCAGTAAGAAGAGAAAATAAGGATTTGAGGAGAACGTAAAGCTGCTGGAAAAAGTGGAAAACGACAAGAACGAAGATTCAACCCGGAAATTGTAGAGAGACCTTCGATCCAAGGTAAGGGTGGAGTTCTGGCTTTATAATTGGGTTCATGATGTTTGATATATGGGGTTAGATATAATTGTTGTTTGTTCTTGAATTAGATGTGTTATGAATGATGTATGGTGAATATTGATGAATTCTGGATGAATAATGATGTTATTATGTTGTCTAATCGATGGAGTAATAGAGTATAATGATTAGGTGATGAATTATCATGATCATAATGAGGTTTGTAGGACTGTAATTAGATTCCCGTAGTGAAATTACAGAAGAAACATAGAAAATTATACAGACTGTCAAAGGATGTGTCAAACTCAAGCTGGATGAGTCGATACCTGAAGGATGTTCGACTCAGGATGATTCGATGCATGAAGGGCTTGCGTTGATACATGTTAGGTACAAGACTCAGGATGAGTCGACACGTAGAGAGGATGTGTCGATACATGAGTGTGTGAGACTTAGGATGAGTCTACCGGTGAAGTGCATGTGTCGATACATACTGTATTGAAAGCCAGGATGAGTCGATCCATAAGGAGGATGTGTCAACTCATAGTATACAGATGAAGCAGGATGTGTCGATCCAAGGAGTTTTGTGTCGATACATAATGTCGAATTTCTTTTGACTGATTCAGTTTTAAAGTGATGTAACTTGAGTTTTAGGATGCTGTTTGAGATGTCGTTCAAAGCGTTGATTAGCTAACGCGATGAACTTTATTCTAGATGATTTAAATGACGAATAAGAAGTGTAATCCTAGTAACTAATTTAGGATTTAGGATTAATTCCCGTAGATGACCGTTATGCTGGATTTTGGACAGAATGATGAATATGAGATGTTAGAGACTGCTGTTAGAAATTATGACAGTAGGATTTAGTGACAGTAATGATGTATAGTAGCAGAATAACAGTATGGATTACTGTACTATTATTATACAACTGAGTTATTAGTGGGATGTGATTATTAAAGTTGTGTTTGATAATTGTGATGAACAAATGACGTTTGATAAATAAGTAATGTTTAATAAATTATTTTGAGATGTTTACGAGATGTTGTAATTGAGATGTTTTGAGATGTTTACGAGATGTTGTAATTGAGATGTTTTGATATGTTTATGAGATGTTGTTATTTTGAGATGATTGAGATGTTGTTGTTCTGAGATGTTTATGAGATGTTGTTGTTCTGAGATGTTTGTGAGATGTTGTTCCAAGATGATTAAGATGTTGTTGTTTGAGATGACTGAGATGTTGTTGTTTTGAGATGATTGAGATGTTGTTGTTTTGAGATGTGTTTTGAGATGTTGTTAACTGAGTGTGTTATTACATTCATGTTGAGTCGCATACATTACATTTTTTGAGATGAAGCTTATGCTCGTTGAGATGGCCTGGATTGGCAAATTTTGAGATGAAGGCTATGCCTTGTTGATGCCTCTATTAATTATCAGATTAAATTTTTGAGATGGGAGTTCTGCTCCAATGGTACCACATGCATTTGCATAGTTTTGAGTCGCATTATATGATTGAATAATGAAATGTATTTGATGTTGATGAATGAGTATATATGCTGTAATTATTGTTGATTATGAGATGAGAAGTGGTGATATTATTGATCTAATTCAATATATTCGTTATCATGTGCTTTATTATATTGTTAGATATCTCACCCTTCTGTTTGAATGTTGCCCTTATATTGGTAACGTGCAGGTAATCGAGAGTGAAGGCTGTATACCTTTAATAGTTCGAGTCGTGTCATTGCTCTGATATGTAACACTCGGGGGGATGAACGCTTGTTGATTTTTGATTGTTGATTTTCAGTTGCTGAATTTTGAATTGATTATTATTAAATATGAGATGTTTTGAAGTTGTTGCTTTTATTTAAAGATGTTATTGAAGAATTCCGCTACGTAGTTGTTGAACTATTTTGTTAAAGATGCTATGTTGATGGTTCATCCGATGTTTTATTAAAAGTGTTATATATCCATGATGAATGCAATGAACTTGTTAGAAGAATTTGTGACGTCCCGATTCGTTTGTATGAATGAAATTTTATAACTCTGATTTATTTTGCATAATTGCTTGGTGTAGAATTGGGGTGTTACATTAATACCTTCCCCTCGCGTAACAGACTCCCTTACCTGATCTCTCGGTCGTTTAATCGTGATTTCACCCTTCTCAGGTTTTCTTGATGTTTACCTTTCCCTTCTTGCGGGATAAAAGACGTTCAGTGGCGACTTCATTGATTCTATATCAGATGACGGTTCGGCCGGTTGTTTCAAAGTCCACCGTAGAAGGCATTCTAGACGACAATGTGAGTCTTCGATAAGTAGAAAAAGAATGTACATGCAAAGTTAAAACTCTAACATACAAGTCAATCAGGTAAGATATATGTAACTTTTCAAGAGTATAATTAATTGTATCTTATTGTTGTGTTAAACCACATATATATGGACGACAGTTGGAATCACCCCTAGTAAAATCAAAGTCAAATATGGGATATTGATGGATCAGCTTCAATGACTAAGATGATCGCAATGCATGACTCTAGTTAGTGACCCTTTAGACGACCTACCTTATTATTGCTAAACTCTTAATTGAGACTTCAAATTAGGTTAATCTTGTTAGACTGCTTGGTCGATCTAGAATATGAAAAAATTTAATAACCTCTCCATTTCAAAATGACTATCGTTTAACATTTTTGCGCATAAATTAAAGAGTACAATAATATTTTCATAAAATAATAAATTAACGAAATACATTATTTTATTTCACAATGATTGTCGTTTTAGAATAAAATATTTATTTCAAAAAAAATATCATTTTCATTTTTCGTTATATGAAAAAAAATTTTTTTTTCAATTGTATCATTTATAGTGGTGGATTAAAATGTGGGATTGGCTCAATGTGGATTTTCCGTATGGTACATTGAATATTGGGTTAATATCCATTTATCCCCTGCCATATAGGTCACTTTCGAAAAATCCCTCTCTAAAATTTATTTTTCATGAATTCCTATAACATTTAAAGATTCTCTTATTTTTTACCTTCATCACATCAAATCATCAAAAAAGTTGACGTGACATGCATTTTTTATTATTATTAATGCCACGTTGTTATTTATTTATATTCATTTTTAGCTAATATAAGAAAACATGTTATTTTCTCAAAAATTTGATGGAGGTGGGAATTGAACCCACACCCTTTCCTTAATAGCACTAGTGCCTTATCCATTGGGCTGACTGTTTCGATTTTAAATATAAATGCATTGGATGGTTGTTATAGTTAAAGCCATGAAGCTAAAATACATTTTGAGAACCACATTCATCAACTTCTCACGTTTCTTTCCACATCCATCAACTTCTCACGTTTCTTTCCATATTCATCAACTTCTCACTTGAGTGTAGGAAAAACATTGAGCTTGAGGTGGTGGTAACACGGAGTAGCCCCATGTATCTGAATGCATCTGCAACATCAAGTGATAATATGTCAAACTGCAATCATAAGCATAACCATAATAATTTCTACATAACAAAGTCGCAGAGAAAGTTTCCTGAAGAAATATATTACCCATGGAAATGGTTGCCATTGCCAACTTACTGTAGTCTGCCACGTACTCTCAGCATTCAAATATTCACAAGTAGTTTCGACGGATTTCAATTCTTCATCATACTCCATACTTTCTTTTTCAATGGAGCAATTAGTATGCTCTTGGCGAATACTCTCAACATTCAAATTTTCAAAAGTAGTTTTGACATATTTAGATTCTCCATCAAGCTCTAAGTTTTCTTTTTTTGTTGAGAAATTAGTCTGCTCGTGGTAATCCCCGTTGTCTAGTAATCTTTCCACCTGTTTCAATTGTGGGGTTGAAGGAGCTGGATAATGCTCGTGGTATTTGTCAGAAAATCGAGAAACATTTTTTAACTCAACTGAAGCTCTATTGTCGTGTTGTTCGTTGTCTATTTAAAGCTGCAAGATGGACACTACAAATTCCTTGACAAGTTATAGTGATTCAAACAAGACCTTTACCCCAACATTGATTGCATGCTTGATTTAAACCATATAAGAATTATTATTCTCATCGTATGATAAGCGTAAAATACATGCATAACGTCACCAATGTTAATTAACACACCTTGTGAACCACATGCTGCCAGATATTTCTGAGCTTGTCCTTGGAGAGTGGTTTGTTAAGTAACTCAACTGTAGAGAAGGTGAGTGTGAAAGATGAGAGAGATGATGGTAGATGAGAGGTGGACTGAGTGGAATGATCTTTTTATAACAATTATTTTATGCATTGATATTTCAAATCGAAACAACCAACTTAATGGATAAGGCGTTGGTGCTATAAAGAAAAGGTTGTGGGTTCAATTCCCACCTCCATCAATTTTTTGATAAAATAATATGTTTTCTCATATTAACTAAAAATGAATATAAAATAAAATATCGATGTAGCATTAATAATAATAAAAAGTTAAAATAAAACGCCACTTGGCCATCTCGGTCAATAAAAAAATATCTCTAACGTCATATTTTTTTTATGTCTGGATGTAATGAAGGTAAAAATGGTTAGAGATAAATGACTATTAACCCTTAAATCTTTTAGCACATCTCTCTTCCTTGGAGACCTCTATTCGATCTAAATTCCTTTTCGATTCGGGTTGGAAATTTGGGTCATCTCTTTATTAGACGATTTGGTCATGTAGTAATGCAATTCTTTTCGATGGAGAAATTCTTGACTCTTTAGATGACTTGGGTATGATAAAGCTTTTATCGTGAGAGTGATTTCTTTCGATGTGTAAACCGGATAGAAATTTATTTTCATCAGATTGAAATATTTCTCTCCGACTATTTACTTAGAAAATTCTTAGCTTTATTTAATAGATTTTTTGGCTTTTTTTATCATACTTTGATGAATTGTGCAACCCTTATACTTTTTATTTTATCAGTTTATTGCCTATAAAAAAATTGTATCATTTATAATTATTATTCTTTACATTATTTTTGATATATTAATAATAAAATAAATTTAATAAAAATATAATATCTCATAATAATATGATTATGTTCTTTTAATATATTTGAAAAAACTTTGAACGACAACAGAATATAGTGTAAAATATAATATCAAGGTCAGTCCAATCCAATCACTAGTGAAATATACAATTATTGAAGTGATGTCAGTTATTGAACTCTTAGAAAAGGAACCAATGACATAAGTACTTCTGTCTTGTGTGATTTTCATCATTTCGATGAATGTTCAAATACAATTATCGACAGAAATTAGATGGGCCCACAGGCATATAAACAGAAATATTTTACAACTGACACATTGCATGGTCCAAAAAGGAAAGTTCAAGAAGTTCTATAAAAATATCGCCAAGTTATTTTCTTGCACGTGGTTCGTCTCTAGTCCCTACCAAATATCAAAATTGGTTGTGTTTTCATTTTAGGAAAAATAAAAAATAAAACAATATATAAAAGGTTTTATCAAATAAAAATAAAAAGGGATTTTCAAAATATGTTTGTGATAATTATTATTACTTCCAAATATAATAGTATTTGATCATATGGCCAGTGAAGAGCTTGGATGTCGGCACTAGACATGATCATATGTGCAAGTTTTCATTTTAAATTTTATCAATTTTGTGTTTATTTCTATTTTATTTATTATTTTTTGGTGTGGTTAGTCTCATGGATGTTTAGGAATTTGACTATATGATATTTTTTAATTTAAAATTACTAATAAAGTATTTATATATTTTTTTTTCAAAACAAGATTCTTACAAAGTTAAATAAGATTCTTAAAATAGTTTAAGTAAGATTATTTAATATATTTCATATGGTAGTTGGAAGATAAAAAAAATATGATATATATCTAGAAAAAATAGCATCTAATACAAAATAATTGTTGGTGCAAGGTAATGAAGGAGAGATAAAGAATGAATTATGAATGATAACAAAGAGGACTACTTCTTAGTATTCAAATAGAGGAATGAAATTGAGATACAATATTGATAGCCTAGGTAGCATATTTATACTAGAAATTGAAAATGTCAAAAGGCCCTAATAAAGAGTAAGTATTGGGAATTGTGGACATTAAATAAATTACATTTCCAATACTATCCCTTAATTTAGATAATCTATCAGAAGCTAACAACACCAATTTCATCTCTCAAGCAAATAAATTGATCTGTTTTAACCGCCTTCGTCAGAAGATCTGCAAGCTGTTTCTGAGTGCTACAGTGCAGAACTTCTAACACTCCTTTCTGAACTTGATTTCTGAGAAAGTGATACTTCGTCTCAATGTGCTTGCTTCTTCCATGTAGCACTGGATTCTTGGCAAGATCAATCGCAGACTTATTATCAATCATCAGCTTCAGAGGTTCCTCAACCTCAACCTTTAAATCATGCAGGAGATTCAGAAGCCAAACTGCTTGACAAGCAGCTACAGCACCTGCGATATACTCAGCTTCACATGTTGACAGAGCTACAACAGGCTGTTTCTTGGAACTCCAGGAAATGGGACCTCCCAGAAATTTAAACAAGTATCCAGATGTACTTCTCCTGTCCACTCTGTCTCCGCACCAGTCAGAATCAGAGTAACTTACTAATTCTGATTTTGTCTTTCTTTCAAAAGGAAACAACACTCCATATCTCAGAGTTCCCTTAATATCTCTCAGAATTCTGACAGCAGCTTGGAAATGAGACCACTTGGGATTACTCATGAATCTGCTGACCAATCCAACTGCATAACAAATGTCAGGTCTAGTATTACATAAATACCTTAGAGAGCCAACCAACTGTTTGAAGGTTGTAGAATCAACAGAATCACCATCAGAGTCAGAATCCAGTTTTTGATTGGTTTCTGATGGTGTCACAGCAACTTTGCAATTCTGCAGCTTAAATCTCTTCAGAAGTTCTTGTTCATATTTTAGCTGGTGCAGAATGATACCCTTCTTCGAGTACATAATCTCCATTCCTAGGAAATATGTCATTTTTCCTAGATCTGTCATCTCGAACTCATTCATCAGAACTTCCTTGAACTTCTTTATATCTTCTGGGCAGCTACCTGTTAGCAAGATGTCATCAACATAGAGACACACCAGAATCATATTGCTATCAGAGTGTTGTACATAAACTCCATATTCCATCTCACACTTCTGAAACCTCTGCTTCTTGAAAAATGAATCAATTTTCAGATTCCAAGCTCTAGGCGCTTGTTTCAGTCCATACAGAGCCTTATTTAACATGTATACCATCCCTTCCTGATTCTTTTTCACAAATCCAGGAGGTTGTGACACGTAAACTTCTTCCTGTAATGGACCATTCAGAAATGCTGACTTCACATCCAGATGCATTAAAGGCCAATTTCTGTTTGCAGCTAAAGAAATCACCAGTCTGATTGTTTCATGCCTAGCTACAGGCGCAAACACCTCAAAATAATCTAGCCCAGGTTTCTGAAGAAAACCTCTAGCTACTAGTCTAGCTTTGTGCTTGCCAATGGAACCATCTGGCTTAAGTTTCAACTTAAAAACCCATCTGACGCTGATGGCTTTTTTCTTATCTGGAAGTTTAGTCAATTTCCAAGTTTTGTTCCTTTCTATTGCCTCAAGTTCTTCTTTCATGGAATTAAGCCATTCTTTCTTCTTGAGAGCTTCTTCAATGCCCACTGGTTCAGAATCTACTAACATGGCACACTGAACGACTTCTCCTTCAGAGTCAACGTCATTATCCTGCAGCATGTCAAAATCTGCAAACCTTCTGGGTTTTTGTCTGATTCTTTGTGGTCTTTGAGTTTGTTCTGAAGCTGCACCAGAACTACTACTTTCAGAGTTACCACCTTCAGAGTTACCACCTTCATAGTTTTCCCTTCCAGAACTATGATTACCACTATATTCTGGATTATCATCAGTGTCTGGATCAGAATCAGATCTATTGCCAGAATCTTCTTCTGACTCATCTTCAGAATCTTCAGGATCTTCCGAATCAGATTCATCTTCTGATCTTTCTAAAATATCTTCAGAGGATAACTCTGGTGTTGGCACTACACCAGAATCAGATTTAGATTTGTTCCAATCCCATGCTTCAGACTCTTTCACCACAACGTCTCTGCTGACTTCAACTTTGTTAGTTTCTGGACAATAAAGCTTATACGCACCTGTACTGTGGTACCCCACCAGCAACATTATTTTGCTTTTATCATCCAGTTTTTATCTTCTAGCTTCTGGAACGTGTTTGTAACAGACAGAGCCAAACACCTTCAGATGACTGACACTCTGCTTATCTCCAGTCCATTTCTCTAAAGGAACAAATTCCTTCAGTTTCTTCGTTGGACACCTGTTCAGAATATATTCTGATGTGGAAACAACTTCTCCCCATAGCACGTGAGGTAGCTTTTTCTCTTTCAGCATGCTTCTGGTCATATTAAGCAAAGTTCTGTTTCTTCTTTCAGCAAGACCGTTGTGCTGAGGAGTATATGGAGCAGTAACTTCATGTTCTATTCCACTCTCCTCACAGAACTTCTGAAACAATGTAGATTTATACTCACCCCCACCATCTGTTCTCAGAATTTTTAACTTCTGACCACTCTGCTTCTCAGCCTTCACCTTGAATTTCTGGAACTCAGTAAACACTTCATGCTTGAACTTGATAAGTGTTACCCATGTCATTCTTGTGAACTCATCCATAAAAGACACAAAATAATTGTTTCCTCCAAGTGAAGGTACTGGAAATGGTCCACACACATCAGAATGTACTACTCCCAGAGCATGTTTCGCTCTGGGGGCTACTTCTGATGTAAACGGCAATCTACGTTGCTTCAGCTGTTTCCACATTCACCTTGAATGTTCTGTTGCCTCCTTGTTCAGACTTCATAATTAACTTCTTATTGGAATCATACAACGTCAGAAGATTTTTTTTTATAACAACTGAAAAACCTTTCTCAATCAGCTGACCTACGCTCATCAGATTGCTTCTAATACCAGGAACATACCAGACGTCTTTGATCAGAATGTCTTTCCCATTCTTCACTCTAATTCTGACATCTCCCATACCTTCTGCATTAAGGTATTTGTCATCAGCACATCTGATCTTTGTACTCTTCTCAGAGTCAAAGTCTGTCAGCCATTGTTTGTTTCCAGTTAAATGATTTGAGCAACCAGTGTCCATATACCACCAATCTTCTGGGCATTTTTCATCAGAGTCAGAAGCCATTAGCAGTACAGGTTCATCATCAGAGTTTCTCTTAGCCATATATGCTTCTTCTGATTTCCTACCCCTATTTGACCTACAATCTCTGGAAAAATGGCCCAATTGTTTACAGGAGTAACATTGAACCTTCCTTTTGTCATACCTCTCCTTTCCTTTATGATACTTCATATCATCAGAATTTGAGGCTTCTGACTTCTGGAATCTATCACCACGTCTATTCTGCTTCTGGTCTTTCTTGACAAAAGAAGCCTTCAGAGCTTGCTCGGCTTCTCTCTCAGAAGTTCTCTCAGACAAACGTAACTCCTGTGCTTCTAAGCTGCTTTGTAATTCTTCTATTTTCATGGTTTCCAGATTTTTAGAATGTTCAATAGAAACAACAATGTAATCAAACTGAGGAGTGAGCGACCTCAGAATCTTTTCTATGATTACCTGTTCTGTCAGAGTTTCTCCACACGCCTTCATCTTGTTAGTGATCAGAATCACTCTGGAGATATATTCAGAAACTTTCTCACCGCTCTTCATGTTCAGGTTCTCATATTGCTTTCGTAGGGATTGAAGCTTCACCTTCTTTACTGATGCGTCACCACCGTAACATCTCGCCAGTAAATCCCACGCCCCTTTAGACGTTGTTGAATCAACAATCTTCTCGAACACATTTTCATCCACACACTGATGGATATAGAACAGAGCTTTCTGGTCCCTCTTTCTCATCAGCCTCTCAGCAGTTCTCTGTTCTTTAGTTGCATCTGCTGCAGCTGGTACATAACCATCTGTAACCAGATCCAGAACATCTTGTGCACCAAACAGTACACGCATTTGTATCATCCATTTGTTCCAGTTTTTGCCATTAAAAACTGGAAGTTTAGTGTTCAAACTACCGTCTCCACTCATTTTAAACCTTGAACGAATTTTCAAATCTTAACCACACTGTTTCCCAACCCACAGAATCAAATTCTGTTCAGAATTTTGTTCAAGATTTCAACAGAAAATCAAAGAACAAAACTCAAACACACAGCTCACAAACACTCGTGTTTCCCAGGAAAACAGAACCAAAAGCTCTAGATACCAATTTGTTGGTGCAAGGTAATGAAGGAGAGATAAAGAATGAACAATGAATGATAACAAAGAGGACTACTTCTTAGTATTCAAATAGAGGAATGAAATTGAGATACAATATTGATAGCCTAGGTAACATATTTATACTAGAAATTGAAAATGCCAAAAGGCCCCAATATTGTATCATTTATAATTATTATTCTTTACATTATTTTTGATATATTAATAATAAAATAAATTTAATAAAAATATAATATCTTATAATAATATGATTATGTTGTTTTAATATATTTGAAAAAACTTTGAACGACAACAGAATATAGTGTAAAATATAATATCAAGGTCAGTTCAATCCAATCACTAGTGAAATATACAACTATTGAAGTGATGTCAGTTATTGAACTGTTAGAAAAGGAACCAATGACATAAGTACTTCTGTCTTGTGTGATTTTCATCATTTTGATGAATGTTCAAATACAATTATCGACAGAAATTAGGAATTTTTTACCAACATACCCTCTTTTTAGTCATTAAATCCCAATATACCATCTCACACATTCATATATCCCAATATACCCTCTTTTCAAACAAAACAAGTTTTTGCCACAACTCATCCGCCAATACAATGGGCGGAGGAGTGTATATTTCTTGGTTTCTGAGGAAGTCGTTGTCGAAGATGACGAAGAAGAGGAGACTGAGTCACAAGCTGATGATCTGTTCACTACTTTATTTGAAGACGGTGGACGTGACGAGGCGGCTGCAATCAACGAAACTGAACAACACATTCCACTTGAGAATGTCTATTGTCCACCCGCCCACATGACAACTCTGGATACAGGTGGAGACGAATCATCCTTTCAATGGCCCAAAAATCCTCGTCTTCCGCTGGAGGATGACATAGCTGTTGGGAACCAGTTTAAAAACAAATATGACTGTGTCTTTGCGATATCCAGGTACCATATGAAACATGTCGTTGATTTCAGGGTTACGTGTTCTGACACGAAGAGATATAAAATTTGTTGTAAGCGAAGTGGTTGCAACTTTCGTCTAGTGGCATCCTATAGGAAAAGGAGCGGCCTATGGGAGATAGGAATCATGAAGCCCCACATAATTGTTCAACGACCATCTTTAATCAGGATCATCGACAACTAAGCTCTCGACTGATGAGTGAACGATTAATGCCTCTTGTTGAAAAGGATCCCTCCATCAAGGTGAGTGTATGTATTAACGAAATTGTTTCTTTTTTCAAATACACTCCATCTTACAAGAAGGCATGGATTGCTAGAAACAAAGCAATCGAACAAGTGTTTGGTAATTGGGAAAAGTCATACAATGAACTTCCAAATTACTTGTTGGCCCTTAAGAAGTTTGTTCCAGGCACTGTAGTAGAAATGAAAACACTACCGGTATATACAGATGACGGGACTATTATTGCTGGGAAACAAATCTTCCACCGACTATTTTGGGCTTTCCAACCATGCATACGTGGCTTTGCATATTGCAAGCCTTTACTACAAATTGATGGTACCTGGTTATATGGAAGGTACAAAGGTACACTACTAATGGCTGTAGCACAAGACGGAAACAACAATATTTTCCCAGCTGCCTTTGCCTTAGTGGAAGGTGAGACGGCGGATGGTTGGGGTTTCTTTCTAAAAAACTTGAGAATGCATGTAGCTCCTCAACCTGGCTTGTGTTTGATTTCTGACCGACATGCATCTATCGAAAGCGCTTATAACAATCCTGAAAATGGTTGGAATAACACTACATTTGTCCATGTGTATTGTATCAGGCATATTGCGCAAAATTTTATGAAGGATATCAAGGACCGTATCCTCCGGAAAAAAATAATCAACATGGGTAAGTACTTTTTATGCAAACATTACATGCTCGTTATTAGTATACCATTATATTAACCAATATTTTTTTTAACATGTAGGGTATGCGCTGAACCAACCAACATTTAAATATTATCGTAATGAAATTGGGATGGCTAATGGTGATTCTTTGAGGTGGATAGACAAAATTCCCGTTGAAAAATGGACGAGGGCATTTGACGAGGGTCGTCGTTGGGGGCACATGACAACAAACCTTGTCGAGTCACTAAATTTCGTATTTAAAGGCACTCGTAATCTCCCCATCACTTTGTTAGTAAGTGCAACATACTATAGGATGGGAACACTATTTGCTGAAAGGGATGCAAAGTGGAGTGCAGTTTTGAATTCTGGATAAACATTTACAGAACGGTGCGTGAAGGTGATGAAAGAAGAGACGTCTAAATCCGCCACACATCAGGTAAGCATTTTTGACTATAATAATAACACTTTCAGTGTGAAGGAGACAATTAACCACAGTGAGGGGAAGCCGTTGGGGCGTTACAAGGTCAACCTAATGGAAGGATGGTGTGACTGCGGAAAGTTTCAAGCATACCGTGTTCCTTGTTCACATGTTATCGCTGCATGTTCTGTGGTGCGCCAAGACGCATTTCTTCTGTTGTCTGACGCTTACAAGGTTGCGAACTTATTTGGGGTTTACAGCACGAGCTTTCCAGTTCTACCATACGATGAGTATTGGCCCACTTATGAGGGAGATCAAATTTGCCATAATCCAGTTATGCGGAGGAACAAGAAAGGTCGTCCCGTGAGCACCCGTATTACAACAGAAATGGACGCATATGATAAGTTGGAGAGAAAATGCACATTGTGTCGTCTTCCAGGCCACAACCGAACGTGATGCCCCAATGTAGGAACTAGTAATAATTAGTTATTCATTTTGTTATCAATCTGCAAAGTTGTATGTATAATGACGCCGAGTTATTATGTTTCATTTCACTAATACTTCTGCATTTAATATAAATAACAATTCGAAAAAACAAGACAGAAATTAAAATACTGAGACGAATAGTAGAACTTAGCAACAACATTAAACGTAAACAACATCAACATGTTCAAACAAGGACATAACCATTTCTAGGATATTACAATCAGCAACACAATATCTTTTTGTTGAAGCATCATCATAAGAACACATGCGTCGTTGTGAACAAGTCTCCAAGAACGAGTGGGTCCATTTAAGCCAGGCACCGTAACTAACCTCTCTATTTTCCGAATCTTTTCACCTTGGGCAATTTCTTCCCCTAACCATCCCTCCAAGTGCCTATGCAGTGCTCAAATGTCTGCGTGTTCAACAATTTGATCTTCATCAGAGGCTTTACTGGAGAAAAAATAAGTTCTGCGTCTCTTTTCATATATGGAAACATTGAAAACTCCCCGGATATTGAAGACATTTTAAAGATACAACTAATGAAAAATAATTTAAGTGTAGCTTGGATCATTCAACATCAACGATATTTATAGTTCATAGCAAAAATTTTAAATTAATAAAATAATAAAACCCTCCGCCCATTAACGTGGCGGAGCCGTAAATAAATAATAAAATTACGAAAGCTTCCGCCCATCGCACTGGCGGAACCGTACTGAAATAATAAAATAATAAAATGAATAAAACCCTCTGTCCATTGCAGGGGCGGAGCCGCACTGCAATTATAAAATAACATGACCCTTTCTATGATTAATATTTTAACATTGATTTCTTATTTAATAATAATTTTAATTTATTTTTAAAATTACATTAAAATAAATTTTATTTGTATATTAATATTTTAATATTTTAATAATTTCATTAAAATGACTTAAATTTGAATATTTCAATTTCATTTTATACAAATATATTGATTTCTTATTTAATAATAATTTTAATTTATTTTTAAAATTACATTAAAATAAATTTTATTTGTATATTAATATTTTAATAATTTCATTAAAATAACTTAAATTTGAATATTTCAATTTCATTTTATACAAATATGTTGATTTCTTATCTAATAATAATTTTAATTTATTTTTAAAATTACATTAAAATAAATTTTATTTGTATATTAATATTTTAATATTTTAATAATTTCATTAAAATGACTTAAATTTGAATATTTCAATTTCATTTTATACAAATATATTGATTTCTTATCTAATAATAATTTTAATATATTTTTAAAATTACATTAAAATAAATTTTATTTGTATATTAATATTTTAATATTTTAATAATTTTATTAAAATGACTTAAATTTGAATATTTCAATTTCATTTTATACAAATATATTGATTTCTTATTTAATAATAATTTTAATTTATTTTTAAAATTACATTAAAATAAATTTTATTTGTATATTAATATTTTAATATTTTAATAATTTCATTAAAATGACTTAAATTTGAATATTTCAATTTCATTTTATACAAATATATTGATTTCTTATTTAATAATAATTTTAATTTATTTTCAAAATTACATTAAAATAAATTTTATTTGTATATTAATATTTTAATATTTTAATAATTTCATTAAAATGACTTAAATTTGAATATTTCAATTTCATTTTATACAAATATATTGTTTTTTTATTTAACAACAATTTTAATTTATTTTTAAAATTATTTAAAAAAAAAAACGTTGCTCACACAGTTCCGCCAATGCAATGGGCGGAAACTGTGTATTTTTAAGATCATCCGCCCATCCATTGGGCGGAGCCTCCTAATATCAAATTTTTTTTTTTGAAAAGATGGTATATTGAGAATATTGGTTGAAATGTGTGGTATATTGGGATATAATTGTTAAAAGGGGTGTATGTTGGTAAAAAATTCCAGAAATTAGAGCATCCCTTCTGTTAACATGGGCCCACAGGCATATAAACAGAAATATTTTACAACTGACACATTGCATGGTCCAAAAAGGAAAGTTCAAGAAGTTCTATAAAAATATCGCCAACTTATTTTCTTGCACGTGGTTCGTCTCTAGTCCCTACCAAATATCAAAATTGGTTGTGTTTTCATTTTAGGAAAAATAAAAAATAAAACAATATATAAAATGTTTTATCAAATAAAAATAAAAAGGGATTTTCAAAATATGTTTGTGATAATTCTTATTACTTCCAAATATAATAGTATTTGATCATATGGCCAGTGAAGAGCTTGGATGTCGGCACTAGACATGATTCTTACAAAGTATAATAAGATTCTTAAAATAGTTTAAGTAAGATTATTTAATATATTTCATATGGTAGTTGGAAGATAAAAAAATTATGATATATATCTAGAAAAAATAGCATCTAATACAAAACAATAACATGGAAAAATTAATATTACTTGATAAATCTTAATATTATTAAGTACGTTTTAAGAGATTACAAGGTGGGTTGGGAAATTAAGGCTATAAGAAAGGCATGGTTCAATTCACTTCCCTACGGGAAATAACAACTAACTATTTGCAATGACCATTTCAAAAAAATAATTTGATAAACACCCAACGAATATATAATTAATATTTTCAAAGAACTTAATATAATACAATT
This sequence comes from Vicia faba, assembly GCA_948472305.1. Taxonomy (NCBI): domain Eukaryota; kingdom Viridiplantae; phylum Streptophyta; class Magnoliopsida; order Fabales; family Fabaceae; genus Vicia; species Vicia faba. The sequence goes on along the minus strand of CATIWC010001003.1, from coordinate 149,046 downwards.
TATATTTTATCTGTTAAAAGCTCCGATGACTTTTAGTTTTAAATAAATTTTACTATCAAGATTATTAGAATTATTAAGTTTTCGACAAGTTTCAAATTTCTCCTAAAAGAATCTATAAGTGTCTCAATACTAAACAAAAACAACTTTTAAAAATATAGGAATAAGTTACAATAAAAATATAACTTACCATAAAATTAAAAGGGATGAATAATTTTTATCTCTTAAAAAAAAGGGCTTAATTTGATGGAACATGTTCATTAGACGCATATAATTCAAGTTAAGTAATTTAAATTTAAGTCTAAATTAATTAGAGTTTATTTATTATTTAGTATATAAGTTTGTTGTATATAAATAGATATATTGTAAATTTATTTTAATTAATTTAATAATATTAATTCTTATTTTTTATTCCCTCTCTATCTCTCCTCACTAAAAATGTCTCACACATTAAAATATTGGTATCTAGAGCTTCGATTAGATTTTTGATCGTGTTTTCAAGAATTACACGTCAACGATCGTGTTTCTGGGATCGTGGACTGTTCATCGATTTTGCTACAAAGATGAATGGTACCAATGGTATTCCAAATTCCCTTCTAACTCTTGACGATTAGAATTGAATCCGATGGAGAAAACATATGCAATCTCCGTTTTCCTTTCATCAAATCCTAGAAGTGGTTACTAATGGTGTTTCTGTGCTTGTTGAGGATGCAACTGATGCACAGAGAACTGCCCACAAGGATGCCAAAAAGAAGGATTGCAAGACAACATTTTACATTCAATCGGTGGTAGATTCGGCGAATTTCGATAGTGTTGTACCCCAAAATTTGCCATCCCATTTCTCATTGATTTTTCATCACAAGGCCCTTGGAGATCAATATCCAGTTAGGGTTTCATCTGCTCAAGACTTCTCCTTGCACTGTTGACCCAAATTAGGGTTTGTGTTTGCACAAAGATATTTTGACCTAATTTGCCTAAGATGACTTTCTTGCTTCATATTGGACTCCCAAGTTTACCCATACCAAGTTTCAAGTCTTGATTCCAAGTTTTGCCCAGTCAATTGGACAGTTGACCTAGAAATCAACTGTATTTGGGAAAAAGTCAAATGTGGTCAATTGACAGTCAAACCTCATGAAAATTGATCCACATCAACATTATGAATTCACATGGACCATTTGATCAAGTTTGGATCACAATTCCATAAGAAATTTGATCAGATCACTAAAAGGGCAAAATGGTCATTTTTAGGGTTTTGACTGTACAAAGGCAATTTTTGACTGTTTGACCTAGCCAATGGCAAACCAAACTCACATATGGACTCAAGGACCCCATGGAATTATCTTGACATGCTCAACAAGTTCAAAAGATCCCAAGTACACAAGATTGACAGTTGAATTTCCCAGTCAATTGATCAATTTTGACTGTATACTGAAAAGTCAAACTTTGACTTTTTGGTCAAAATCAAGAGTCAAGATTCATTTTTCATCAAAACATGCCAAATCTTGAAACTTGTTCACCAAGAAATCAAAAATTGCAAATTAGGGTTTGAAGTGAGAATTTTTCATAACTTAGAATTTTTCTAAGTTATGAAAAACCCTAATTTTTTCCCAACTTTGCCCTACTTTCTCACCAAGATTCATTTGGATTCAAACAAAAGTCAAAACATGAAAGTTGTATCTTGTTGCATAATCTACAACTTTGATTCACAAAGTTTTCCCAAATGAGGCTTGTATCTCAAGTTACAATTTTTGGAGTAAGGGTACTAAACCATTCTTAACTTAGTGAAATTTTAACCTATTTTGACAAGGTTTTCTACCTAACTTCAAGACCATTTTCCATACACTTCCACTTGGAATTTCAATTTGCACTTCAAAGATGGATTGTAGTATACATCCCAAGCTTTCCAAAATGTCCAAGAACTCATCAAACAACCTCATAACTTGAGAGATTCGAATTTTGCAATATGGCAAAAACTCACTTTTGAATTGGTCATGTACATGTTCATAACTTAGGCCATTTTCAAGTCAGCATAGTTTGTGCTACATTACAGGTCCTTAAACCATCCAACACTCAATAATTTAATGCATGTTCATTGTGCTAAGGCCTTGTTTCATGAGCTTATGCATTACATGTTGAATAAAGCCATTTATGGAAAAAGCAAAATGGCCATTTTTGCAAAAGCAAGCTTTATGTCCAATTGAAAATCCAACAAGTACAGATGAAATCTAATTGGCACAGGATTATGAGCAAAACACTCTGATCAAGACAAGGTTAGCAGCATGTTTAAGGGTCCCCTACTTGCCTAAAACATCAACTTGGCTTTGCTTGCTTAAGTGTGAAGAAAAGTGGCATAACACACAACAACTTTCATTTCCTGTAAACCAACCTTAGGCAAACTTGTTACACACTTTATAATCATCAAGCACAAGCTAGAACACGAGCTAACTAGGTCCCAAACACTCCCATTCTCAGAACCACCCTCAAACTGCTCAAACAGGGCAGGGTCTGCAGTTTGAGTGCCATCTCTCATTCCTTTCACGCTTCCTTGCTAAAAGCTCATCAAACACCTTCCCTACCATCAATCCAAACTATCCAAAACATAAAACACGACCTGTAACTCCTCTAACCAGTTCCACCATTTTCACTTTCTTGTTTTGCAGTTGGAGGTCCATAGCTCGATTAAAGGAGTTTCAAAGCAAAGTAAGCATTATAATAACATCCCTGGACCTCAAGGAAGCTATACCAATCATCACCTTGCACTGAAAGCTCCCCCATTGACAGATAGAACTTCAACTGAACAGGTACTTTCTCAAACTTCTATCTCTTAGTCCAGGCATCATTAGCTCTAGGTTTGTGAATAAGAAATGTTCTACTCATGCCCCTGAACTTGTACATGCTTTTACTTTTCATTTATTTTGCCTGAGCTGTGAGAATTTAAGGTTTAAAAATGGAAGAAAACTTAGGTCAGGATTTGGGAATGTCAAAATTCTCTCTCATTTCTGAGAGTTAGGATGAGTTTTTTATATATTTAGAATCGTGATTCAATGCTTAACATTTCTTATGTTGGAAGTTTGTGCAAAAGATCAAAGAATCCAGGTGTTTGAATTGGAATTACAGGCGCGCGTTTTTTGAACGTTTTTGTTCAGAGGTTGAAGAAGAAGCTTATTGGGCTGAGCTTGCTTCTGATTTTCTTTTCACACCACATTTTCATTTTCATACCCCCTGAGCCCATTATGTTTATTTTCATGATTTTTTGACTTTTCTTTTTTTATTCTGACTTATTTATTTTTGCTAATAATATTAAAAACATAAAAAATATTTTTCACACCATTTTTCTATTTTTAAGCATTTATTTGTTTAGTTTAGTTATTTGTATATAAATATATATATATATATACTATTTAGAATAAATAGGAAAAATAATGCAAATATACTTTATTGTCTGATTTTTATTACATTTTTCGTTTTGAAAATATTTTACACAAAATATACTTTTTTTATAAAATATTAATTATTATTATTTTTTATATATAATACATATTTAGAAATTAATACATATCTATATATATATATATATATATATATATTTATTAGTATATTTAGGTTAAAATACAAAAATACATACATTTTTTATTTTATTAATATTTGACATGAAAAATACCTTTTTATGAATATACTTCATTTTATTTTATTTTTTGTACATAATAAACAAATACTTGTATAAATTAAATAATATATATATTACTTAATAAAAATTAGGGTTTTACCCTTAAAAGACAAAAACTCCAAAAAATAATACTTTTTTTATTTTATTTATTTAACATAAATAATACTTTTTTTTCATGCATATAAAAACCTTTTTTGCATTTTTGCATCTTTGTTTTATTTCCCATTTAATTTATGCAATTAATTACCTTGTAAATATTCAAAAAAATTGATGTAATAGCTAGGTTTAATTTCTTTGTCTAAATATCCCCCCATTTGAACATTTGTACCCCCCTTCCCATATTGTGTTGTAATAGTGTAGGAACTTTACTTTTCGCACTTTAAACGCTTTCTAAATATACCATGCTAGAATTAGGGTTTGTATGCAAATGAAAAGAACAAAATAGTTTGACCTAATTTCAAGATAATCAAGCATGAAAATGGACAACACATCTCACACTTGCACCCCTAGGGTATGCCACTTTGTTGCCTTCAAATAAATGGGCCATGTTGCATGTTAGGTTTCTTTGGGTAAAATAAACAATCAAATGATCATAGCCCCTCGATGACGCTTTCGAAAAGTTGCCTAAAATGATCAAGTCCCTTTCAAGGAAAATTGCCCAAAGACATTTAACACTATTGCAATTATGGTCTAATCGATGACCCGCGCCCGTCCCTTTCACATCCTAACATGAGATTGTCCACCAAATACAATGGTGGAACAAACTTGTCAAAAGGGTTAAAAACATAACAAAAATCTTTGAGAACTTTTAGGGTAGATAGCTCTTAAGTACTTGTCAATTTGCAAAAGAAAACACTTGCCTATTTTTCAAACCACACTTCACAAACACTTTCAAAACAAACTTTCAAAAACCTTGAAACATCTTTTCAAAAAGACAAACACCTTTTGTAAAACATTCGAGTAAAGAATTGTTACAAGGGTAGCCTATACAAGGCATCTTTTTCAAAACCTTTTCAAAAAACCACACACAAAGCACCATTTCAAACAATTGAAAACCAAGGCAAGTTGATCTAAGCAAGTACCTAAGAGCCCATGGATAACCATGGATAGAAAGGGTGCTAATACCTTCCCTTTCTATAATCTACTCCCCGAACCCAAGAAAAATCTCAAAGGTTTTTTGTTGTGCTTTTTAAACCTTTCCTTAGGATAAAATAAAAAGTCGGTGGCGACTCTTGCTCAACCGAAACATTTGCGAAAACAAACGCAAAACCATAGTCAGTTCTCCCACCGTATCACAGAACTAGCGACTCTGCTGGGGAGAAATTTAAAAGTGGAGTAACCTTAGGGCTTAGATCACCCTCTTGCATGACTAATTGTTTGATTTGATTGATTTATATCTTGGCTCTTTTGTTTGGGTTTGCAATCCTACACCCAGATTTTGGGAAACATTCATAGATAGCAATACATTGTGGAAACTGTGCGGGGTATACCGACACGGTCGAAGCAATAGCTATATTAGTGCGACATATTTGTGAGTACCGGTAACCCTTGAGTTCAATCAAGGAGAGTACGGGGCCGCTGAGTGATGTCACTAAGCACTAATGACCTAGAACCTTACTTGACCATCTTGGCCTTCTATTAGGGGTAGTGAGATGACCGGCTTTGGTGCAGTCCGAAGTTGGTAGATACTCGATACTACACTCATTGAGGGTTGTTTTCTTGGAATATTTTGGTCGCTAGTTAAGTGGCTAAACCAAAACAATGAACAATGAAAACAATCCTGTGATATTGAGCTCCTTAGAACCCGGTTACTATTTATAGGACAGGTTTTTAAGCCAACTGCACTCAAGAGGGTACTTACCTATGAAACCCCATGCAAGCCTGAAACTAGGGTTTGGTGTGATTTGCTTGTACATATGTTTTGTGCATACATCATAAACATCATAAAACATCATATGCATTCACTAACCATTTTCAAGGGTTTGGATCTTCATCTTTGTTCCTGTTTTGTAGGTCATGGAAATTCCTCGCAGAAAAACAATCCAAGTCAACCTTGTGAGAATCTCCCCTCAACTCAAGGAGATCACCTCAAGAATTCCGGAAAACTCATCCTTCAGTGAAAGACATGGTAGAATGCTCAGCTTAGTCAACACCAACATTGAAGAAGACATGATGAAAGTGCTATTCCAGTTCTTTGACCCTCTTCACCACTGTTTCACTTTCCCTGATTACCAGTTGGTGCCCACTTTGGAGGAGTTTTCTCAACTCCTAAGAATCCCTATCCTTAATCAACTACCCTTCAATGGTACGTAAAAGGAACCAAAGCCGGAAGATGTTGCTCGAGCATTACATCTACAACCATCTGACATCAAGGGGCATTGGGAAACCAGAAGCGGCGTCAAAGGATTCTTAGCAAAATTCTTGTTTGAGAAGGCACAAGAATGTTGGAACTCATTGTACCTTCAAGCCTTTGAAGAAATTGTGGCACTCCTGATCTATGGGTTAGTTTTGTTCCCAAACTCTGACCAATTGATAGATGTCAACGCCGTCAAAATCTTCTTATCCAGAAATCCAATACCAACATTGCTTGGGGACATCCTTCACTCATTTTACACACGAACAATGAGACAGAGGGGTGTTCTCATGTGTTGTACTCCTCTCCTTGCAAGGTGGTTTATTTCGCACCTTCCACAATCTGTCTTGAAGAATGACCAAGGTTCGAGGTGGTCCCAATGTATGATGACTCTTACTCACTCTGATGTACATTGGTGTTCTCAGTCCAGAGAAAATGTCATCATCGTCGATCGTTGCAGAGAGTTTCCTAATGTTCCTTTACTTGGAATCAGAGGAGGTATCACCTACAACCCTTGCCTAGCTTTGAGGCAATTTGGATATGCACGGAGGGATGGCCCTCATGACATGTTGATTCCTGACCTAGTTTTTGACTTCGACAACGACGCTCAAGGACTTCGCCAAAGATTCATCAGAGCTTGGGGAAGACTCAACAAGGTTGATAGCAAGACTCTGGGACACAAGAACTCCATCCCTCTTGAGCCCTATCTCAAGTGGGTACGAGCCCGAGCCCAAAGTCTGATGATGCCTTATCCTCATGTACTCCCTGTGATTAAAGAGCCCGTCAAGGAAGGAGAGGTTCCCTACACCATCCTATATCCAGACATGCCTACATCGTGGGAGGAAATGCAGAAAAGTTGGATTCAGCTTAAGGAGGAACGGAACACTTTTGAAACCAGCTTCTACGCCAGCGAGAAGAAGGTTCTGGAGCTTACCCGCCGACTCCATGAGCAAGAGGCCCTCAACACCTACATCGCACCAAAGAGGATGCGCAATGTTTTTCTGCCTTGAGAAGTTATTTTGTAATATCTGGCCCATGGGGCATTTATGTACTAACAAATTTCTTCTTATTAATATGACGTGCGTTCTTCTTTGTCTGCAACAATTTTGAATGTTCTAAATCCTTGAATGCATTGCATACATAAGCATATCATTCATCATGTGCATAAGCAGGTCTCACTCCAGGTTTCCTTATCTGTCTGCTGTTTATTTCAGTAGGATGGATCTCGAGCAAACAGTCAAAGACCTACAAGCTCAAAATGCACAGTTTCAGCAACTCCTGACAACCTTGGCTAAAGGTCAGGAGGATCTCAAGACCTTGCTGGGGAATAGAGACCCAGTGAAAAAGAAGAAAAATAGAATCGGGATGGCTACTTTTGGGAGAAGATTTGAAGGAGAGGCCAGAAGGGTGCTTGAATTTCCTCCTACTTCTGAGGAAGGCACCAGTAAAGGGGTTGGAGCTGCGGTACCTTCCGAGTTCGATGTGGAAGAAGAGGAGGCTGAAGAGGTTGAAGACTACACTGATCAACAATACCCTCCGGCTGATGATAAATACAAAGGGCTAGAAGACAGGTTGGCCGCCATGGAGCTACAAAGAGTACCGGGTTTGGATTTTGAAGACTTGGGTTTGGTCGCCGGGATTGTGATTCCCCCAAAATTCAAACTGCCAGTTTTTGTGAGGTATGATGGGCTGTCCTGTCCAAAAATGTATCTCAGGTCCTACGTGAGAAAGATCCAACCCTATACGGCAGATAGAAACCTTTGGATTCATTTCTTTCAAGACAACCTTTCTGGGGCTCAATTGGAGTGGTTTTATCAGCTAGAGGGAACCAACATCCGAAATTGGGAAGACTTGGCCACCGCCTTTTACAAACAATACCAGTACAATTCTGACCTTGCTCCTACTCGTACCCAACTTCAGGGTATGTCACTAGGAACAGGCGAGGGATTCAAAGAATATGCACAAAAATGGAGGGATTTGGCTGGCAGGGTGCAGCCTCCTTTAACCGACCGTGAGCTTGTCGATATGTTTCTAGGGACCCTATCTGGGCCATTTTTCAATCATCTGATTGGTAACTCTTCCGCGGGGTTTACCGATTTGATCTTAACAGGCGAAAGAATAGAAGCTGACATCAAGTCAGGAAAGATTCAGAAGGTTGTTGCTGCAAGTGTTGAGAAGAAGCCTTTTAAGAAGGAAACATCTGTGGTATATTCTCAGAGAGGAGCAGGGAAGACGGAGCGTCGGCCGACCGTGGGGGCCGTAATGATTCAAAACTCTGCAAGTGAGCAGCCTCGCTATAACCAATCCAGACCAAATCAACAACGAGTGGAACGGCCACAACGGCAGTTCACCCGTATTAATATGACTCCAGCGCAAGTGCTTCCCCATCTGTTAAAATTGAATCTTGCCACTATCAAGGAGGCACCAAAGAATGTGAATACGTCCTCCCCGCATTATCATGCTAATGCTAAATGCGCCTACCATTCAGACAGTGTTGGGCACGACACCAATGATTGTTGGGCACTAAAGCATAAAATCCAAGACCTGATAGAGGCGAAGGAGGTGGAGTTTGATGCTCCGGAGAAGCCTAATGTGATATCTGCTCCCATGCCGAAGCACGGCCGAAATGTCAATGCCATTGAAGAAGACCTGTATGTTGCTGATGTCAATGATCTGATTACTCCATTGTTAACCATCAAGTTGAATTTGTTAAGGGCCGGGATATTCCCGGGATGTAAAGAAGACTGCTATTGTTGTTACTCTCTGCCGTTTGATTGTCCGTTACTGAAGAAAGGCATCCAAGGCCTTATGGATAGTCGACAAATTTTGTTTGAAAAAGTTTCTGCTGTTCCAATTCACACTGAAGATGTCTCAATCATAACCATTCACACCAATCTTTCCAAGGCCGTCAGAAAGCCTGTTAAGATTACACCAGCTACGAAATCTGTTCCTTTGAAGATCACAATGCCAGGGCCTGTCCCATATGTTTTTGAGAAGTCAATACCATAGAACTATGGCGGTGACGTCTACTACCATGGTATCAAGCAAATTGAAGTAAATGAAGAGAGCTCGGATGATGAAGAAGCCAGCATTGGTAACATTGCAGGCACAAGCAAAATCACCAGGAGCGGGAGAATGTTTTCTCCAGAGATTGCCCCTCCAAGAGCAATCTTTGGACCCTCATCTGCCGACAAGGGCATCCCTGCACCAATAAAACTCTCCGCTAGAACCCCTTTGATTGAATATGTTGTTGTTCCTAGTTTTTGTACCCCAAAATTTGCCCTCCCATAATCTTCAAAGTTATGCCAAGTCAAAGCTTCAAAATCTCCCCAAGGGTTGCACAGTTCAAGGGCCTCCTAACAGTCAAAAACTAGAGTTTTGGTTCTGGCAAAGTAATTGAAGTTTCCAAGGGTCCAATCAAGTCCCACATGCCTACAAACATGGTCAAGCATCCTCATACCAAGTTTCAAGACTTACAGCACAAAATTGCACAGCCAAAAAACCCTAATTACCCTATAGTCAACTGCAGGGGCAAAATGGTCATTTGACAGTCAAAAGTTCAAATTTTTGGTCAACATCTCATTTTGAAGCCACAAACATCATTTGATCAATGCTTGATCATGATTCTCAAAGCATGGCTCAAAAAGTCTAAAGATGCAAAAGTTTCCATATTTGGACAGTTGAAAAAGTCAACTGTAACTTGACCAAGGCATAACTTCCACATGGATTATCAGAAAAATTCCATCCAAAGCTCATTTTGAAGATAAAGACATTTCCTACAACTCCTCTTCACACTTCAAGCCCAAGAAATGCTCTCACAAAAAGTTATCAATTTCAACATTATAGGTCATTTTCAAAAGTCAACAAAAAGGGAATTTAAGTCAAAGACCATAACTTGAGATTGGTAAATCAAAATGACACGGGACCAAAGGCATTGGTTAGAGGACTTCAAGACCTTTCCAAAATGTCCAAGAACATGATCAAAGCGTAAAAATTGAGCAAGATATGCCTTGTGGAAGTTAGGAAATTTTTGGGTATTTTGAAAAGTCAACTTTGCTTCAAATGCCTTAAAATTGCTAATGGGCCACATTTTCTTCCAAGATTCATCATCCAAAGCATATGCTCGACCATTTGGCCCAAAGGGGATTTTTTTTCATCATTTTTATTATTTATTTGAATTTTTAATTACAATTAATTCATTTAATTAATTAAAATGTGGAAAAAAAAACTAAACCAAGGTTTTTAAATCTTTTTGTGCAGAATAAACACCCCTTAAAGGCTTAGGATTCGTGCATAATCATTTTTGGAAGGTTTTGCCATGATTGGAATCAAATATTCATGGAAAAAGATTTGGAAGATATGCCATGAAAATCAAATATCTTTCCATCAATGCAAAGGGTTTTTGGATCAAAATCTTTACCCTAATCATTCCATACATAAGCCAGAAGCAAACCCTAGTGCAAGAGACCTCCAAGCTGCGCCCAAAATTGAAGAGAAACATTGAAATTTTTGTGAAAAATTCCAAAACTGAAAACGCGATTTCAAGGAGTTTCAAGGACAAATAATCATTCCATTGCATTCCTGAGACTTCAAGGAAAGTTTCTGGATCAAAACCATCATCTCTAACGCGAAGAATTGGTAGAATAACCCCGTCCTGTTCATACTTTTTTCCATATTCTTGCATCATGATTCACGCATTATTGTCAATTTTTAATGTTTGATTTATGTTCAGCTAACCATTCTAAAGCTAACCATCTGTTTTAATTGAGTTTTCACGCATCGTATGAAGAATCACCATTGAAGCACTCTAGGGTTTCAGACTTGCAAAATTAGGGATTCCCTCGTCCAGAAAAATTAGACCCTAAGACTTGAACCATTGGAACGAGAAGCTCCACACGAATCCAACTACCCTATCACGCCTAATTTATGATTCAGGGATTCCTAATCGCTATTTTTGTGCTTGTTATTTAGTGGGGGTTTAAAACCCCCGCTATTCAATTGGTTTTTGTTTCAGGTACAGCGAGCAAGTGGGGAAGATGATGATGTGTAGGCCAACGAATGGCTCGTTTGAATTTCGCGCGGAATTAACCACTTACCATTTGTTTTGCAATATTTTGTTCATGTTCTATACTATATACAAAGTACGTTGGTAGCTCAGTTGGCAGACACGTTATTTGGTAAGCAACAGGACCTGGGTTCGATCCCAGGTCCCCCTCCTCTCTCCATATTATTTTTCTAACCATACTTGCGTGCAGTGTTCAACCCAAGCGCTCACCATACACTCATGATCCACGCATGCCACATGGCCACTGAGGACAATTCAAAGGCCCAGATCTGATGAACACCATGGACATTGGTCAGCGCACATGCACGCTTCCAGAAAAGTCAAACAAGGCCATAAACATTGGGCCTAAATTGCTGGGACAAAACCTCTAGTTTGGGGTCAACACCCCCTTGGTTTGTCTTTCTTTCATTCTTTCATTATTTTTATTTTTTCTATTTTATTTGTTTTAATTAATTTTAATTTAATTCTTTAATTCAATATTTTCATAACATAATATAAAAAGATAATAAAAATCAGAAAGTCATAAAAAATAAAATATATTTTGTTTAAATGCTATTTTGTAAATAAAGTCTTACTAATTAATTAGTTTTATTCTTAGATTTAATTTTAACATTTTTTTCAATAAACTTAAAATTTGTAGAATTAGGTTTTAATTACTTTTATCTTTTTCTTTTATTTTCTCATTATTAATAATTAATTATTTATTTTTGTAAATAAAATTGCATTAATTAATTAGGTTAATTTTAGGTTAAATTTTAATGCTTTCTTAATAAATTAAAAAAAATAGCTAGAACTAGGTTTTAATTCTAATTTAATTTTTCTTATTAAATTCCATAAATACAAAAAGCTCTAAAAATCTTTTCTTTTTTTAATTTAATTAATTTGTTAATCATATTTTAATTTCATTAAAAAGGGTCCAACGCCCTCGCATTCGATAGTAATTCCAAGTCGCGCATTTATTTCCTTTCTTATAATATTTATGTAATTCTCCCAAAGCCATGTAAATTCGATATTTATATTTCTCGCACTTTACTTTATTTTATGTCAAATCGGGTCCTGGATTTTATTTGGCGATGTGGACCCGCGCCTTTGTAATAGTTTAGGAACTTTAATTCTCGCCTCTTTTTAACTGCTAATAAATTGCATGCAAGAATGAATGTTAAAATAAAAACAAAAGCGTAGATCACCCATGACATGAACAAGACAAAAATAAATGAACATGACACACAAATCACACACCACCCCTAGGGTACGCTTCACTGTTGCCTTGCCTCTCGAAAGGTGATTGTCGAGTAGAGGATGTTTTAGTAAGTCCTCATGATCCGGGAACCTGGCATGAGGGTAGCTTCTAAGGTGTCTTCCTATTGCTCCGGTGATCACCATGTCCCGAACCCTCGAATTGACCCGAACACCTCCAACGGTGGTGCTACCTACCTCTCAATGGTGGGATGGCACTACTTTAAAGGACATCTACACAGACGAATTCCTTAGGGTAGGTAGACAACTCTAGGTACTTGCTCTAATTTCGAAACAAATCAAAAAAATACTTTTCACACCGACACCTTTTCAAAAAGCTTTCAAAAGCAACTTTTCAAACACTCTTGAGGACCGATACAAGAGTCGAACTGAAATTTTCAAAGAAACTTTTTTAAACCCACAGTTGAAAAGCAAACAAACCTTTTGAAAACACAAATGAGCAAGTATCTAAGAGCCCATGGATAACCATGGATAGAAAGGGTGCTAACACCTTCCCTTTCTATAATCTACCTCCTGAACCGAGAGCAATCTCTATAAGGAATTTTTCTGTGCTTTTGTCCTTTCCATTTGGAGAAAATAAAAGACGGTGGCGACTCTTGCTTCCGCGACATTTCGCGAACCAGCGTTTAAACAGTCAGTTCTAGATCCTACCGATCACACTAGTGCTGTCCCTTCTACCGCTGCTGATAAAGGTAAGGGAATCCAAGATGAGCTCGTCAGGACGAGGGCTCAACCCTTGGTCATCCCGAAAACCTCCAAGAAGGAAATGGATGAGATTTTGAGGATAATCAAAAGGAGTGATTACGATGTAGTAGAACAATTGGGGCAAGCCCCCTCCAAGATCTCCATGCTCGCACTACTACTTTGCTCAGAAGCGCACGCTAAAGCCCTGATAAAATTCCTGAAGGCGGCCCATGTGCCCCAGGAAACCTCTGCGGATCAATTTCAAAATTGCGTGGCTAGCCTGACTACAGATAATGGATTAGGTTTCTCTGATGCCGACCTAACTCCTAAAGGTAGAAACCACAATGATGCTTTGCACATTTCAGTCGAGTGCCGAGGAACTACTCTCGCGCATGTCTTGGTCGATACTGGTTCGTTGCTGAATGTACTGCCTAAGAAGGCCTTGGACCGACTAGATTGTGAAGGGTTGGAATTGAAGCCGAGTGATATTGTTGTCAGAGCTTTCGATGGTTCGAAAAGAATGGTTCATGGGGAGGTTAAAATTCCCATCAAGATAGGCACTGAGGTGTTCAAGTCTACTTTCTATGTGATGGACATCCGTCCATCATACTCTTGCTTGTTGGGTAGGCCTTGGATACACCATGCTGGGGCAGTCACCTCCTCCTTTCATCAGATGTTAAAGTATCCTGTCAAGGGAAAGATCATTACTGTCCATGGTGAAGAGGAGTACATGATTAGCCACTTGAATTCTTTCCGGTATGTGGAAGTAGAAGGGGAGTTCATTGAGACGCCTTTTCAGCATTTCGAAGAAGTCCTTCCTGAAATAGCAGTAGCAAAGTTGGCAGCTGAGACACCGAGGCAGATGGCCAGGATGGCATCTCTGGAGGACGCAAGGGCCGCAGTAAAGGAAGGGAAGGATTCAGCATGGGGAAAGTTGCCTGATTTTCCGCATAAAACAGACAAATTTTGATTAGGGTTCACTACCGCAGGCCAGAAAGCTATGCGCCGTGCAAAGATTGAAAGAGCGCTAGTCAAAATTTCTCCCTATGGAATCAACGCTTTGGAGGACGAAGACAAAGAGAGCAACATCGAAGAATGGATTTATCCAACTGTCAAAGGGGGATTGAGCAACTGGGAGGCAAAGGACTTTGTCCCCATCACTTTTATTCATCAGTAATTTATCTGTTAAACATTTCCTTTTGGTCTGTAATATTTATTTTCAAACAATCCGTACACTATCTTTTCACCTCATGCCTTGCCCGGGGCATGTAGGTCCATTTGTAAGGGTTTTGATTATTTTTCATATCCATATGCCATGTTTAATGATTCATTGGACGTTTTTCATTTGATAAACTGCTTGTGTTCATTTTCTTTCCTTTTGCATTTTTTGTTTAAGGATGGCTATCCCTTACACACACCCACACTCACCAATGCAGGTACCTATCCACTCCGGATTCCATGGGTGACTATTCTGCTATATCCTTCAATAACTCTGAAGATCTGGTCAATCAAGCCGAGTATGAAGATGACGAAGGTTGTGAAGTACCAGGGGAACTAGCCAGACTTCTACAGCAAGAGGAAAGGGCCATCTTACCGCACGAAGAGTCATTGGAAACTGTCAACTTAGGGACCGAGGAAGACCGAAAGGAGGTGCAAGTGGGTGCTAATCTGGAACCAAGTGTCAAGGAACGCCTGATACAGCTGTTAAATGAGTATGTTGAAATCTTCGCTTGGTCTTATGAGGACATGCCGGGTTTAGATACAGACATCGTGGTTCACCGTCTCCCTACAAGAGAGGATTGTCCACCGATCAAGCAAAAAATCCGCCGAATGAGGCCTGACATGTCTGAAAAGATCAAGGCAGAAGTAATGAAGCAATTCGACGCTGGCTTTCTGGCTGTTACGTCCTATCCTCAATGGGTCGCTAACATCGTGCCAGTACCTAAGAAGGATGGCAAAGTCAGGATGTGTATGGACTACCGGGATTTGAACAGGGCCAGCCCCAAAGATGATTTTCCGCTACCTCATATTGACATTTTGATCGACAATACAGCTCAGCATAAAGTGTTTTCCTTCATGGATGGATTCTCGGGCTACAATCAAATCAAAATGGCCCCCGAGGATATGGAGAAAACAACTTTTGTCACTCAATGGGGCACTTTCTGTTACAAGGTGATGCCGTTCGGGCTGAAGAACGCAGGGGCGACTTATCAACGCGCCATGGTAGCTCTGTTTCATGACATGATACATCATGAGATTGAAGTTTACGTAGACGATATGATAGCTCGGTCACAAACAGAGGAAGAGCACCTTGAACATCTAGAAAAGCTGTTTGCCAGATTGAAAGAATACAAACTCAGGTTGAATCCAAGTAAGTGCACTTTTGGAGTTAGGTCTGGAAAACTTCTGGGATTCATTGTAAGCAACAAAGGCATTGAAGTTGATCCAGCAAAAGTGAAAGCAATACAAGAAATGCCTGCTCCCCGTACTGAAAAGGAGGTTAGGGGTTTCTTGGGGCGTTTGAACTATATTGCCAGATTCATCTCTCATTTGACTTCTACCTGTGAGCCAATTTTCAAACTCTTGAAGAAAGATCAGGTAGTCGAATGGAACGACGATTGCCAAGCTGCTTTTGATAGAATCAAGGAGTATTTGCTAGAACCTCCTATTCTGATGCCACCCGTCGAAGGAAGACCATTGATCATGTATTTGACCGTCTTGGATAATTCAATGGGGTGTGTTTTGGGCCAGCATGACGAGTCTGGTCGAAAAGAGCATGCTATTTATTACCTTAGCAAAAAGTTTACCGACTGTGAGACTCGCTACTCACTGCTCGAGAAAACTTGCTGCGCTTTGGTATGGGCTGCTCGCCGACTAAGGCAGTATATGTTGACTCATACTACCTTGTTGATTTCCAAAATGGATCCTATCAAATATATCTTCGAAAAGCCCGCTTTATCTGGAAGGATAGCCAGATGGCAGATGATCCTAACTGAGTATGACATCCAGTACACCACCCAAAAAGCTATAAAAGGGAGTGTACTAGCTGACCATCTGGCTCATCAAGCTATCGAGGATTATCAACCCATGAGATTTGACTTCCCAGACGAAGACATCATGAATTTGGACAACATTGAAGTTAGCAGACCGTATGACGGACCCGAAAAGGGATCCCGATGGACCCTGTACTTTGATGGTGCTTTAAATGCACTTGGAAACGGTATTGGTGCGGTACTCATCTCCCCGGAAGGCTGTCACACACCTTTCACGGCCCGACTTTTCTTCAGCTGCACAAACAATATGGCTGAGTATGAAGCTTGCATCTTTGGTCTCAAGGCTGCTATAGACTTGGGGATCAAATCTTTGATCGTATTTGGGGACTCGGCTTTGGTTATCAGCCAAATCAAAGGAGAGTGGGACACCAAACATCCTAATCTTATCCCATACAAAGAACATGTCCTGACATTGTTGCCTCATTTCGAGCAAATTACCTTCGAGCATTTCCCGCGAGAAGAGAACCAACTAGCAGATGCTCTGGCCACAATGTCCTCCATGTTTAAACTCAACTGGGATAACGAGGCTCCCCAAATCACCATCGAGCGAATGGATGAACCTGCGCATTGTCACGAGATTAATACCGAAGAAGTAGTGGAACAACCTTGGTTCCATGAAATCAAAAGGTATCTCGAGACTAGAGACTATCCCGAAGGAGCTTCCGTAAATGACAAGAAGTTCTTAAGGAAGTTTGCTGCCAAGTTCTTCCTGAGCAACGGTATCCTTTACAAACGAAGCCATGATTGTGTACTACTCCGATGCGTAGACAAAGCTGAAGCAGAGTTAATCATGACTGATATACACAGCGGCACATTTGGCACTCACTTGAGCGGGCATACAATGGCTAAGAAGATCCTAAGGGCAGGCTATTACTGGTCTACCATGGAAGCTGACTGCCATCAATATTCCCGTACTTGCCACAAGTGCCAAGTCTACGCTAACAAAGTTCATATCCCTCCGGTCCCTCTCAACGTTCTGACTGCTCCTTGGCCCTTTGCAATGTGGGGCATTGACATGATTGGAGAAATCAAGCCCACGGATTCCAACGGACATCGTTTCATCCTGGTTGCCATTGACTATTTCACTAAATGGGTCGAAGCAGCTTCCTTCGCCTCTGTTACTAAAAATGTGGTTGCCCGCTTCATCAAGCAAAATATCATATGTCGGTATGGTGTTCCAGACAGGATCATCACAGACAACGGTACAAATCTGAATAACACAATGATCACCGCTTTGTGCGAACAGTTCAAGATTTATCATCACAATTCATCTCCCTATCGGCCGAAGATGAACGGTGCTGTTGAAGCTGCGAACAAAAACATTAAGAAGATCATTCAGAAAATGACAGTCACTTACAAAGACTGGCATGAGATGTTACCGTTTGCTCTGCATGGATACCGTACGACGGCACGTACTTCAACTAGGGCAACCCCATTTTCTTTGGTATATGGTATGGAAGTTGTCCTGCCTATGGAAGTTCAGATTCCTTCTCTAAGGATTATGAAGGACTCAGGTTTGAATGAAGATGATTGGATGCAGACCCGACTTGATCAACTCAATCTGATCGACGAAAAGCGACTCGCTGCTATATGCCATGGTCAGACGTATCAAAAGCGGATGATCAAGGCCTTCAACAAGAAAGTCAGACGTCAAGTGTATCAAGTCGGAGATCTCGTAATCAAGCGGATTATCTTGCCGCAAAGTGATCCCAGGGGCAAATGGACTCCTACATATGAAGGACCATTTGTGATCAAGAGTATATTTTCTGGTGGTGCAATGATTCTGACCACCATGGACGGCGACGATTTGCCGCACCCTGCGAACGCAGACATAGTCAAAAGATACTACGCGTAAAATAACCCGACAAGTCGAAAACTCGAAAGGGCGGCTTGGGCAAAAATGGGCATCCCGGTGGACCAAAAACCCGAAAGGGCGGTTCAGGAAAAAATTAGGGATAAAAACAAAAAAATCTGTACACCCGGCAAGTTGAAAACCCGAAAGGGCGGCTTGGGCAAAAAGGGTTTTCCCGGTGGATCGAAAACCCGAAAGGGCGATTCAGGCAAAAGTTAGGGAATTAAAGCGTATGACTATGTCTCGTCGGATCACTTCGAAGACAATCTCTTCATCAACCAGTTCCAGGTTTCTGATCAATCCAGTCATCGGCAAACGAAGCATTGAATGGACAGATATTCAGAGTTGTGAAGGCTATAGCGGAATGGAATCCCATGGAATTATTTCACATAACCATATTTATTTTGTATAAATCTTTCAATATTTACGACAAAACCCTCTTACTAGGATGATTGTCTCCTTTGTACAAATATACTCAGAAAAAGTTAATACAAATACTCTTCCCAGAAATTTGTGTCATTTCCTTTTTCTTTTTCTCTTGCACTAATTGTTTTATTTTAAGAAACGTCCAATGTTTTGTTAAATAGGCATATGCATTTGAATATAACCATTTCCTTATGAATCAAGAAAGAGGATTACTGATAGGTTGAAGGTACAGTTGGATATCTTGTTACCCCTTTTCAAAAGAAATCCCCAGGAGATTTGGAATCCTTATCCCCAGCAAGTCTTGAAGCTTATCCCCAGTAGATTCTGGAAGCTAACCCCCTGCAGATTACGGACGTATCTCCCGAGCTCCATTCAAAGTTATTCCTCACGAAGGCTTATAACTGGGTTATCCTCAGCTTGTTACCACGGAAGATCGCACTCGCCAAACTTCTTCCTATCCCCAGCGGAGTTCATCAGAGTTCCCCAAGCTTAACTTATCAATACAATCCCCGGAGGAGTTTATCTTTGCTATCCCCAGCCAGAGAATCCTCCAGAACTCAATCCCCAGCGAAGCCAGACTAGTGAACCTTCTCCCCCACAGAGTTTTGGGAGGGAAAATCTTGAGTTCCCCAGTGAAGTCGCCAGAGATACTTCCCACCAAGCTGAAGATTCTCAATTTTACATCTCCAGCATGAGTCTATTAGATTGGAACTCCCAGTAGAAGTCAGCCAGAATTCCCCAGAAGATTGGTATACAACCCAAGCTCTTTATTCTCCAACAACAACCAGGAATTATTCTTCCCGGCAGCAGTCAAGATACTGTTATCTTCATCCAATTCAGGATTCATCTATCCTTTGCAAGACAACTCTCCAGCTTACATGCACATCCATTCACATTCATATCATACAACATACATTGTATCATGCATCATGACATTGCATATAACTAACCCTTTGCCTTTTTAGGTAAGATCAGTCGACAGACAAAGATCATCTCCCAAGATTCATCCAGAAATAGTTCAGATGTGACCTGGACACGGCGACATTCTGATACTTATTCCAGATTTATCCAGATGCAGTTTTATACGAACTCATCATCAGGAAACCTTACACCGGTTCCTCTTCAACTTCAAGATTTCTGAAAACAGTTCACGGGTTCTCCAAGTAACGGATGTTAATCTATCGCTTGTTCAGACTCTTCTCAACTTCTGAAAACAGTTTACGGATTCCTCCCAACAACGGATGTTAATCTACCAACTTGTTCAGATGCAACCTTTTGAAAACAGTTTACGGACGCTTCCCAACAACGGATGTTGCTCTATCGCTTATTCAACTTCAAGATTTCTGAAAACAGTTCACGGGTTCTCCAAGTAACGGATGTTAACCTATCACTTGTTCAGTTTCTTCTCAAGACTTCTGAAAACAGTTTACGGATTCCTCCCAACAACGGATGTTAATTTATCACTTGTTCAGATGCAACCTTTGAAAACAGTTTACGGACGCTTCCCAACAACGGATGCTGCTCTATTGCTTATTCAACTTCAAGATTACTGAAAACAGTTTATGGATTCCTCCCAACAACGGATGTCAATCTATTGCTTATTCAGACCCCCAGTTCAGAGATGGTCCCAAGCATGGACACCTTCCTGACACTCATTCCAGATGGCATCTTTAAGCCCATCCCCGACAAAGTTTCTGTCACTCTTCCAGATGGCATCGTTAAGCCCATCTCCAAATGGCATCTCTAAGCCCATTCCCGCATCCCTTGATTTGACGAGTGCAAATTTAAGGGCACTCTAGTGTCCAATCTCCTTTTACCCTCGAGTCGCAAAAGGCAAACTTGCCAATCTCACTCTTCGGATTCAAGAAGATTGAACAGGGGCAACTGTTGTACCCCAAAATTTGCCCTCCCATTTCTCATTGATTTTTCATCACAAGGCCCTTGGAGATCAATATCCAGTTAGGGTTTCATCTGCTCAAGACTTCTCCTTGCACTGTTGACCCAAATTAGGGTTTGTGTTTGCACAAAGATATTTTGACCTAATTTGCCTAAGATGACTTTCTTGCTTCATATTGGACTCCCAAGTTTACCCATACCAAGTTTCAAGTCTTGATTCCAAGTTTTGCCCAGTCAATTGGACAGTTGACCTAGAAATCAACTGTATTTGGGAAAAAGTCAACTGTGGTCAATTGACAGTCAAACCTCATGAAAATTGATCCACATCAACATTATGAATTCACATGGACCATTTGATCAAGTTTGGATCACAATTCCATAAGAAATTTGATCAGATCACTAAAAGGGCAAAATGGTCATTTTTAGGGTTTTGACTGTACAAAGGCAATTTTTGACTGTTTGACCTAGCCAATGGAAAACCAAACTCACATATGGACTCAAGGACCCCATGGAATTATCTTGACATGCTCAACAAGTTCAAAAGATCCCAAGTACACAAGATTGACAGTTGAATTTCCCAGTCAATTGATCAATTTTGACTGTATACTGAAAAGTCAAACTTTGACTTTTTGGTCAAAATCAAGAGTCAAGATTCATTTTTCATCAAAACATGCCAAATCTTGAAACTTGTTCACCAAGAAATCAAAAATTGCAAATTAGGGTTTGAAATGAGAATTTTTCATAACTTAGAATTTTTCTAAGTTATGAAAAACCCTAATTTTTTCCCAACTTCGCCCTACTTTCTCACCAAGATTCATTTGGATTCAAACAAAAGTCAAAACAAGAAAGTTGTATCTTGTTGCATAATCTACAACTTTGATTCACAAAGTTTTCCCAAATGAGGCTTGTATCTCAAGTTACAATTTTTGGAGTAAGGGTACTAAACCATTCTTAACTTAGTGAAATTTTAACCTATTTTGACAAGGTTTTCTACCTAACTTCAAGACCATTTTCCATACACTTCCACTTGGAATTTCAATTTGCACTTCAAAGATGGATTGTAGTATACATCCCAAGCTTTCCAAAATGTCCAAGAACTCATCAAACAACCTCATAACTTGAGAGATTCGAATTTTGCAATATGGCAAAAACTCACTTTTGAATTGGTCATGTACATGTTCATAACTTAGGCCATTTTCAAGTCAGCATAGTTTGTGCTACATTACAGGTCCTTAAACCATCCAACACTCAATAATTTAATGCATGTTCATTGTGCTAAGGCCTTGTTTCATGAGCTTATGCATTACATGTTGAATAAAGCCATTTATGGAAAAAGCAAAATGGCCATTTTTGCAAAAGCAAGCTTTATGTCCAATTGAAAATCCAACAAGTACAGATGAAATCTAATTGGCACAGGATTATAAGCAAAACACTCTGATCAAGACAAGGTTAGCAGCATGTTTAAGGGTCCCCTACTTGCCTAAAACATCAACTTGGCTTTGCTTGCTTAAGTGTGAAGAAAAGTGGCATAACACACAACAACTTTCATTTCCTGTAAACCAACCTTAGGCAAACTTGTTACACACTTTCTAATCATCAAGCACAAGCTAGAACACGAGCTAACTAGGTCCCAAACACTCCCATTCTCAGAACCACCCTCAAACTGCTCAAACAGGGCAGGGTCTGCAGTTTGAGTGCCATCTCTCATTCCTTTCACGCTTCCTTGCTAAAAGCTCATCAAACACCTTCCCTACCATCAATCCAAACTATCCAAAACATAAAACACGACCTGTAACTCCTCTAACCAGTTCCACCATTTTCACTTTCTTGTTTTGCAGTTGGAGGTCCATAGCTCGATTCAAGGAGTTTCAAAGCAAAGTAAGCATTGGAATAACATCCCTGGACCTCAAGGAAGCTATACCAATCATCACCTTGCACTGAAAGCTCCCCCATTGACAGATAGAACTTCAACTGAACAGGTACTTTCTCAAACTTCTATCTCTTAGTCCAGGCATCATTAGCTCTAGGTTTGTGAATAAGAAATGTTCTACTCATGCCCCTGAACCTGTACATGCTTTTACTTTTCATTTATTTTGCCTGAGCTGTGAGAATTTAAGGTTTAAAAATGGAAGAAAACTTAGGTCAGGATTTGGGAATGTCAAAATTCTCTCTCATTTCTGAGAGTTAGGATGAGTTTTTTATATATTTAGAATCGTGATTCAATGCTTAACATTTCTTATGTTGGAAGTTTGTGTAAAAGATCAAAGAATCCAGGTGTTTGAATTGGAATTACAGGCGCGCGTTTTTTGAACGTTTTTGTTCAGAGGTTGAAGAAGAAGCTTATTGGGCTGGGCTTGCTTCTGATTTTCTTTTCACACCACACTTTCATTTTCATACCCCCTGAGCCCATTATGTTTATTTTCATGATTTTTTGACTTTTCTTTTTTTATTCTGACTTATTTATTTTTGCTAATAATATTAAAAACATAAAAAATATTTTTCACACCATTTTTCTATTTTTAAGCATTTATTTGTTTAGTTTAGTTATTTGTATATAAATATATATATATATATATATACTATTTAGAATAAATAGGAAAAATAATGCAAATATACTTTATTGTCTGATTTTTATTACATTTTTCTTTTTGAAAATATTTTACACAAAATATACTTTTTTTATAAAATATTAAATATTATTATTTTTTATATATAATACATATTTAGAAATTAATACATATATATATATATATATATATATATATATATATATATATATATATATATATATATATATATATATATATATATATATATATATATATATATATATATATATATATATATATATATATATATATATATATATATATATATATATATATATATATATATATATATATATATATATATATATATATATATATATTTATTAGTATATTTAGGTTAAAATACAAAAATACATACATTTTTTATTTTATTAATATTTGACATGAAAAATACCTTTTTATGAATATACTTCATTTTATTTTATTTTTTGTACATAATAAACAAATACTTGTATAAATTAAATAATATATATATTACTTAATAAAAATTAGGGTTTTACCCTTAAAAGACAAAAACTCCAAAAAATAATACTTTTTTTATTTTATTTATTTAACATAAATAATACTTTTTTTTCATGCATATAAAAACCTTTTTTGCATTTTTGCATCTTTGTTTTATTTCCCATTTAATTTATGCAATTAATTACCTTGTAAATATTCAAAAAAATTGATGTAATAGCTAGGTTTAATTTCTTTGTCTAAATATCCCCCCATTTGAACATTTGTACTCCCCTTCTCATATTGTGTTGTAATAGTGTAGGAACTTTACTTTTCTCACTTTAAACGCTTTCTAAATATACCATGCTAGAATTAGGGTTTGTATGCAAATGAAAAGAACAAAATAGTTTGACCTAATTTCAAGATAATCAAGCATGAAAATGGACAACACATCTCACACTTGCACCCCTAGGGTATGCCACTTTGTTGCCTTCAAATAAATGGGCCATGTTGCAAGTTAGGTTTCTTTGGGTAAAACAAACAATCAAATGATCATAGCCCCTCGATGACGCTTTCAAAAAGTTGCCTAAAATGATCAAGTCCCTTTCAAGGAAAATTGCCCAAAGACATTTAACACTATTGCAATTATGGTCTAATCGATGACCCGCGCCCGTCCCTTTCACATCCTAACATGAGATTGTCCACCAAATACAATGGTGGAACAAACTTGTCAAAAGGGTTAAAAACATAACAAAAATCTTTGAGAACTTTTAGGGTAGATAGCTCTTAAGTACTTGTCAATTTGCAAAAGAAAACACTTGCCTATTTTTCAAACCACACTTCACAAACACTTTCAAAACAAACTTTCAAAAACCTTGAAACATCTTTTCAAAAAGACAAACACCTTTTGTAAAACATTCGAGTAAAGAATTGTTACAAGGGTAGCCTATATAAGGCACCTTTTTCAAAACCTTTTCAAAAAACCACACACAAAGCACCATTTCAAACAATTGAAAACCAAGGCAAGTTGATCTAAGCAAGTACCTAAGAGCCCATGGATAACCATGGATAGAAAGGGTGCTAATACCTTCCCTTTCTATAATCTACTCCCCGAACCCAAGAAAAATCTCAAAGGTTTTTTGCTGTGCTTTTTAAACCTTTCCTTAGGATAAAATAAAAAGTCGGTGGCGACTCTTGCTCAACCGAAACATTTGCGAAAACAAACGCAAAACCATAGTCAGTTCTCCCACCGTATCACAGATAGGATCTCTCATGTTGAATTAATGAAGGAGGCATGAGATATTCTTGTCAAGTACTATGAAAGAGGTGAGAAATTCAAAGCTTTAAATTGCAAACTTTGTGACAGTAGTATGAATTATTGTAGATTAGAGGAGATGAAAAGATTGTAGGCTAGAAGGTGTGGAATCTCGTCCATCCCATGAAGGATTATGGTGAAATCCTGACTGATAAGTTGATAGTTTAGAAGGTAATTTGTATGTTGATCTCTCACTTTGATCACGTTATCATAGTTATTCAAGAATCCAATAATCTTCAAACCCTAAAATTGAAAGATTTGGTTGGTTCGTTGGAGGCACATGAGATTAGGATTGTTGAAAGGAAAAGGGTTCAAGATTCGAAACAAGCTTTGCAGGTACAGGCATGAAAGAAACATGGTGGTTCTAACAAGTTCAAAGGAGAACGAGACTACGCTTAGAGTATGAAGTCTTGGTCGAATCCTCACAAGCACAAGGTTGAAGTTAGGGCTTCTAAATCCTCGAAAAGAGGAGAAGGAAACTCCTATCAGAAAGACAAAGAAGAAAAAAAGGTGTGTAGTGCTATAATTATAAAAAGTGAGTCACTTGGCTAAGAATTGTTGATACAGAAAAAACAAGAGATTGATAAAAGGCAAGGATGAAAGAGCAAACCTTGCACGCCAAAATTCAGATGATTATGAAGATATAATGGTTATGGATGTAGTAGCAAATAATCATGTCAAATCCAAGATCTAGTTCCTCGAGTATGGATGCTCGAATCACATGACTAGCTGAAAGGTGTGGTTGGCAGATTTCGACGAGTCGAAAAAAAGCAAGGTCAAACTTGTAGATAATAGCTTGTTGCAAGCAGAAGGTACTGTCAACATAGTTATTCAAAGGAGCGATGAAGCAAAGGCTATGATCAAAGATGTACTCAATGTACCTAGAATGAAATACAATCTACTAAGTGTTTGGAAACTGGTAAAAAAGGTTTTTCAGTGGTTATGAAAAAAGGATCTTTGGAACTATTCAATACTCAGGATAATTTGGTCTTGAAATATCGTCTGTCGAAGAACATGACATTTAAGACCATGACCAATATTGAGGTACAATGTCTGAAAACAGTTGTCGACCATAAATTCTTGAGATGCCCGACATACTTTGTGAAGGTTTCTTAGCAGGAAAGCAATCCAGAAAGTCTTTTGTTTCAACTATGTCAATGAGGTCCTCCTGCATACTCGAAGTTGTACATTCAAATGTATGTGGCCCTTTTGAGGAGTATAACATTGGTAAATAAATATTTCGTCTCATTTTTCGATGAGTATATTCGAAATCTCTGGATCTATGAGATCAAGAAAAAAGACGAAGTATTTGAAATTGATAAGAGATTAAAGATACTTGTTGAAAACCAGAGTAAAAAGAATATCAAGGTTCTGCGAACAAACGAAGGTGGCGAATACACATCCAAGATGTTTCAGGATTTCTGTAAATAACATGGTGTAAATTATGAGGTAACTGCTCCTTATACGCTTCAACACAATGGAATAGCAGAAATAAGAAACATGTCCATATTATATATGGAGAGATGCATGCTGAAGCAAAAGAATCTGCCAAAATCCTTATGGGTGAAGCAATCACCACTTCTGTTTATATTCTAAACATGTTCCCTACCAAGAAATTGAAAAACAAGGTTCCTGAAGAAGTTTGGAGTGGAAAACGACCGTCGGTGAGTCTTCTGAAGGTGTTTGGCCCTATTTTTTTCAAGCATATTCCTGATGCGGGAAGAAGAGAGCTTGATGACAAAATCACTACTACAAAACACGCAAACAACAATGCCATGTTAACAACAAATTCATATACACCGTTGTAATAGGTTAAAATTTTCACACCGGGAGAGTAGCTAGATTTATAAACAGTAATTTAATGACAGTTGTCTTAAAACACCATAGTAATAAATGATGTGTAGCAAGCTTCGATTCCCAGCAAATAATTTTTTTCTTCATTTTTATAGTACATTAAGCAAGTGTTAATTAAGTCCATTATTTAAAAAATAAATTGTAAATGATTTAATAACGGTGAAGTAAACAAACCGTTGTTAGAGGATTTAAGTTTCCACTACGGTTGCGTTGTCCAACCGCAATTAAAGGGTTTACTGATAAATTAAAACAAAAATTATTTTGTATTTCTTTCATAAGACGTCTTAGGCGAACAAGCGAGCCAGTGATAATAGTGGTGGCGTAGTCTTTACCCTCTTCGTATCCATTCATTTGGAGCTAAAATCTTCACCCTTTTTATTCATTTGATTCTTCAGCTTTGAAGTACGGTACTCTTTAACATCTTTATTCCTTTTTTCTTGGTTTATGTTGTATATTCTCAAATGTTCACCCTCGTCATTCATTTAATTCTTTAGTTTCAAAGTGTGGTACTCTTCTACATCTTCATTCCTTACGTGCATACAATTCTTCAGCTTTGAAGTACGGTATTCTTCAACATCTTCATTCCTTTTTTCTTTGTTTATGTTGTATATGCTTAAGTCAGTATGAGAGTACATTTTCATATGTTTTAGGTTTACATTTGCATATGCATATGCTTTACTTTTGGATTAGATTTTGGTGTGTCATTCACATTATTATACGTGTATAAATTTCAGAAGTTGTTATAGATCGTAGTTGGATGACAACAGATACATTAGGTCCGGTTTATGAGAACGAAGTACTTGAATTCCTTGAGTACGCTGATAAACATCTTCCCGACAATAATGATATCTTTTATCGTTCTTGTGTTGTTTGCGTGAATATCAATAAGGGTACAAAGGAAGAAATATTCCATCACCTTTGTTGTGATGGTATATGTCAAAAGTATATAATATGGACGTGGCATGGTGGGGTGGATAAAGAGGAAAGTTGGGTGTCACAAATTCAAAGAGTAGATGAATATGAATATATGGAAGATCAACTAGAGGATATGTTCCGTGATATTGGGGAATCTTCTTTTAATAATGCTCATACATATGATACTTTATGTAGTGATAAAGACACCCATTTATATAAAGGATGCACAAATTTTACACGATTTTCGCTGGTGTTAAAGTTGTTTAATCAGAAGGCAAAAAATGGATGGTCGAATAAAAGTTTCATGAAATTACTTGAATTGCTAAAGCAAATGTTACTAGAAGATAACAAATTTTCAGATCGTTTCTATGAGGCCTAGAATATATTATGTCCAATGGGTCTGAAGTATATCAAAATGCATGTTTTCCCTAACGATTTCATATTATACAGGAAAGAGTATGAAGACTTGTATCGATATATGAAATATGGTGTGTCGCGTTACAAGATAAAGGCCAACAATGGTGATGACAATGACTATGACAATGTTAGTAGGAAGCAT
The DNA here is from genome assembly GCA_948472305.1 of Vicia faba. Classification (NCBI taxonomy): domain Eukaryota; kingdom Viridiplantae; phylum Streptophyta; class Magnoliopsida; order Fabales; family Fabaceae; genus Vicia; species Vicia faba. The sequence continues at coordinate 121,106 of CATIWC010001003.1, read as the reverse complement.
CCTCCGGATAAAGTGTTATGGTACTTGCCAATAATTTCACGATTTAAGATACTTTTTGCTAATTCGAATGACGCAAAGAATCTTATATGGCATGTAGATGAAAGGACTCATGATGGAAACATTCGCCATGTAGCTGATTCGTTGTAATGGAAGAAAATTTATTTGTTAGTTCCGGATTTTGGAGTTGAGATAAGAAACCTTAGGCTTGGGATTTCCACCGATGGAATGAACCCCTTTGGTAATCTGAGCACTAATCATTCTTCATGGTCAGTTCTTCTCACTATTCATAACCTATCTCCTGGGTTATGCATGAAGTGCAAGTATATACTGTTAAGTATGATGATTTATAAAACAAGACAACCTGGTCACGACATAGATGTTTATCTAAGTCCATTAATTGATGATTTACGACTCTTGTGGGATGAAGGCATTGAAGTTGATGATGCATAATCTGGGGAAAAGTTTAAGATGCGTGCAATTTTATTTTGCACAATTAACGACTTTCCTACTTACATTAACTTGGCTGGATATACTGTCAAAGGACATAGAGCGTGTCCTATATGTGAAGATGATGGATCAACAAACTTGTATCAATGATAAAGCGTGTTCTATATGTGAATATGATAGATCAAGAAACTTGTAAATGTTAAGTCAATGGCTCGGGATGTAGTTATTCAAGCACATTTCTATATATTGAATAATGTAAATGAAGTTTAACCTTTCATAGATACTAACAAAAGACTTTTGAGGAAAAAATATCCCCGAATGAGTGACAAGTTGTTGTTGATAGAGCATAACAAGAGATTTATAGATTGGTTTAATAAAAGTGTATCTAATGATCACAGTGCATCCGAGATGCTTAAATGATTGTCGTACGAGCCAAAATTTTGTGTCATTACTTGGACTGCATAGGACATTGGTCATTATACCTTTTATACAAAATCAAAAGATGATCGTAGTACATTGCAAAATAGTGGGGTTATTGTAACGCCCGTAATTTAATTAATTATTTAATTAAATTATTTTTGGAATAATTGTGAAGAAGTGTTATTAAATTGGATTTATTTTATTAAATGGAGAAATAATAATATATTTGAGGTATTATATTATTATGTGAAATAATGTTAGAAGCTAATATTATTTAATGTGGGCCTATATGGTGTGAGTGGAAGTAATAAGGGGGTGTAGGTTTTAAGCCCATTAAGGAATAATATAATAATATTAGGTTATTTTATTATTTGTGTGAAAGAATAGAAGGAGGAAGCAGTAAGAAGAGGAATAAGGATTTGAGAGAACGTGAAGCTGCTGGATTTTGAAGGAGACGGCAAGAACAAAGATTCAACCCGGAAATTGTAGAGCGACCTTCGACCCAAGGTAAGGGTGGGGTTCTGTCTTTATAATTGGGTTCATGATGTTTGATATGTGGGGCTAGAGGATTGTTGTTTTTGTTATTGAATTGAATGATATATGATGAATATTGATGAATTCTCGATGGATAAATGATGTTATGATGATGTGTAATCGATGTAGTATTGTAAGTTAATGTTAAGTGATGAATTATCATGTTTATAATGAGGTTTGTAGGACTGTAATTAGATTCCCGTAGTGAAATTACAGTAGAAAACACAGAAAATTATGCAGAAAATCGCAGGATGCGTCGACCTCAAACTAGATGAGTCGATGCAAGGAGGCTATTAGACTCAGGATGAGTCGATGCATGGAGGGTTTGCGTCGATACATGTTCGATGTTGGACTCAGGATGAGTCGACCAGTGCGATGCATGTGTCGATACATGCTGCGTTTTGAAGTCAGGATGAGTCGATCGGTAAGTGCATGTGTCGATACATGCTGTGATTTGAAGCAGAATGAGTCGATCCATAAGGAGGATGCGTCGACTCATAGTGAGCAAATAAAGCAGGATGTGTCGATCCAAGGAGTTTTGTGTCGACCCATACTGAATAATTTTGACAGAATCAGTTTTTAAATTGCTGTAACTTGAGTTTTAGGATGCTCTTTGAGATGCTGTTCGAAGCGTTGATTAGCTAACGCGATGAACTTTATTCTAGATGATTTAAATGAAGAAAAAGAAGTGTAATCCTAGTAACTAATTTAGGATTTAGGATTAATTCCCGTAGATGACCGTTATGCTGGATTTTGGACAGAATGATGAATTTTGAGATGTTAGAGGCTGCTGTTAGAATTATGACAACAGGGTTAGTATCAATAATGATGTACAGTAGCAGAATAACAGTATGGATTACTGTAGTATTAATATACAGCTGAGTTATTAATAAGATGTGGTTATTAAAGTTGTGTTTGATAGTTATGATGAACAAATGACGTTTGATAAATAAATGATGTTTAATAATTTTGAGATGAAGGCTATGCCTTGTTGATGCCTCTATTAATTGCCAGATTAGATGTTTTGAGATGTTTATGAGATGCTGTAATTGAGATGTTTTGAGATGTTTATGAGATGCTGTAATTGAGATGTTTTGAGATGTTTATGAGATGCTGTAATTGAGATGTTTTGAGATGTTTATGAGATGCTGTAATTGAGATGTTTTGAGATGTTTATGAGATGTTGTTATTTTGAGATGATTGAGATGTTGTTGTTCTGAGATGTTTATGAGATGTTGTGTTTTGAGATGATTGAGATGTTTATATTACATTCATGGCATACATTGCATTTTTGAGATGGAGCTTATGCTCGTTGAGATGGCCTGGATTGGCAAATTTCGGGATGAAGGCTATGCCTTGTTGATGCCTCTATTAATTGGCAAATTAGATTTTTGAGACGGGAGTTCTGCTCCAATGGTACCACATGCATTTGCATAGTTTGAGTCGCATCATATGAATGAATAATGAGATGTATTTGATGTTGATGAATGAGTATATATGCTGTAATTGTTGTTGATTATGAGATGAGAAGTGGTGATATTATTGATCTAATTTAATATATTAATTATCATGCGCTTTATTATATTGTTAGATATCTCACCCCTTCTGTTTGAATGTTGCCCCTATGTTGGTAACGTGCAAGTAATCGCGAGTGAAGGCTGTATACCTTCAATAGATCGAGTCAGTGTCATTGCTCTGATATGTAACACTCGAGGGGATGAACACTTGCTGATTTTTGATTGTTGATTTTTAGTTGTTGAACCTTAAATTGTTTATTTACTAAATATGAGATGTTTCGAAGTTGCTGTTTTATTTAAAGATGTTATTGAAGAATTCCGATGCGTAGTTGTTGAATTATTTTATTAAAGATGCTATATTGATGGTTCATCCGATGTTTTATTAAAAGTGTTATATATCCATGATGAATGCAATGAATTTGTCAGAAGAATTTGTGACGTCCCAATTCGTTTGTATGAATGAAATTTTATAACTCTGATTTGTTTTGCATAATTTGCTTGGGGTAGAATTGGGGTGTTACAAAGTTGGTATCAGAGCAAAAGGTTGGTCCGACCTTGTCGTCGAGTCTTAGTTGTTTAACAATCTAGTATTGTTATTTTCAGATCTAACAGTTGTTTATGTTGTAGTAAGAAGTTGAGATGGCTGGAAGGAATGATGCTGCTCTTGCTGCTGCTCTAGAAGCAATGGCTCATGCGATGGAAAATCAGCCGAATGCTGACGGGAATGCTGGATCTCGTAGCTTGGCGACTTTCCAGAGAGAGAATCAACCTACGTTCAAGGGAAAATATGATCCTGACGGAGCTTTGGAATGGTTGAAAGAGATTGAGAGGATCTTTCGCGTAATGGACTGCACTCAAGCGCAGAAGGTTCGTTATGGGACTCATATGCTAGCAGTCGAGGCTGATGACTGGTGGCTAGAGACTTGCCAGAAGTTAGAAGCTGCAGGTGAGAATGTCACTTGGGCTGTGTTCCGTAGGGAATTCCTGAGAAAGTATTTTCCTGAAGATGTCAGTGGAAAGAAGGAAATTGAGTTCCTTGAGATGAAGCAAGGAAGTATGTCAGTTGTTGAGTATGCTGCCAAGTTTGCTGAATTGGCTAAGTTTTATCTGCATTACACTGAGGAAAATGCTGAGTTTTCGAAGTGTATTAAGTTTGAGAATGGGTTGCGCCCGGAAATTAAGAAGGCAGTTGGATACCAGAAGATCCGTGTCTTTGCTGATCTGGTTGATAGCTGCAGGATTTTTGAGGAAGATAATAATGCACATTACAAGATTATCAGTGAGAAGAGGGGTAAGCACCCGCAGAGTCGTGGTAAACCCTATGATGCCCCAGCTGGTAAGGGTAAGCAAAGAGTTGCTCATGGTCAAAGGACTAGTGGGGGAGATGCTCCTGCTGGTGTGATTTGTTTTAAGTGTGGGAAACCTGGACACAAGATTAATGTGTGCACTACTGAAGTGAAGAGATGTCACCGTTGTGGTAAGAACAGACATATTGTATCTGAGTGCGAGCACAAGAATGTGGTTTGTTTCAACTGTAAGGAAGAAGGACACATTGGTAGCCAGTGTCCGAAGCCGAAGAAGGCTCAGTCTAGTGGTAAAGTGTTTGCTTTGGTGGAGGATCAAACAACTTCTGAGGGCAGACTTATTAGAGGTACATGTTTCATTAATAGTATTCCTTTAATTACTATTATTGATATTGGTGCTACGCATTATTTTATTGCTACTGATTATGTTGAAAGATTGGGTCTTGTGTTGTCTTCTCTGAGTGGAGAAATGGTCGTCGATACTCCAGCCAAGGGATCGGTGACTACTTCTTTTGTGTGTGCTAAGTGTCCCTTGTTGATCTTCGACAAAGACTTTGTTGTTGATTTGATTTGTTTGCCGTTAAGAGGTTTGGATGTGATTCTTGGTATGAACTGGTTAGAGCATAACTGTGTTCATACTAATTGTTATGACAAGTCGGTGAAGTTTTCTACTCCTGAAGAAGAGGAAGATGGTCTGTTGTCTGCTAGACAGTTGAGAAAGTTGATGCAAGAGGAAGCACAAATGTTCTCGTTGATGGCGTTGCTATCTGTAGAGACTCAAGCTATAATTGAGGAATTGCCGGTGGTATGTGAATTTCCTGAAGTTTTCCCTGATGAGATTCCTGATGTACCGCCAGAGAGGGAAGTTGAATTTGCTATTGATCTTATACCTGGTACCAGACCTGTGTCTATGGCACCATACATGATGTCTGCGTCTGAGTTGTCAGAGTTGAAGAAGCAATTGGAAGAGTTACTTGAGAAGAGGTTTGTAAGACCAAGTCTATCACCGTGGGGAGCTCCAGTGTTGTTAGTGAAGAAGAAAGATGGAAGTATGAGGCTTTGTGTTGATTATAGACAGTTGAACAAGGTGACGATCAAGAACAAGTATCCGCTTCCAAGAATAGATGACTTGATGGATCAATTAGTGGATGCCCGTGTGTTTAGTAAGATTGATTTGAGGTCGGGTTACCATCAGATTAAGGTGAAGGATGAACATATTCAGAAGACGACTTTCAGAACGCGTTATGGACATTACGAGTATTCGGTGATGCCTTTCGGTGTTACTAATGCGCCGGGAGTATTCATGGAATATATGAATCGTATCTTTCATACTTATTTGGATCGGTTTGTAGTGGTGTTCATTGGTGATATTTTGATTTACTCTAAGTCAGAAGAAGAGCATGCTGAACATTTAAGAGTAGTATTGCAGTTTTGAAAGAGAAGAAGTTGTATGCAAAGCTGTCCAAGTGTGAATTTTGGTTAAAAGAGGTTAGTTTTCTTGGTCATGTGATTTCAGGTAGTGGCATTGTTGTAGATCTGTCGAAGGTTGATGCTGTGTTGCAATGGGAAACTCCAAAGTCAGCTACTGAGATTAGAAGCTTCTTGGGATTAGCTGGTTATTATAGAAGGTTTATCTAAGGGTTTTCTAAGTTGTCACTTCTGTTGACTAAGTTGACTTGTAAAGGTAGAGCATTTGTTTGGGATGTTCAATGCGAAGAAAGTTTTACGGAATTGAAGAAGAGGTTGACGTCGGCTCCGATTTTTACGTTGCCTAATCCAAGAGAGCCTTTTGTGGTGTATTGTGATGCTTCCAAGATGGGTTTAGGAGGTGTGCTTATGCAGAGTGGTAAGGTAGTTGCTTATGCATTGAGGCATTTGAGGACTCATGAGAAGAACTATCCTACGCATGATTTAGAGCTTGCTGCAGTTGTTTTTCTGTTGAAGATTTGGAGGCATTATCTTTATGGTTCTAGATTTGAAGTGTTTAGTGACCATAAGAGCTTGAAGTATTTGTTTGATCAGAAAGAGTTGAATATGAGGCAACGAAGATGGTTAGAATTGTTAAAGGATTATGATTTCAGTTTGAACTATCATCCAGGAAAGGCGAATGTGGTAGCTGATGCATTGAGTCGAAAAACTTTACATATGTCAGCAATGATGATTAAAGAGTTGGAATTGATTGAGCAGTTCAGAGATATGAGCTTAGTTTACGAGGTTACTCTGCAGAGTGTTATGTTGGGTATGTTGAAGATTAATAATGAATTTTTAGACAGTATCAGAGAAGCTCAGAAGTTGGATGTGAAACTGGTAGATTTGATGGTTGGGACTGATCAATATGAGAATAGTGATTTCAAGTTAGATGCGCAAGGTGTGTTGAGATTTCGTGACCGGATTTGTATTCCTGATGATGCTGAGATGAAGAAAGTGATACTTGAAGAGAGTCATAGAAGTAAGTTGAGTATTCATCCAGGAGCTACAAAGATGTATCAAGATTTGAAAGGTTTGTTTTGGTGGCCCGGGATGAAGAGTGATGTAGCTCGGTTTGTGTATGCATGTTTGACTTGTCAGAAGTCGAAAGTTGAACATCAGAAGCCTGCAGGATTGATGCAACCGTTGGAAGTTCCTGAATGGAAATGGGATAGCATTTCAATGGACTTCGTGACGGGGTTGCCTAGTACTTCGAGAGGACATGATTCGATTTAGGTGGTTGTTGATAGGCTTACGAAGTCAGCTCATTTTATTCCTATTAACATCAGTTTTCCAGTGCCGAAGTTGGCCGAGATTTATATTAGTATGATCGTGAAGCTGCACAGTGTTCCTTTGTGCATTGTGTCAGATAGAGATCCACGATTTACTTCTGATTTTTGGAAGAGGTTGCAAGAAGCATTGGGTTCTAAGTTGAGGTTGAGTTCAGCGTATCATCCTCAGACAGATGGTCAGACTGAACGGACGATTCAATCGTTAGAAGACTTGTTGAGGGCATGCGTTCTTGAGCAGGGAGGTTCGTGGGATACGTATCTTCTGTTGATAGAGTTCACTTATAATAACAGTTACTATTCTAGTATTGGGATGGCACCTTTTGAAGCGTTGTATGGTCGAAGATGTAGAACTCCGTTATGTTTGCAAGAATCTGGTGAGAGCGTTGTACTTGGACCTGAACTTGTTCGTGAGACTACTGAGAAGGTGAAGTTGATTCGAGAAAAGATGAAAGCTTCACAGAGTAGACAAAAGAGTTATCATGACAAGCGAAGGAAAGATTTAGAATTTCAAGCTGGTGATCATGTGTTTTTGAGAGTTACACTTGTGACTGGTGTTGGGCGAGCATTGAAGTCTAAGAAGCTCACTTCTCGTTTTATTGGACCGTATCAGATTTCAGAGAGAGTGGGGAATGTTGCTTATAGAGTGGCTTTACTGCCTAATCTTTCGAATATGCATGATGTGTTTCATGTGTCGCAACTTCAGAAGTATATTTCAGATCCATCTCATGTGATTCATATGGACGATGTGCAAGTACGGGATAATCTTACGGTGGAGACGATGCCTGTACGGATCGCGGATCGTGAAATGAAGACCCTGAGGGGCACAAATATTTCCTTGGTTAAAGTGGTTTGGTTAGGAGCTGCAGGAGAAAGCATGACTTGGGAGTTGGAGAGCAAGATGCGAGACTCCTATCCTGAATTGTTTGATTGAGGTAAATTTTCGAGGACGAAAATATTATAAGTGGGGAGAGTTGTAACGCCTGTAATTTAATTAATTATTTAATTAAATTATTTTTGGAATAATTGTGAAGAAGTGTTATTAAATTGGATTTATTTTATTAAATGGAGAAATAATAATATATTTGAGGTATTATATTATTATGTGAAATAATGTTAGAAGCTAATATTATTTAATGTGGGCCTATATGGTGTGAGTGGAAGTAATAAGGGGGTGTAGGTTTTGAGCCCATTAAGGAATAATATAATAATATTAGGTTATTTTATTATTTGTGTGAAAGAATAGAAGGAGGAAGCAGTAAGAAGAGGAATAAGGATTTGAGAGAACGTGAAGCTGCTGGATTTTGAAGGAGACGGCAAGAACAAAGATTCAACCCATAAATTGTAGAGATATTTTCGATCCAAGGTAAGGGTGGGGTTCTGGCTTTATAATTGGGTTCATGATGTTTGATATGTGGGGCTAGAGGATTGTTGTTTTTGTTATTGAATTGAATGATGTATGATGAATATTGATGAATTCTCGATGGATAAATGATGTTATGATGTTGTGTAATCGATGTAGTATTGTAAGTTAATGTTAAGTGATGAATTATTATGTTTATAATGAGGTTTGTAGGACTGTAATTAGATTCCTGTAGTGAAATTACAGTAGAAAACGCAGAAAATTATGCAGAAAATCGCAGGATGCGTCGACCACAAACTGGATGAGTCAATGCAAGGAGGCTGTTAGACTCAGGATGAGTCGATGCATGGAGGGCTTGCGTCGATACATGTTTGATGTTGGACTCAGGATGAGTCGACCGGTGCAATGCATGTGTCGATACATGCTGCGTTTTGAAGTCAGGATGAGTCGATCGGTAAGTGCATGTGTCGATACATGCTGTGATTTGAAGCAGAATGAGTCGATCCATAAGGAGGATGCATCGACTCATAGTGAGCAAATGAAGCAGGATGTGTCGATCCAAGGAGTTTTGTGTCGACCCATACTGAATAATTTTGATAGAATCAATTTTTAAATTGCTGTAACTTGAGTTTTAGGATGCTATTTGAGATGCTGTTCGAAGCGTTGATTAGCTAACGCGATGAACTTTATTCTAGATGATTTAAATGATGAAAAGAAGTGTAATCCTAGTAACTAATTTAGGATTTAGGATTAATTCTCGTAGATGACCGTTATGATGGATTTTGGACAGAATGATGAATTTTGAGATGTTAGAGGCTGCTGTTAGAATTATGACAGCAGGATTAGTATCAATAATGATGTACAGTAGCAGAATAACAGTATGGATTACTGTAGTATTAATATACAACTGAGTTATTAATAAGATGTGTTTATTAAAGTTATGTTTGATAGTTATGATGAACAAATGACGTTTGATAAATAAATGATGTTTAATAATTTTGAGATGAAGGCTATGCCTTGTTGATGCCTCTATTAATTGGCAGATTAGATGTTTTGAGATGTTTATGAGATGCTGTAATTGAGATGTTTTGAGATGTTTATGAGATGCTATAATTGAGATGTTTTGAGATGTTTATGAGATGCTGTAATTGAGATGTTTTGAGATGTTTATGAGATGCTGTAATTGAGATGTTTTGAGATGTTTTTGAGATGTTGTTATTTTGAGATGATTGAGATGTTGTTGTTCTGACATGTTTATGAGATGTTGTGTTTTGAGATGATTGAGATGTTGACATTACATTCATGGCATACATTGCATTTTTGAGATGGAGCTTATGCTCGTTGAGATGGCCTGGATTGGCAAATTTCGAGATGAAGGCTATGCCTTGTTGATGCCTCTATTAATTGGCAGATTAGATTTTTGAGATGGGAGTTCTGCTCCAATGTACCACATGCATTTGCATAGTTTGAGTCGCATCATATGAATGAATAATGAGATATCTTTGATGTTGATGAATGAGTATATATGCTGTAATTGTTGTTGATTATGAGATGAGAAGTGGTGATATTATTGATCTAATTTAATATATTAATTATCATGCGCTTTATTATATTGTTAGATATCTCACCCCTTCTGTTTGAATGTTGCCCCTATGTTGGTAACGTGCAGGTAGTCGCGAGTGAAGGTTGTATACCTTCAATAGATCGAGTCGGTGTCATTGCTCTGATAAGTAATACTCGGGGGGATGAACGCTTGCTGATTTTTGATTGTTGATTTTTAGTTGTTGAACCTTAAATTGTTTATTTACTAAATATGAGATGTTTCGAAGTTGCTGTTTTATTTAAAGATGTTATTGAAGAATTCCGCTGCGTAGTTGTTGAATTATTTTATTAAAGATGCTATATTGATGGTTCATCTGATGTTTTATTAAAAGTGTTATATATCCATGATGAATGCAATGAATTTGTTAGAAGAATTTGTGACGTCCCGATTCGTTTGTATGAATGAAATTTTATAACTCTGATTTATTTTGCATAATTTGCTTGGGGTAGAATTGGGGTGTTACAGTTATGGTTGAAGCCGAATCGATGTATTTCTCTAGTTCGAAAGATAAGAATCTTATATTGGTAACTACCATGTTTTATGGTTTCATTGATGAGATTTGGGATATTGATTATGTTATTTTCAAAGTGACGTTATTTAAATGCAAGTGGGTTCCCAATAATAGTAATGGTTGTTATACCCCAATTTCCCCCCTAAGATTTCTCATCATCTGACTTTTATCAATACAACAAGATCACACATTAGGGTTGGTTCTCCCTATCTTCATCTTATCTTTAAGATTTATCTTGAGGGATTACCAAGACCCTTGAAGTGTTATCTTGTACACGTGTTGTTTAAACTAACATCAAAATATGTATATATATGTTTCTTTAAAAGTTCATATTATAGGGGTGATACAATTGCATTCATCTCACCATATAACATAGGGTTGAGAGTTGGTTATCAATCAAATGACTCTTCAATGGATTTCAAGAGCTCAAGTTTCAAGGATATGTCCATTATTTCAAAGATTTGTGGTTCAAAGAATTCCCTCACCTTATTTAGGTCAAACTTTCCTCAAGGTTGGTGTTGACATTCATAAAAGAGATAGGTTCATATGTTTATTTTCATGCCTTCTTCAACAAGCTTCATTAAGACTTAAGCTCCAATTTTTTAATTTTCTTCAATAAAATATCATTTCAAGACCTATTATGATTCATCATGCTTTGTTTTGTCAAGAAAGATCATAATATTCAAAGTTTGGTTCAACAAGTTTGACCTAATTGAGCAAATGTTTGATCTAGTGATCACAAGTCCATAACTCCCTCAATTTTCAACATTTTGAGTTGGTTATTTTTTCTATGGATTCTTATCATCATCAACAACAACCTCTCTTCACATGACAAGATCCAATTGTACAAGAAAAATCATCAAAAGTTGAAAGGGGTTTCAAGTCATTTTTGGCACTCTCTGAGCTAGGGTTTGCTGACTTCCAAGGACCATATCTTACTCATTTTTTGATATTTTTGAGTGACTATAAATCCATGATTCTCTTTAAACGGTACTTAATAAGATATCTTCATAAATCTAAGGCTAATTTTGAATGGAAGATCATTAATGATTGAGAATGATTACAAGTCTCCTTGAAGGTTTTTGAATTTTAGGGTTTAACTTCAACTAATCATAACTTGGTCAATTTTTATCTTGTTGAGCCCATTATTTTTACACAATGATCTTAAAAGTGTGATCTCTAATTCTTATTTTATGTGAAAAGCTTGAAAATGGTTAGAAGATGTCTTAAGAGTTCAAAAGATTATAGGTCACTTCATGGATTTCCATCAACTTCACAAGGTCATAAATATCTCTTAATTTTTATAGTTTTTGGATGATTAAAGTTTCACAATGCTCTTTAAGAAGTCTACTTCATTCCATTTTCATTTACCAAAACATAATTTTGAGTGGAAGGCCATGTTTGAAGGCAAGAGATTATAAGTCACTTTTGAACTTAAAACTTGGAAATTTTCTAAGTCCACAATACAATGTGTTTTTCATGATTTCAATTGATCATAACTTTTTTCTCAAGCATCCAAATTCTACCTTTCTTGGCATATTATTAAGTTTGTGGTGAAATCTTTCCATTGCAAAAATAATGAGATCATAAAGCCCCTCGAGCTATGTGCACCAAGGATTCAAAGTTGGCACCTTGAAACTGATTTTTGTCAAAACAGTCAGATTTTGATTTTCATAATGTGGCTTCTAAACACCAATTTTGTGCGTATTTTCCACTTAAACATGTTTTAAAAAGTTGCTAAGGCCGATTAAGGATCAAAACGCAAGAAATGGTTAAGTTTTTACAACTTGCAAGTCACACTTTTGTCATGATCAGGGTATGTATGATTTCACTTGATTGCTTATCATTCACCCTCTCTTAGCATTTAATTCACTTCTCCTATAAATACACACCCCATCCCACTCATTTTTGTAAGCTTAGACAACCAAAATCACCCTGCCAAACTCTCTCTATATAACTCATAATTATGTAACTTCGAAGTTGGTCCTACAACCTTTGTCAATCCATTTTCTTTGCTAATTCTTCATCCTTGAACTTCACTGAAGCTAACAAAAGAAGAACCAAGCCTTGAAGTGTCCTAAATCGTGCTAGCCAAGTCAAGTTTCAGAGCTCTGAATTTGAACTTCAATAGATAGATTCCTCCATCAATTCTCTCAAAATTTGTTACTACAATGAAGCTCACATCATTCTGATACTCATCGCATCATTTGTTTTTAACTAGAAGTGAGTTTTGATCATGAATTTTAAAATCCCTATTCAACTTTTTTCTTCTGGTTTTATTCAAATCGACTGAGCTACAATTTATATAAATTTTTCGTGAGGGTACAATTGAAATCATCTTGAAGTGGCGAAGCGAATGACACCAGTCTAAGTTCCTGATTTTACAGTTTGTCAGACCTATCGTGTGGCTGGAGGTTGAAGATGACCAACGTGTCATCTCTCAACCAATGACAAGGCGCCACTTATTTTTTCAAATAGGTTTTTTAATTAATGATCTGATGGTTTATTCACTAATGTCCATGATATGCACAACGCGCCAGATCCCTTGGATTTGATTACTAATGCATTTTGATATTGACCCAATTGTCTACATCATTTTGGTTTTATTTTTATTTTTTGATTTATATTTTAATTTTTTTTAACTTCAAAAATTCAAAAAAAATCATTTCAACTTCTAAAATTCTGAAAAAAATTCTTAATTAGATTTTTCTCTTTTTGATTTTTCATTTTTCACAATTTTATTTTGTGATTTGATATTTTTTATAATTTTTCACTTTATTTAACTTGTTTTAATTGATTAAAAATACTTTCCTTGATTTTTAAATTCTGGAAAAGTTATGGAAGGATCCAATGACCTCTTGACAAATATTGGTGACCTCATTTTATTTTTATTTCTGATTTTACTATTTTTTTTACTACTTTTTACAATTTTTTGTTTATTTTGCATGTTTCTTTAAATTTTAAAAATAGTTTCTGACTTTAACAAATTCCAATAATTTTTGTCAATATTTATTAACTCATGTTTGACTTCTGAATATTTTTTGAGATTTTTATTTGGTGTTTTAATATACTTGGTGTATTTTACCAATTATTTTCCTTTTATTAACCATTTGAATATTATTTTATTAAATATTATTTTATTATTTTTGTTGGTCTTGATTTGGATATTATTTTGGGACAAGTTCCTCAACCTAATTGGATCTTGGGTGTTGATAGGTTAAAAAACTAAATCCACTAAAATGGATGAATGATGTTGATGATATTTGAAACCCTATATTCATTAATACATCCCTTCCCTCTTCATCTTTATCCCTTTCCTACTTGTGCTACATGTTGGAGAATGATCTACATATCATTTCTCTAAATATATGATACATAGATTGCTATTGACCGACCTTAAAATAGGTGTGACTTCAACTTAAGTCCACTTACGATTGCTTAACATAGCGCTAAATTTGTCCCGATTCGAGAAATGATCATTCGTGGCCCAAATCTATGTTTGCAAGCTCAAGTATGTTTAATTAAAAACCTTTGATCCAATAGCCTTGAGGTTCATTAATAGGAGGCTTTGGTCTTATCAATCCTCTAATGAACCATCATAAACTTTGGTCTAAGTGAATCATTTAAACATCGTTGATCATATGTTGTCGCCTCGAGAATTGGAAATGAATGATATACTTGATAAAAAGCAAATGAAACATGTTGTTGAGAAATTTTGATTTTATCAATCTTCTAATGAGTTTTCAAATGCAAGTTTCAAGATGGACATTCAACTAACCTCTAACTTCTAATTCACTAATAATTGACTTTTATTTTGTGCTTTTACTTTATGCCTTTATTTTATACCTTTAGTTTTATGCACCATTTACTTTAGCATTTACATTTTATGCTATTTTTATCTTTGCTCACTTGAGCATTTATCTTTATGTCATTTTTATTTTTCTCACTTGAGCTTTCATCTTCTTTTTGAAGACACTTAGTAACCAACTTTAACAATAAAAAACTTTAAGGTTACTTGGACTATTTGGTTACTATCCTTGGAATTATGGAGATGTGAACCTCTTGGCCTTAGGATTATAAGCCTTGATACTCTTTAGGACCTTGTGACTCTGTTGTTATTTTGTCTAGAGTTCTTGGGGATTACCCCAAGACATTGGGTTGATTTTCTTTGTGTGCAGGTTATTCTGATTATGTGCTTTTTTTATGATTGAGAATTCCTCTATATACAACTTTTACTCTGCCCAATTTTTTAGAAGACTTAATTCATCCAAAGCTTAGTACTCTTAAGAGATATGGCATCTTTTCTTGCTTGGTTTCAATTCAAAGGATGGAAATTATACATTGACTCTTTATATTAAGTGTTGACTTCTTGTTGGTTAGACGATTATTTTCCCTAGCTTTTACCTTATGCTTTAGGATAGTCCTTTCATCTCCTCCCACCTTCTTTAATTTAAAAAATCTTCTCCCTCCTTTTCAAAACACTTCTTGTTTTCTAACTTGAACCGCTTTCATAATAAATGTGGACTTAGGTCTATGCATTTTCAAAAATATTTTCTTAATTAAACTTTAACCAACTTAATCATACTTTAACATTTTTTGTGAGAAGACTAAAAGACAATCAATCTCATTCTCAAAAGATTAGACTCTTGTGAATCCTTGTAGTGATGCGAGCTACTATACTTCAATGATATGTAGTGAAGTGAGATATTTTCCACTTGAGTGTCGAGTGAGGCATTTTTTATTTTAAAGTCCAAGTTATATCCTCCTTTTTGAGATGATGCAAATTCTCCTTTCTCATAATCGTGGGTAGTAAGTATGTTTTCCACTCGGATATGACGATGATGTCTCTTCTCTTAAAATTAACCAACACACTTGTGTTTTAATATTTATAAAGTTGAACTACGAGTACCCTGATCCCATATTGCACGGAAGGTGGTACATAGGCACTAAAGGTTTGCAACCACGACGGGTGAAAAAATTGTAAAAATCAATTCTTTTCTCATCTCCACCATCTATTTTTGTAAACAACACTTATAGCCAAAATACACAAATTTTCAAAGAGGTTCTTGCGGAGTACCATAGATGTTTAAGGTGATAATACATTCCCTTTGCATAACTAATCCCCTTACCTATATTCTCTCCCCCTCTTTTTTTGAGTTATTAGCTCTTTTCCCATTCCTCTAGAAACAATAAAGTGCAGTGGTGATTTTTATTTGATCTATACGAGTTAATTCAATCCAATGGCTTAGTTTCAACATTTCTACCATTATAGAAAATGGCGACTTTACTGGGGACAGATCGACCAATTGATGATCCATATCTAAGTGGGTTGAGCATATCTTTGTTTATATTGTGTATGTGCTATTATTTATTGTACATTATATGTTGTATATATGTTTGTCTGGATTTTACTGGTTTTCAGGGTGCTTGGTGATTTCTCATAAGTCGTCTACCCGGACATGGGCAAACTTAAGATAGGACGGGAAGTATAGTCATGTTAACTTTGAGGGAGGAATCCCAAAAACAAAGACATGAGATCCCGACTCAGTGGAGGCCCCTTTGACTGTAGTATTCATTTATTGAGAAATCGGGAAGATGTGCTGCTTTCGACCTGGGAGCCTGCTGAAGCTGAGGACCGTAGAACCCTTAACCTATCTTGGCCTTTTAGGTGTAGTGCAAAAACTATCAAGGAGCATTCTGTAAGTTGTTGTCACACGATACTATACTTAGACGAGTTTATCTTGAGAATATTACTAATTAGCGAGTTAAATGGGACATTGGTAATATCCAAAGGAAAGATGTAGACTATAGGAACCTTTTAGAACCTTGTTTGGAAGGTGGTAAATAATTAGTCTTCACCTTGTGGGTAGTAATTTTGACTTCATGCTCGTGACGTCGAACATATGAACCCCCACATGTTTGTGATCTTATGTGTGATTGTTGCGTCATGCATTCATGCACCCATAAGCATTCTTTAAAATAGTTGTTTCAAGGGACTTAAAGTTGACTTTTTGCAAATATCTCAGGTGCTTTTTCACCATGGATTTTGGAAAAATAAAAACTCGGAAGTGCACTTTCAAGGATCCTAAATTAGAGGAACTGATGAGTTTGTCCCTGGGATTGAAAGCTCTACAGATTTCTGAAAGAAGTATGGACCCGTTGTGTCTCTTATGAAGCTCAAGATGAAGAGGGGTATTCTTTATACATTGGTCCAATTCTATGATCCGTTGTTCAGGTGTTTTACTTTCTCGGATTATCAGCTGATGCCTACATTGGAAGAGTATTCTTACTTACTTGGTTTACCTATTACTGATCGTGTTCCTTTCACCGGCTTAGAGAAAGAGCCTAAGTCTCATGAGATTGATGTCGTGACTCATTTGAAGAAGTTCGAGATTGAGGCTAACATGACTACCAAAGGAGGAATCAGAGGTTTACCAGCTAATTTTTTATTGGAGAAAGCTCGTTACTTTGCTAAGATGAGGAGTACAATTGCTTTTGAGGCTATCTTTGCTTTGCTTGCCTATGGGTTATTCTTGTTTCCTAATATTGACAAATTTGTGGATGTCAATTCCATTAGGATCTTTTTGATTGGGAATCCAGTCCCTAACTTGCAAGGAGACACTTATTATTCCATTCACCTTCAGAATCATTATCAGGGAGGAATGATCATCTGTTGCACGGCGTTGTTATATCAGTGGTTTATTTCTCACTAACCTCAGACTGTTGCTTTTTGCGATCCCAAGAAAGAACCTCGTCAGGCCCCAAAGATTATGGCTCTCACTCTTTCTGACATTGATTGGTATCATTA
The DNA here is from genome assembly GCA_948472305.1 of Vicia faba. NCBI lineage: Eukaryota > Viridiplantae > Streptophyta > Magnoliopsida > Fabales > Fabaceae > Vicia > Vicia faba. Next base: position 103,843 of record CATIWC010001003.1, on the reverse strand, counting down.
AGCTTATTATGATGTGGAGATAATTGATAGTTGTGGAAGCTTCCCCAATGTGCCTCTTCTTGGTACAAATGGAGGAATTAACTATAATCTCGTTCTCGCGCATCGTCAACTATGATATCCAATGAGAGATAAGCCAAATAGAATTCATCTGAGTGGTTTCTTTCTCATAGAAGGAGATGATCATAAGTAAGCTAAGGAATAAATTGCAAAGGATTGGCGTCATATTCATAAGAAGAGTAGAAAATATTTGGGACCAAGAGGGGCTATTTCTTTGGAGCCTCATCTCCGTTGGATACGAGCAGGGGCAATTCAATTGAAGATTCCATATTCTCGTGAAGAACCTATACCTGATATGTTTGTGAAGGCTACTCCTCCTATTTTGGATGATGTGGAAGAACTTCAGCTTGCCTTGGTTAGGATGCAGCAAGAGAAGGAGTCATGGAAGAACAAGTACGAGACTTTGGAGGTATCCTACTTGACAGAACTGAAAATGAAGGATGACTTGATCGAGATTATTGAGAGTCGCGCTGTGGAGATGATGGAGAAGTAAGAGGATTTATTTTCCTCTAGAGCTTAGCCATGACCTAGTTACTCCCTTTCTGACTCTGGTGGTTGGAAAGAAGTCTCCGACAGGTATGCAGAAGAGAAGAAGCAGTTGAAGGCTCAAATTGTAAGACTCGTCGGAAAGCGTCAGTGTGTGGAGAGATCTTCATCAGATTTGGTTCCTTAGGATTTTAGATTCTATCTTTATTCTCTTGTACCTAATATCATTGGAACTTGTAGTAAAAGTTGTAATCCATTTCGAAGTTATTATAATAAAAAATTTAGTATTTCAAAATATGTTAGTACTTTAATATTTGCAATTGCCTATGATTATGAGTTCCTTGAAATAAAAATAATAATAAATAAATAACATGCATTGCATATCATGTATCATTTTGCATATATTCTTATATTTTTGTTCATACCCATGTGTCTTACTATATTTCTCTACTTCAATAGTCAGCAAGTTATCTCATTGTTACAATACTCGGGCTAATTATAGGAAGAAAACAAAGAATCTTGAACAAGAGAATTGTGAGCTGCGCGAAGAAGTTACTGCTTTGAGGGCCGGTATGGAAAATTTATCTGCTTTGGTGGAATCATTGGTGGTTGCTCAGAATCATCCACCACCCTCTCCTCTGTCTCCTCATGCTACTCAGCCACAACTGACAACTATTATTTCCGAGGTTCCGTCGATTCCAATTTCTGTTACTCCAATTATTGCTGCTCAATACCGTATGCCTCAAGGTTATCCATGGGGAATGCTTGAGAATTTCATTCCAGAAGGTTACAATCCTGATGCTGAAGTTGCTCCATTTGCTCACAATGTTGTTGTTTCTGCACCTCCTATGGTACATGCTACTCCTGTTGCTAATAATGAGATTCATCATATTGCGCCTCCTATAATGAATGCTATGCATGTTATCAATGATGAAATCTATGATCCTGCTCCTCCACCAAGAGAAAGTTTGGGCTTCTATGACCAATTGGATGATTTTCAGGATCAGTTCAATGAAATGCAGAAAGAAATGAAGGCTCTTAGAGGAAAAGAATTATTCATACAAAATGTTAGTGAACTCTACTTAGTTCTAATATAAAAGTGCCAACAAAGTTTAAGGTGCCAGAATTTGAGAGGTACAAGGGCAACTCTTGTCCCCGTGACCACCTGGTGATGTATCATAAAAGATTCCACCCATACTGTTGCTCCCCAAAATTTGCCCTCCCATATTCTTCAAGAAATCACCAAGCCAAGTCACAAAATTCCCCCAAGGGTTGTGCAGTTCAACTGTCTCCTATACAGTCAAAACTAGGGTTGGTGTTCTGAGAAAGAAAATGAAGTTTTCAAGAACCCAATCAAGTCTCATATGCCTACAAATGTGGTCAAGCATCCTCATATCAAGTTGCAAGGCATTCAGCTCAAAATTGCACAGTCAAAACCCTAAATTGCACTACAGTCAACTGTAGGGGCAAAATGGTCATTTGACAGTCAAAAGTTCAAATTTTTGGTCAACATATCATTTTGAAGCCACAAACATCATTTGATCAATGCTTGATCATGATTCTCAAAATTTGGCTCAGAAATCATCAAAGATGCAAAAGTTACTATATTTGGACAGCTGAAAAAGTTAACTGAAATTGACCAGGGCATAACTTTCACATGGATTATCAGAAAAATTCCATCCAAAGCTCATTTTGAAGAGAAAGACATTTCCTACAATTCATCTTCATATTCCAAGTCCAAGAAATGCTCTCACAAAAAATTATCAATTTCAACATTATAGGTCATTTTCAAAAGTCAACAAAAAGGGACTTTAAGTCAAAGGCCATAACTTGAGATTGGTAAATCAAAATGACATGGGACCAAAGGCATTGGTTAGAGGACTCAAAGACCTTTCCTCCAAAATGTCCAAGAACATGTGAAAAGCTTAAAAATTGAGCAAGTTATGCCTTGTGGAAGTTGGGAAATTTTTGGGAATTTTGAAAAGTCAACAATGGTTCAAATGACCTAAAAATGCAAATGGGCCCATTTTTCTTCCAAGTTTCTTCATGCCAAGCCTATGCACGACCATTAAGCCCAAGGGGAAGTATTTTCTCATTTTTTAATTATTTATTTGAATTTATATTAATATTAATTCATTTAAATCATTTAAATATGTAAAAAATATAAACTTGACCTAGAAAAATCTTTTTATGCACATTCTACTCTCAATATCACGTGCACATCCTAATTAGGCAAGATTTGGTTTGATTTGGCATGATTGAACAAAATTGCACATGAAAAAGATTCAAAAAATCCTTAGAAAATCAATTATCCAAAATCATTATGGCAATGGATTTTATGCAATTTTCTTGACCTAAAAGCTTCGCTATATGATCAGGAATCAAACCCTAAAGCAATTGGACAAAAAGCTGCGCAAAAGACCATTGAACAAACTTGGAGTTTTTGGCAAAAAAGTGCAAAACTGAAAAGCACTCTAGAGGACGATTCAAGCCCTAATCTTGATCCCATTAGCTTCCTTGGGTAACTCTGAACGTATACCAATCAAGAACAACAAGCAAAGCTCCAGGAATTGGTAGTTTGAACTCTAACTGTATCAAGAATTTTTTGAAATCGTATGGCATAAATCACGCATCCTTTTGCATTTTTATCTATGTATTCTTGTTCAGTATGATGTTTCTAAGCTAACCAATGCCTTTGATTGAACTTTTATACGCCATACACGATTTTACCATGTTTGAATGTTAGGGTTACAGGTTTTCAAAATTGGGGCTTTCATAACAAAGCAAAATTAGAGCTCCAAATGACCATCAATGGACTCAGCGCTTGAAGACGAAGAGGATGGCACCCTCGCGCTCAATTTATGAGCGTCGAGGGGCTATTCGTTATTTTCTGGTAGAGGCCCTAAAACCACGCGTGAAAACCGTTTCCATAGACTTTTGTTTCAGAAAAAAAATGAAAACAACGAAGGAGATGATGTGTTGTCTAGCAGCGGTTGGCCAGTTTTAAATTTTCGCGCTTAGCCACTAACGCGTTTATTTTTTTTCTTTTGTTATTTACTTATTATAATATGTTAATTAAAGCGTTGTAGCTCAGTTGGCACGTGTACGTGTTTGTGACCTTCATGGCCTGGGTTCAAGTCCCAGGTCTACGTTTATTCCTATATTATTTTGCAAATTGTGTTCCCATGCAGCATAAGCGTCCTAGTATACCATACGCTCACCATCTCAAGCGTACACGCGTCCATCCAATCCAAATCAGTGGCCTAGATCTGAAGAACACGTACACCAGGGTCAACGCGTTAGCACACAATCTGGGAAAGTCAGTGAATTTCAATGCTTAATGGGCCTGATTTGCTGAACCTTACCTCCAATTTTGGGGCTACCCCCCCTGGTTTGCTTTTCTTTTCATATTTTATATTTTTTAATTATTATGTTATTTATTTTCATTGCTTTAATTAATTAATTGTTTTTTTTACAAAATATAAAAACTTCATTAAAAATCAGAAAAAAAGACAAATTGTAATAAATATTTTTATTTTACTATTTTTGTAAATAAATGCATGTAAATAAACTTAGTTTTAATTAGGTTATAATTTTAATCCTTTTAATAACTAAAATCCAAAAATAGAATTAGGTTTAATTTTTATTCCCTTTTAATTTTATTTTTTTTTACAATAATAATATTTATTTTATTTATTTTCTATAATTAAATTTTTGCATGTAAATTAACTTAGATTTAAATTAGGTTAAAACTTAATATTTTCTTAATAACTTAAAAAATAATTAGAATTAGGTGTAACATTCCATTTTAATTTTAATTAATTCTTTTTTCATTAAAAAATACAAAAATACCAAAAACGTTCATTTAACTTTAATTCTAATTCCTCATTAAATTTAATTTTTTGCAAAAGGGTCCAACGCCCATTGTTTTAATTATTTTATTTCGCATATTATTTTATTTCGTTTATTATAATTATGTAATTCTCCCAAAGCATTGTAATTTTAACTGTTCGCACTTTTATTCGCTTTCTTTATTTTCAGTCAAATCGGGTCCGGTTTAATTTTGGCGATGTGGACCCGCGCCTTTGTAATAGCCTTAGATTTATTTTCCCGCAAAAACTTTTTAACTGTTAACAAAAAGCATGAAAGAATGTATGGACTTAAAAAATAAAATCAAGCGTAGAACACAAATAAACATGACAAGACAAATAAATGAAAACGACACACCATTCGCACACACCACCCCTAGGGTACGCCTCACTGTTGCCTTTCGAAAGGTGATCGTCGAGTAGAGGATGTCTTAGTAAGTCCTCATGATCCGGGAACCTGGCATGAGGGTAGCTTCTAAGGTGTCTTCCCATTGCTCTGGTGATCACCATGTCCCGAACCTTCGAATTGACCCGAACACCTCCAACGGTGGTGCTACCTACCTCTCAATGGTGGGATGGCACTACTTTAAAGGACTTTTACACAGACGAATTCCTTAGGGTAGGTAGGTTCTCAAGGATACTTGCTCTAATTTCAAACAAACCAAAACATCTTTTCACCAACACATTTTCAAAAGCTTTCAAAGCAAACTTTTCAAACACTCTGACGTACGAGTCGAACTGAAATTTTTCAAAGAAACTTTTAAAACCCACATTGAAAAGCAAACAAACAATTTTTGAAAACACATTGAGCAAGTATCTAAGAGCCCATGGATAACCATGGATAGAAAGGGTGCTAACACCTTCCCTTTCTATAACCTACCTCCCGAACCGAGAGCAATCTCTTTAAGGAATTTTTCTGTGCTTTTGTCCTGTCCATGTTGGAGAAAATAAAAGACGGTGGCGACTCTTGCTTCCGCGACATTTCGCGAACCAGCGTTAAACACTCAGTTCCAGATCCACCGATCACAGAACTGGCGACTCTGTTGGGGACGATCTTATAAAGTGGGGTATACCTTAGGGCTAGATCATAACTATGTTTTCAATTGTCTTCTTTGCTTGCTTTATTATTGTGGGTTGCTTGAGAGTTCTATAGATCCTAACCCGGATCTGGGGGATACCTTCTTAGAAAGTAGCAACAAGGCTGTGAGGGAACTGTGCGGGGTATACCGACATGGTTGAAACAGTCTGCTACGTTGATGTGGCACTTTGGTGTGTACCGGTAACCCTTGAGTTCAGTCAAGGAGAGTACGGGGCCTCCGCGCGGTGTCATGAAGCATCAACAGACCTTAGGAACCTTAATTGAACAATCTTGGCCTCTTTAGGGTAGTGAGATAACTGACTTTGGTGCAGTCCGAGGTTGGTTGATACTCGATACTACACTCAATTGAGGGTTGCTTTCCTGGAATATTTCGGTCGCCAGTTCAGTGGCTAAATCGAAACGATGAACAATGAAAGCAATCCCGTGATATTGGGAACCTTAGAACCCGGTTACTTTGATTAGGACAGGTTGAACCCACCAACTTCAAGAGGGTACTACCCAGACCCCATGCTGGCCTAAACTCTAAGGGCTCTTTGTGTGACTTGTGTGCCTTCGTACTTGACTATTCGCATGCTTGTTGTCTAACCCTTGAGTTCTTGCAGGTTTTGTTTATAGTCCTTAATTAGGACTCATAACAAGGTTTACCGAATGTCTTGCAGGTTTTGTTCATAGTCCTTAATTGGGACTTATAACAGGGTGTACTAACTACTTGCAGGTTCTGTTTATAGTCCTTAATTGGGACTCATGACAGGTTTTACTTAGGTCTTACAGGTTTTGTTTATAGTCCTTAATAAGGGCTCATAACAGGGTTTACCTACATCACCCCATGTATAGCATGACATCATACCATTGCATACATCCTAACCCATTTCAAGGATCTCAAGGGCTTGTGATGCAGGTCATGAGGAATCAAACATCTAGCAAGGGGCAAAGAGGATTTATTTTCCTCTAGCCAAAGCTGTCAGGGGCTATGACCCACTTGATATGGTGAGCTCTGACTCCTGAAGAAGGTTCCCTTAACCAAGGTCGTTGGGAAATCAAAACCAGACATGATGACTAAAGTCAGGGGCTATGACCCACTGGATATGGTGAGCCTTTGACTCCGGAAGAAGGACTCTCAACCACATGAAGTACCTTCAACCAAGTTGCCAGCTTCCAACTCTAACAAGTTTCTCTGTTTACCCCGCGAGGTCCTTGAAATCATTGCATGCATATCATACTCATCATTACATAACAGGTACCCTTGTTGCAGGTTACTTACCTTTCCCGTTGTTTATTTCAGCAATGGCTTTCCAACCAGACAACCAGGACCTTCTTGCTCAAGAGACTCGGTTCGGAGAAGTCCTCCTGAATCTATCCAAGGGGCAGGAGGAGCTAAGGACACTTCTCATGGAGACTTTTGCCAGGAACAGTGCTGAGGATGAAAGGCTGAAACACCTACAATCTGAGATGGATGCTATGAAAGCTCAAATGCTGGGGCAGAGGAATGTCATTCAAGGCCTAGTTCAAAGACAAGAGGAGCTCTGGTTTCTCTTCAACCAACTGCTTCAGGGTAACCTACTGGGGAAAACATCTAAGGGTAAAAAGCCATTCATCATCCAATCATCCTCGAGACAAGAGGATAAGGGGAAAGCTCCTCAAATGACTCCAGTGCCACAAATTCAGCACCAACCTCGCCAAGTTCAGCCAGACAAGCCCAGGAGGCAATTCACCCAGCTCAACATGTCGCTGTTTCAAGCTTTGCAACGCCTATTGAGGTTGAATCTGATCACATTAAGGGCTCATCCCCGGAACCCCAACACAGCATCTCCTGCCTATGATCCCAATAAGAGGTGTGCCTACCACTCTGCTAGCCCAGGACATGATACCAACGAATGTTGGGATCTGAGGAACAAAATCCAGGACCTGATTGAGGAAGGAGCTGTGGAATTCACCCAAGATGGCCAGGCTGAGTGCTTCTACCATCCCTACAGGAGACACCATTTGAAGTGACAAAGCCCTGAGATTAGGAAATTTTTGTTCATTCGAATGTTCAAGTTGCAATTTTCTTTTGTTCAAACCTTTATTCATGTTAAACATTGTTATCACATTAATGCATCGCTTATGTCTATTTTGAAACAATATATTCGTATTCACTATATGCAAATTATTTTCATATTTTTTCTGATGCTAACTCTCGATTAAGAATTCTAAGCCTCTTGAGGGAGGATGACAAAAACGATACCACGACATCCACAGTATGCTTTTGAACAGACCCCGCTGATGAGGTACAGGCATTGTTTCAATTCCCAAACACTGGAGTTATAAGGAAGATAATCCCTCGTTAACCCCTCTGAGCCAAAGAAGTAGGAGTTTTTCTTTTCGAAATTTAAAAACCCTTAATCATAACCTGGGGCAGGGTAGTCTCTCAGTTGATCCAAGTGCATAACGAATGGCACCAAAAAAAAAGGGTCCTTACAAAACGAAGAAAGACAGTGATGGTCCAGAAAAATCATAAAGACAGGCAGTCATTACCAAAATCAAAAAGCCCATTAAGTCCAAACCTACGAAGGAGACTTACAAAACTGGGGCATCCCGCTGACTGTAATTCCAAAAAAGGAAACAGTTCAGGCAAAAAAGAAGGGGATAACAAAATCAATCAAGAAAGAGGTCTTACAAACCCTCAACAAAAAAGGAATGACTGCCTATTCAAAATAAGTTATCAACATCCGAATCATCACCGAAAAATCAGAGCAAAGACTCAAACAAGGTCTAACGTATGATCAGCTGAGTTTAGGTTTGGAGAACATCACGAAGAGCGGGTGGGTACAAATAAAATTTGAGCCTTTATCCTTTGTTTCTTAAACCGTGAACCAGGCCACGTTACAACCCTTAAAAGTCCTAGCTGAAGCATGGGTTAGTTCGAAAGCATACTGTTACGAAAGGTATCCTGACTCCTTAAGGCTTGCGGTAAAATAACGAGTTGACATCACGTTTTACAAACATTCATTTGTTTTATGAAAAAAGAATGCATTTTCAAAATCTTCAAGACAGACATAGGTTTTGCATTTTTAACATAACTTTGTTTGCATATGACTTTTTGTTTGAACAGCAGGAAACTTCGCACAAAGAATACCTAGTGAACAAGAGTATCTCTAATCAAGGGGCACGGCATGATCATGGTCTACCATCTGGGGCAGTTAAGTCAAGATCCAGAGAATCTCTCAAAAGGCCAAAAAGCCTGGGGCAAATCTCTGCCTGAGTCACTTGGGGCACTCCAGCAACAAATCTTGCCTGATCAAACACTCTCTGGTGGCATAACACTTCTAACAGGGGCAACTCCCGGCATTCTAAAAGCACGGACATAGTCGAAAAGATACTACGCACAATCAAAGACCCGCTAGGTTGACATACCTAGGCAAAAATAAGGGCTTCCCGGCGAACCAAAAGGGTTCGGGCAAAATGAGGGATGAAATGAAAAATCTGTACACCCGGCAAGTCGAAAACCTGAAAAGGCGGCTTGGGCAAAAATGGGTATCCCGGTGGACTGAAAACCCGAAAGGGCGGTTCAGGCAAAAGTTAGGGATTAAAGCGTACGACTATGTCCTGTTATCTCGTCAATTGCCTACCAGAAGAAGGTTTGCTCATCAACAATTATCAGCACCCCACAAGTGCCTCCCCATAGAAACAGGGGCAATAAAGAGTGGTCTAAGCAATCTATTGTTCTATCCTCCAAGGTATCAGGGTAGGTCCGGTTGAAGAACATAACCAATACAGTTCAATACCTCCCCAGGAGAGTCCAACCCAGTTTCCCCAGGAAAGATGGAATCCATATCCCCAAGCAGTAAGCTTATCCCCCCGCAGAACACGAACGCGTCGTCCGGCTTGATCTATAGAGTTATTTCCTTAACAGGATATAACTAGGTTATCCTCAGCCAAAAGCCACGGAAAGAGCGTCCTCGACAAAGTCTTCTTACCCCAGCGAAGTCCATCAACACTTCCAATAACAAGGGTATCCTCAGCAAGTTATCAACAATTCAGCAAAGCATCTCTATCCCCACAGAGTATTGCTACCCAGCATGGTCGTCAGAGTATCTTTTCTCCCTGCAGAATATTCCATTTGCCAAGTTTATTCCCCAACGGAGTCATCTCCTCCTACCGGTATTCTTGCAGTTATCATCCCCAGCGGAAGCAAAAGCTTATTCTCCAATATCAGCCCATGATATGACTTCCCGGCACCCGTCAAGGATTTACTTTCCTAGACATAAAACACATTCATAAAACGTCACATACATCATTATAGCATGCATAGACGCATCATATCATACAAATCTCATTTATGTTGAGAACATCATCGCGTGATCCATATCATGCATTGCATATGACTGATCTTTACCTTTCAGGAAGGATGCAGTTAAAATGCTCAAACATATTTCAAAGTCTTCTCTAGTCCAGCTAAATCGACTCCCAACAGATTTTTCTGATAAAGACTCAGCAGAAGTTGTGGTCCCCTCTCCGACAAGTGCGTGAGGTGGTAATTCCTTCTTCAGATGTTTCCCTCTCTGACGATGAGCGTGAGGTGATAGTCTCTTATGGTCCCCTCTCCGACAAGTGCGTGAGGTGGTAATTCCTTCTTCAGATGTTTCCCTCTCCGACGATGAGCGTGAGGTGATAGTCTCTTATGGTCCCCTCTCCGGCAAGTGCGTGAGGTGGTAATTCCTTCTTCAGATGTTTCCCTCTCCGACGATGAGCGTGAGGTGATAGTCTCCTATGGTCCCCTCTCCGACAAGTGCGTGAGGTGGTAATTCCTTCTTCAGATGTTTCCCTCTCCGACGATGAGCGTGAGGTGATAGTCTCTTATGGTCCCCTCTCCGACAAGTGCGTGAGGTGGTAATTCCTTCTTCAGATGTTTCCCTCTCCGACGATGAGCGTGAGGTGATAGTCTCTTATGGTCCCCTCTCCGGCAAGTGCGTGAGGTGGTAATTCCTTTTTTAAGATGTTTCCCTCTCCGACGATGAGCGTGAGGTGATAGTCTCTTATGGTCCCCTCTTCGGCAAGTGCGTGAGGTGGTAATTCCTTTTTTAAGATGTTTCCCTCTCCGACGATGAGCGTGAGGTGATAGTCTCTTATGGTCCCCTCTCCGGCAAGTGCGTGAGGTGGTAATTCCTTTTTTAAGATGTTTCCCTCTCCTACGATGAGCGTGAGGTGATAGTCTCTTATGGTCCCCTCTCCGGCAAGTGCGTGAGGTGGTAATTCCTTTTTTTAAGATGTTTCCCTCTCCGACGATGAGTGTGAGGTAATAGTCTCTTATGTTTCTCTCTCCGACGGTGTGTGAGATGACAATTCCTTTTCCTATGGTTCCCTCTCCAACGGCGAGTGAGGTGATTTCCCTTCAGATTATAATGGTCTATTGGTTCTCTTCCTGATACTGCAAAGATGGTGATTCCCGCCGAGATTTTTCTCAACGAGCGTTGTTGAAGCTAAAGTCATCCCAGGTTCTCTTACCATTCATGCTAAGGCAGTAATCATCCCTGGTTCATTCATCAGTGTTTGAAGCTCCAGACTCAGCTCCTGTAACCAGTCAGGACACATCTATCCCAAGCATCTTAAATCAGCTCCTGCAACGCGTCAGGTACTCATTTTTCTTTTGCAGGTATGCAGGTTCTCGCTAAGGAATCTCCTACGCAATCAACATCCAGATGGCATCTATAAGCCCATCATCCTATCCAGCAATCTCTAAATGGCATCTATAAGCCCATTCCACCACACTGCTACTATGTGAGCGCAAATTTCTGGGCACTCTAGTGTTCAATCATCTTCTACCCTCGGATTACGAAAGGCACGTCAGCCAATCTGCATCCTCAGGTCTAAGAAGATTGAACAGGGGCAACTGTTGCACCCCAAAATTTGCCCTCCCATATTCTTCAAGAAATCACCAAGCCAAGTCACAAAATTCCCCCAAGGGTTGTGCAGTTCAACTGTCTCCTATACAGTCAAAACTAGGGTTGGTGTTCTGAGCAAGAAAATGAAGTTTTCAAGAACCCAATCAAGTCTCATATGCCTACAAATGTGGTCAAGCATCCTCATATCAAGTTGCAAGGCATTCAGCTCAAAATTGCACAGTCAAAACCCTAAATTGCACTACAGTCAACTGTAGGGGCAAAATGGTCATTTGACAGTCAAAAGTTCAAATTTTTGGTCAACATATCATTTTGAAGCCACAAACATCATTTGATCAATGCTTGATCATGATTCTCAAAATTTGGCTCAGAAATCATCAAAGATGCAAAAGTTACTATATTTGGACAGCTGAAAAAGTTAACTGAAATTGACCAGGGCATAACTTTCACATGGATTATCAGAAAAATTCCATCCAAAGCTCATTTTGAAGAGAAAGACATTTCCTACAATTCATCTTCATATTCCAAGTCCAAGAAATGCTCTCACAAAAAATTATCAATTTCAACATTATAGGTCATTTTCAAAAGTCAACAAAAAGGGACTTTAAGTCAAAGGCCATAACTTGAGATTGGTAAATCAAAATGACATGGGACCAAAGGCATTGGTTAGAGGACTCAAAGACCTTTCCAAAATGTCCAAGAACATGTGAAAAGCTTAAAAATTGAGCAAGTTATGCCTTGTGGAAGTTGGGAAATTTTTGGGAATTTTGAAAAGTCAACAATGGTTCAAATGACCTAAAAATGCAAATGGGCCCATTTTTCTTCCAAGTTTCTTCATGCCAAGCCTATGCACGACCATTAAGCCCAAGGGGAAGTATTTTCTCATTTTTTAATTATTTATTTGAATTTATATTAATATTAATTCATTTAAATCATTTAAATATGTAAAAAATATAAACTTGACCTAGAAAAATATTTTTATGCACATTCTACTCTCAATATCACGTGCACATCCTAATTAGGCAAGATTTGGTTTGATTTGGCATGATTGAACAAAATTGCACATGAAAAAGATTCAAAAAATCCTTAGAAAATCAATTATCCAAAATCATTATGGCAATGGATTTTATGCAATTTTCTTGACCTAAAAGCTTCGCTATATGATCAGGAATCAAACCCTAAAGCAATTGGACAAAAAGCTGCGCAAAAGACCATTGAACAAACTTGGAGTTTTTGGCAAAAAAGTGCAAAACTGAAAAGCACTCTAGAGGACGATTCAAGCCCTAATCTTGATCCCATTAGCTTCCTTGGGTAACTCTGAACGTATACCAATCAAGAACAACAAGCAAAGCTCCAGGAATTGGTAGTTTGAACTCTAACTGTATCAAGAATTTTTTGAAATCGTATGGCATAAATCACGCATCCTTTTGCATTTTTATCTATGTATTCTTGTTCAGTATGATGTTTCTAAGCTAACCAATGCCTTTGATTGAACTTTTATACGCCATACACGATTTTACCATGTTTGAATGTTAGGGTTACAGGTTTTCAAAATTGGGGCTTTCATAACAAAGCAAAATTAGAGCTCCAAATGACCATCAATGGACTCAGCGCTTGAAGACGAAGAGGATGGCACCCTCGCGCTCAATTTATTAGCGTCGAGGGGCTATTCGTTATTTTCTGGTAGAGGCCCTAAAACCACGCGTGAAAACCGTTTCCATAGACTTTTGTTTCAGAAAAAAAATGAAAACAACGAAGGAGATGATGTGTTGTCTAGCAGCGGTTGGCCAGTTTTAAATTTTCGCGCTTAGCCACTAACGCGTTTATTTTTTTTCTTTTGTTATTTACTTATTATAATATGTTAATTAAAGCGTTGTAGCTCAGTTGGCACGTGTACGTGTTTGTGACCTTCATGGCCTGGGTTCAAGTCCCAGGTCTACGTTTATTCCTATATTATTTTGCAAATTGTGTTCCCATGCAGCATAAGCGTCCTAGTATACCATACGCTCACCATCTCAAGCGTACACGCGTCCATCCAATCCAAATCAGTGGCCTAGATCTGAAGAACACGTACACCAGGGTCAACGCGTTAGCACACAATCTGGGAAAGTCAGTGAATTTCAATGCTTAATGGGCCTGATTTGCTGAACCTTACCTCCAATTTTGGGGCTACCCCCCCTGGTTTGCTTTTCTTTTCATATTTTATATTTTTTAATTATTATGTTATTTATTTTCATTGCTTTAATTAATTAATTGTTTTTTTTACAAAATATAAAAACTTCATTAAAAATCAGAAAAAAAGACAAATTGTAATAAATATTTTTATTTTACTATTTTTGTAAATAAATGCATGTAAATAAACTTAGTTTTAATTAGGTTATAATTTTAATCCTTTTAATAACTAAAATCCAAAAATAGAATTAGGTTTAATTTTTATTCCCTTTTAATTTTATTTTTTTTTACAATAATAATATTTATTTTATTTATTTTCTATAATTAAATTTTTGCATGTAAATTAACTTAGATTTAAATTAGGTTAAAACTTAATATTTTCTTAATAACTTAAAAAATAATTAGAATTAGGTGTAACATTCCATTTTAATTTTAATTAATTCTTTTTTCATTAAAAAATACAAAAATACCAAAAACGTTCATTTAACTTTAATTCTAATTCCTCATTAAATTTAATTTTTTGCAAAAGGGTCCAACGCCCATTGTTTTAATTATTTTATTTCGCATATTATTTTATTTCGTTTATTATAATTATGTAATTCTCCCAAAGCATTGTAATTTTAACTGTTCGCACTTTTATTCGCTTTCTTTATTTTCAGTCAAATCGGGTCCGGTTTAATTTTGGCGATGTGGACCCGCGCCTTTGTAATAGCCTTAGATTTATTTTCCCGCAAAAACTTTTTAACTGTTAACAAAAAGCATGAAAGAATGTATGGACTTAAAAAATAAAATCAAGCGTAGAACACAAATAAACATGACAAGACAAATAAATGAAAACGACACACCATTCGCACACACCACCCCTAGGGTACGCCTCACTGTTGCCTTTCGAAAGGTGATCGTCGAGTAGAGGATGTCTTAGTAAGTCCTCATGATCCGGGAACCTGGCATGAGGGTAGCTTCTAAGGTGTCTTCCCATTGCTCTGGTGATCACCATGTCCCGAACCTTCGAATTGACCCGAACACCTCCAACGGTGGTGCTACCTACCTCTCAATGGTGGGATGGCACTACTTTAAAGGACTTTTACACAGACGAATTCCTTAGGGTAGGTAGGTTCTCAAGGATACTTGCTCTAATTTCAAACAAACCAAAACATCTTTTCACCAACACATTTTCAAAAGCTTTCAAAGCAAACTTTTCAAACACTCTGACGTACGAGTCGAACTGAAATTTTTCAAAGAAACTTTTAAAACCCACATTGAAAAGCAAACAAACAATTTTTGAAAACACATTGAGCAAGTATCTAAGAGCCCATGGATAACCATGGATAGAAAGGGTGCTAACACCTTCCCTTTCTATAACCTACCTCCCGAACCGAGAGCAATCTCTTTAAGGAATTTTTCTGTGCTTTTGTCCTGTCCATGTTGGAGAAAATAAAAGACGGTGGCGACTCTTGCTTCCGCGACATTTCGCGAACCAGCGTTAAACAGTCAGTTCCAGATCCACCGATCACACATACTAATGACCAACACTTGCTTATTCATTTCTTCCAGGATAGTTTAATTGATTCCAGTTTGAAATGGTATATGGGTTCAGATAGTAGCAACATCCACACCTTCAATGATTTAGGTGAAGATTTTATCAAGAGGTATAAGTAAAATATGTTTATGGCACCTGACTTTGACCAATTGAGAGTGATGGCTCAGAAAGATAAAGAGTCACTCGAAGAATATATACATCATTGGTGTGAGGTTGTTGCCCAAGTGGTACCCTCGATGGGAGAGAAAGAATGACCAAGGTCTTCCTGAAAAATCTTGGATCATTTTATTATGAAAGGATGGTTGCTAGTGCACCAAGCGATTTCACCGAGATGGTAAGTATGGGCATTCGTCTAGAAGAAGCCGTAAGAGAAGGACGTTTGACAAAAGATGATGGAACAAAGAAATCCTCATATGGGTTTTCTAGAAAGAAAGAAAGTGAAACAAATGATGTCGTTAAGGAAAGAAAGTTTAGGCCACCAAGAAGACACCATCAGTACCAACAACATGTTGCTTTTGTGACTCCGGTCATCAATGTAGCTCCGACTGCTGTTGCCTATCAGAGACCACCTCCTTAAGGAAATTAAGGGAAATATCAGAGAAGAGAAGCATTTGACCCTATTATAATGACTTATGCAGAATTGTTTCCGGCTTTAATTAAAAAGAAATTGGTGCAGATGATACTTCCTCCCTACTATACCTTCATCTTTACCCTGGTATTACAAGGCAGATCAGACTTGTGCTTTTCATCAAGGAGCCCCAGGGCACAACTTTGTAAGATTTGATTTATTAAAGATGAATGATGATCTTTGTGAATTCAGCTATTATACACATGATTATGAAGGTTGTAGTATTCGCAGTTCAAATATCCATGGATGTGATAAAGTGAGAGCCGATCATCAAGAAATGATATATGAAGGTCTTATCCACATAATCAGACCAAGGGCTGAATATGAAGAAAAGGTGAATATGGTTTATGGATGTCCCGGTGAATTCCAGAATTTTGATGACAATTATATGAATGATGATCTGGTACAGCTGCACACTACATTTTGTCACATGGATGGCCAAGAAGAACATCATTATGGGTCATGTTAGATCTGCTATAAGGATTCTCGTTGTTGTTCTATCGTAAGAAGAGGTGTTCAATTATCGCTAGATAATGGTACCATCAAAGTCACATGCAATAGATATGATTACAATGGAGTTAATGTGATTGAAGATTACTCAATTGAGTCTATGTCTGATGATGAATATGTTTTTGTTGATGAGTTCTTTTCTTCTGATTAAGGTATGTTCTCCATTAATGATTCTGCGATGCCTAAATATTCAAAATTGGGGGTGAATGTCATTGTGTCGTGTTTTGGTGTTCCTACTCTTGTAGAGATTGAGTACTATAACAAGCTTGATGTTGCTCCCATGGTTATTTTTCTACCTGGTCTTGTCCCATGTGAATCATACAAAGTTGTGCCTTACAAGTACAATGCAACTATCCTGGAAGATGGAGTGGAAATCCCTATCCAACCTTTGTCCCATGTCGAGAACACTGTTGAAGCTATTCGACTAACTCGCGGTGGTCGTGTCTTTGCCCCTACCTATCGAGGGGATGTTAATTCTAATAAATTTTTTGTTGAGAAGGTTGAACCTAAGAAAATGGTAGGAGAGTCTAGTGGCGCTTCCTTGGAAAAGGATGTGGATGACTTGTTGAAGATCATCAAGATGAGTGATTACAAGATTGTGGATCGGTTGTTGCAAACTCCATCTAAGATTTTCATTCTAGCCTTGCTAATGAACTCTTCTGCTCATCGGAAATCTCTGATAAGAGTGTTGGATCAGGATTTTGTTGAAAGTGATATGTCTCTGGATCAGTTCAGTAGTGTTGTAGGGAATATTACATCTTGTAATTATCTGAGATTTGGTGATGACGAGTTTCTTGATGAAGGAAGAAACCATATCATGGATCTCCATATTTCCATGAATTGTAAGAATAACTCTTTGTCCAATGTGCTGACTGACAATGGATCTACTTTGAATGTCATACCAAGGAGTACATTCATGAAGCTTATGTACCAGGGAGCTACCATGCGCCCAAGTGTAATTATAATGAAAGCATTTGATGGTTCGAGAAAGTCCTTCATCGGAGAAATAGATTTTCATATTCACATAGGTCCACACTTATTCCAGATTACTTTCCAGGTTATGGATATTGTCCCCGCCTATAGCTATTTATTGGGACAACCATGGATCCATGAAGCAGGACCTGTTACTTCAAATTTACATCAGAAGCTGGAATTTGTTCGTGAAGGGAAGGTAGTCATTGTGAATAGTGAGAAAGCTCTGTTGATATCTCATTTGTCTTCCTTTATAATTGTAGAAGCTTACGAAGCCACTGTTGGAACTCAGTTCCAAGATTTGTCCATTGATAATATAAGAAAGAATGAGAATTCTATCGCCTCATTTAAGGATGCACAACAGGTAGTGCATAAAAGCCCTAGCAAGGTGTGCGGGCATGTTATTAATCCTCCTGTGAACAGGAATGACACTGGTTTGGGTTTCTCCAAGAAGAAGGAAGTTAGACTTGATTAAATATCAAGATATCTTTTACAGTGCCAGTTATCTTCATCCAACTACTCCAAGGATCAACGCTATTCTCGAAGATGAATCAGAGCAAGAAATGCCAAACTTCGTGACACATGGAGTCAGAGTCCAGAATTGGGTCATCGTGGATGTTCCTTCTTGAATTCACATTTCAAAGTAATTTGTTTTTTGTTAGTATTTTCAAAAATCTTTCACTCTTCCCAAGGTGAAAGTATTGATGTTGTAGGGGCATATCTGTTGTTTTGATTTTTAAAATCATCAATAAAAGTTGTTTTTAATTCCAAAATTATGTCTTTATTTTCTGCTTTTTCTTGGAAAATGGTAATAAGAAAAAAGCCTTTCTAAATAAATGATAACTATAAATAAATCTACATAATCAATTGTTACATGCGTCGGTTTCTAAAATCAATCATAAATCACATGTGCAGATTAATTAAAAAACCCATTGAGTACAATGACCCTACACACTCTTCAAACTTTGAGCATCCTGTGTATGTGGCCGAAGAAGAAGAATATGATGAAATCCCAGAAGAGGTTTCACGGCTGCTTGAGCGCGAGGAAAGTACCATTCAGCCGTATAAAGAGCCGTTGGAGATGATTAACTTGGGTTCTAAGGAAGATCCAAAAGAAATCAAGATTGGGGCATTACTTCATTCTGATTTGAAGAGCAGGTTGATTGAATTTTTAAAAGAGTATGTGTATATTTTTCCTTGGTCTTATCAAGACATGCCTGGTTTGGATACTGATATTGTGGAACATTATTTGCCGCTAAGGCCAAAATGTCCGCCAATCAAGCAGAAGTTGCAAAGAACCCACCCCTACATGGCAGTGAAAATTAAAGAAGAGGTCTTGAAGCAAATGGATGTCAGTTTTCTTGTGACATCAGTATACCCTTAGTGGATTTCCAATATTGTTCCAGTACCAAAGAAATATGGAAAAGTACGCATGTGCGTTGATTATAGAGATTTAAACAAAGTTAGTCCAAACGATGACTTTCCATTGCCACATATTGATATGTTGGTTGACAGTAGAACAAAATTCAAAGTGTTTTCATTCTGGACGGATTTTCCGGATATAATCAAATCAGAATGGCTCTTGAGGACATGGAAAAAACAAAGTTTAACACACCTTGGGTAACATTCTGTTACAGAGTGATTCCTTTTGGGTTGAAGAACACTGGTGCAACGTACTAGAGGGCTATGACAACCCTATTCCATGATCTGATGCATTAGGAAATTAAGGTATATGTTGATGATATGATTGCCAAATCTCAGACCGAGGAAGGGCATATAGAAGATTTGTTGAAATTGTTTCAGCATTTGAGGAAGTATCGTCTCCACTTGAATCCAAATAAGTGCACTATTGGTGTTTGTTTAGGAAAATTGCTAGGTTTCATTGTCAGCCAAAAAGGAATTGAAGTTGATCCTAATAAAGTTAAAGAAATTCCTCCACCAAGAACTGAAAAGCTAGTTAGAGGCTTCCTTGGACGTTTGAATTACATATCCATATTTATTTCCCACATGACTGCAACATGTGAACCAATATTCAAGCTGTTAAAAAAAGATCAAGGTTGTGTGTGGACGGACGATTTCCAAAGGGCATTTGAAAGAATTAAAAAGTATCTGCTTGAACCTCCTATCTTGTTCCCTCCTGTTGAAGGAAAACCATTGATTATGTATATGACCGTGTTAGATGATTCTATGGGCTGTATTTTGGGACAGCAAGATGAAACCTGAAGAAAAGAATATGCCATTTATTATCTCAGCAAGAAGTTTGCTGATTGTGAGTCATAATATTCTATGCTGGAAAAAACATGTTGTGCTTTGGCCTGGGCGGAAAAATGATTGCGGCAATATATGTTGAATCATAACACTTGGTTGATTTCCAAAATGGATCCAATTAAGTATATTTTTGAAAATCCAGCTCTTACTGGAAGAATTTCCCGTTAGCAGATGCTGTTGTCTGAATATGATATTGACTACCGTACTCAGAAGTTTATAAGCATTATGTTGGCAGATATCTTGCTCACCAACAAGTTGATATTATCAGTCTATGAAATATGATTTCCCTGATGAGGATGTGATGTATTTGAAAGTAAAAGACTGTGACGAGCCTTTTCCTAAGGAAGGTCCTGATCCTGAATCCCGATGGGGTATGGTGTTTGATGGAGCTGTAAATGCTTGTGGGAGGAATTGGTGCCGTGATTATCACTCCCCATGGGTCACATATCCATTTTACTGCAAGGTTGGCATTTGATTGTACCAATAAAATGGCATAGTACAAAGCTTGTATCATGGGTCTTGAAGAGGCTATAGATCTCAGAATCAAAATTCTAGATGTTTATGGCGATTCGACTTTGGTAATAAATCAGTTTAAAGGAGAATGAGATATTCGTCACGTTGGCTTAATTCCGTACAAAGATTATGCAAGAATATTATTACCTTTCTTTAATAAAGTTGAATTCCATCATATTCCAAGAGACGAGAATCAGATGGCAGATGCTTTAGCCACTTTGGCTTCTATGTACCAAGTAAATTCTTAGAACGATGTACCTCACATCACAGTTTGACGTCTGGAAAGGCCATCTCATGTGTTTGTGACGGAGGGAACGTCAGGAAAAAAACTTGGTATTATGATATCAAACACTTTCTCCAGACTCAAGAATACCCAGCTGGTGCGTCAAACAAAGATAGAAAGACCTTGAGAAGGTTGGCAGGAAGCTTTTTCCTTAGTGAAGATATGTTATACAAAAGAAATTATGACATGGTCTTGCTCTGATGCATGGAAAGACACGAAGGAGACATGTTGATGCATGATATCCATGAAGGTTCCTTCGGTACCCATGCCAATGGATATTCAAGGGAAAAGAAGATGTTTAGGACATGTTACTATTAGCTGACAATGGAATCTGACTGTTACAAATTTGCAAAGAAGTGCCATAAGTGTCAGATTTATGCTGACAAAATTCATGTGCCTCTGTCGCTTCTAAATATTATTTCTTCCTTGTGGCCTTTTTCTATGTGGGGTATTGATATGATTGGAATGATTAAGACCAAGGCGTCGAATGGACATCGTTTCATCTTGGTGGTAATTGATTACTTCACCAAGTGGGTGGAAGAATATTCCTATGCTAATGTCACCAAGCAGGTGGTAATATGCTTTATCAAGAACAATATTATATGTCGGTATGGTGTGCCAAGAAAGATCTTCACTGACAATGGCTCGAATCTGAATAAAAAGATGATGAAGAACTTTGTGAATAATTGAAGAGTGTCCATCATAACTCATCTCCTTACAGACCTAAGATGAATGGGGCTATTGAAGCTGCTAACAAAAACATTAAGAAGATCATCCAGAAGATGGTTGTTACCTATGAGGATTGGCATGAGAGACTTCCTTTTGCTTTGCATGGGTATCGTACATTTGTCCGCACTTCAATAGGGGCCACCTCATTCTCTCTTGTGTATAGTATGGAAGCAATACTCCCCCTCAAGGTTGAGATTCCCTCTTTGTGTGTGATAATGGAAACTAAGTTATCAGAGGCTGAATGAGTCCATAATAGGTTTGAACAGTTGAATTTGATTGAAGAAAAGAGAATGATAACTTTGTGTCATGGTCAGTTATATCATAAAAGAATGAAGAAAGCTTTTGATAAGAAAGTCAAACCTCGTGAATTCAGAGAAGGTGACCTCGTGCTAAAAAGATCATGTTTTTAACACTGATTCTAGGGGCAAGTGGACTCCAAATTATGAAGGCCCATATGTTGTCAAGAAAGACTTCTTTGTTGGTGCATTGATTCTTGAAACTATGGATGGCGAAGAGTTCCTACGTCCTATTAATACTGACTCAATCAAGAAATACTTCTCCTAAATAAATAAAAGAACAACTCACTAAGTTGAAAACTCGGAAGGGAGGCTTAGGCCTAAAAGAGCATCTCGGTAGGCTGAAAACCCGAAAGGGAGGCCTAGGCAAAAGTAAGAGACACAAACATAATAAATTTTACCGCTAGGTTGAAAACCCGCGAGGGAAACCTAGGAAAAAGTTAGGGATTTCTTAGCAAGTAACTGTGTCAGGCAAGACTTGATCAATGAAACAACAATATTCTCAGATCCTCATTAAACTTCAACTAAAGTCTCCGCTCAGGAGTTCAAAGTTGTTAGGGAGAATAGTGTTCATTGTATTTCAATGTATCTTTTCCATATATTTACCATTTTCCAAATTTTATAATCATCCATAGAGTCTCGCCATTCACAGACTGCCATTCTATTAATAAAGTTTGAGTCTGTATCCAATTCTTTGTAGTTCTTATTTTATTCTGTTTACAAATATTTCATTTATTATTGATAGTAATTTTCTAAACAAAAATATTTAATAATAAAAATGCTTTTTGAAAAGAATTTACAAATTACTTTTTACTTCAGATTTTGTGATTCAAGTAGAATAAAAGTAGTGATTCTAAGGATGGGCGAACTCCAAAGTTTTGAAAAGATTCCCCAAGAAAGCTCTCCCAGGTTACTCTTGCTGATATATGCATGATCCTCTTGTGTTGCTTTCCTCAGATAATTGGAGTTCATATCAATTGATATATGGAACGATGTTGGGCTTGTAATCCCATTTTACCCAGTTAAATCTTGGTTCAGATTTTTCCCCAGGTTAATTTTTTGGTTTGGGTAGTTTGATACCTCTATCCCATATTCTCCATTCAGGGCTTGACACGGATTTTCCCCAACTGAGTAGCCCGACAAGGGCAATATCTTTTCTAAAAAGTGTTGAGAAAGTTGTCAACTTTTTGGGTTTTCTTGCTGCATTGTTAAAACTTCTTAGATCCCTGAATGAAGCCGAGATGATGCTTTTCTCTGAAATTTGTTATCCCCATGAAGTTTCATAGTTTCTACCCAGATAAGTTTGTGCAACCATTACTCTAGATATCGAAGATTGTATTTAGGCTCCCCTCGATGATGTGGTGTTATCCTCCCCAATGAAGTTTATTTGGAATCCCCAGTTAAATTCTAAACAATATGCAACATTACCTTCCCTAGTGAAGTCTATATGATATTCCTCGATGAATCCTGGAGGAGGGTGACATATCCTTGCATTTGTATCAGTTTATTGCTATCAGATCGTGCTTTTATTATTTTCAAGCCATGTTTCTTCCCAGTGGATTTAAGTCGTGAAGTAGGAATTTGTCTCCCCAGTTTGCGCTTACTCTCTTATGGAATCTTAATCCTGGGTGTGATTTAGCTGAGTGTTGAATTTACCCAATGTGGTTTTGTCTGGTTATTCCCAATGATGTATGTCTGTTTTATCAGCATATTCATGATAACATTCATACATTCATACATACATCATGCATAGAGGAATTTAAAATTCATTGTTCATTTGCATTTGTTATTTTTTGACATATTACCCTATTTGCAGAGTTATATTACCCTCTCTCCAATAGATTGTCAACCTTAAGCAAAAAGTGTATATCCTTTCAATTTCCCCACTGACTTATCCCTCGTGGAAGAATTTTGTGTTAGGCTTTCCTGCTTATCTCATTATCTGGATGGAATGTGATCTCCTTTTGAGCTTATTCCTTATTGGGTGCTGTCTTGGTTAATTGTTTCACTCTGGTTTATTTCTGGTTTGAATTTGTGTTCCCTGACAACATTGTTATTCTTTTTTCTGCAGGCTTTGAACCCTAGTTTGATAATGTGCATTTATTTTTCATGAGGAGACTTTATCTCCTCAACAAGAATGTATTGGCACTTCCCCAGAAAGTCAAGATTCATTTTCCTGGAGTGTTATCGCAATCCACTTTGTAAACAACATGTGAGGTCTCTTTATTTGAGCAACTTGTTCTTCCCCAATAAGTCTGTTAATGCAGAGAAGATTTCTTACTCCGATGAATGGTAGTCTCGTCATTATGGGAGATATTTCATCATTGAGATTTGTTACTCCGATTAATGGTAGTCTCGTCAATATGGGAGATACTTCGTTGTTGAGATGTCTTACTCTGATGAATGGTAGTCTCTTCATTATGGGAGATAGTTCGTCGTTGAGATTTGTTACTCCGATGAATGGTAGTCTCATCAATATGGGAGATAGTTCGTTGTTAAAATGTTTATTCCGATGAATGGTAGTCTCGTCATTATGGGAGATAGTTCGTTGTTGAGATGTTTACTCCGATGAATGGTAGTCTCGTCATTATGGGAGATAGTTCATTGTTGAGATGTGTTACTCCGATGAATGGTAGTCTCATCATTATGAGAGATAGTTCGTTGTTGAGATGTTTTACTCCGATGAATTGTAGTCTCGTCATTATGGGAGGTAGTTCGTTGTTGATATTTGTTACTCCAATGAATGGTAGTCTAAACATTATAGGAGATAATTTGTTATTGAGATTTGTTACTCCGATGAATGGTAGTCTCATCATTATGAGAGATAGTTCGTTGTTGAGATTTGTTACTCCGATGGATAGTAGTCTAGTCATTATGGGAGATAGTTTTTTGTTGATATTTGTTACTCTGGTGAATGGTAGTCTTGTCATTATGGGAGATAGTTCGTTGTTGAGATTTATTACTCTGATGGATGGTAGTCTCGTCATTATGGGAGATAGTTCGTTGTTGAGATGTTTACTCCGATGAATGGTAGTCTCGTCATTATGAGAGATAGTTCATTGTTGAGATGTGTTACTGCGACGAATGGTAGTATCGTCATTATGGCAGATAGTTCATTATTGAGAAGTGTTAATGCGATGAATGGCAGTCTCGTCATTATGGGAGATAGTTCGTTGTTGAAATGTTTTACTCTAATGAATGGCAGTATCATCATTATGGGAGATAATTTGTTATTGAGATTTGTTACTCCGATGAACTGTAGACTCAACATTATGGGAGATAGTTTGTTGAGATTTGTTACTCCAATGAATGGTAGTCTCGTCACTATGGGAGATAGTTCCTTGTTGAGATTTGTTACTCCGATGGATGGTAATCTTGTCATTATGGGAGATAGTTCATTGTTGAGATTTGTTAGTCCGATGAATGGTAGTCTCGTCATTATGGTAGATAGTTCATTGTTGAGATTTGTTACTCCGATGGATGGTAGTCTCGTCATTATGGGAGATAGTTCATTGTTGATATTTGTTACTATGATGAATGGTAGTCTCATCATTATGGGAGATACTTCATTGTTGAGATTTGTTACTCTGATGAATGGTAGTCTCTTCATTATGGGAGATAGTTCATTGTTGATATTTGTTACTCCGATGAATAGTAGTCTCGTCATTATGGGAGATAATTTGTTGTTGAGATTTGTTTACTCCGATGAATGGTAGTCTCGTTATTATGGGAGATAGTTCATTGTTGAGATTTGTTACTCTGATGAATGGTAGTCTCGTCATTATGGGAGATAGTTCTTTGTTGAAATTTGTTTACTCCGATGAATGGTAGTCTCGTTATTATGGGAGATTGTTTGTCGTTGAGATTCACTTTACTCTAAAGAATTTTATTTGTTTCCAGTCATAAGTACTGATGCCAATCATTTTTTACCTACCCTAATATTGGTATTTACCGATATTATCTTACCATTTCTATTCCCTGTGAGTCGACGTTACTTTTTTCCTTTTTCTATGTGAGTGGATAGTTCGCAGTTATCTGATGATCACTACCATCAATTACTTTCTCCTCATTATTTGAGTTGATGATGACTTATCTCCTCCTTGGGCTTTACCCCAATAGAGTTGAGTCTTCTGTTCCCCAACGATTTATTTTCTTGGTCAGACTTTCTTTTGATCATTTATTTTATTTCCAGCATCCCCACTGGTGTCCTGTGTCGCCTTTGGAGTGTATCAGTTTCCATGCATAATCATAAGCATTGCATGGCATCTTAGGGCCAAAAATAGGG
Source organism: Vicia faba (assembly GCA_948472305.1). Taxonomy (NCBI): domain Eukaryota; kingdom Viridiplantae; phylum Streptophyta; class Magnoliopsida; order Fabales; family Fabaceae; genus Vicia; species Vicia faba. The sequence goes on along the minus strand of CATIWC010001003.1, from coordinate 78,257 downwards.
CTTGTTTTATATTTAAGTATCTTCAATCGCATCGAGACAAAGATTTTAACCTTTGCATCTCCGGATAGAAGACACTTAAATAAAAGAAACTGTTATACCCCAATTTTTTCCCTAAGATTTCTCATCGTCTCACTTTTATCAATACAGCAAGATCACACATTAGGGTTGGTTCTCCATATCTTCATCCTATCTTTAAGTTTTCTCTTGAGGGATTACCAAGCACCTTGAAGTGTGTATCTTGTACATGTATTCTTTGAACTAACATCAAAATATGTATATATGTTTCTTTAAATGTTCACATTGTAGGGGGTGATACAATTGCATTCATCTCACCATCTAACCTAGGGTTGAGGGTTGGTTCTCAATCAAATGACTCTTCAATGGATTGCAAGAGCTCAAGTTTCAAGGCTATGTTCATGATGTCAAAGATTTGTGGTTCAAAGAATTCCCTTACCTTATTTAGCTCAAACTTTCCTCAAGGTTGATGTTGACATTCATCAAAGAGATAGGTTCATGTGTTAATTTCCATGCCTTCTTCAACAAGCTTTGTTGTACCCCAAAATTTTCCTCACATTTTTTTCAAGACATTCTCCTAGGATTCTCAAATGCTCAAGGTGGCACAAGAATTGATCAGATAAATTCTCCTCCTAAGCAATGGTTTCACAACTAGGGTTTTGTATTTATCAAGGAATATTTGGTTTCTAAGGTCTCAAGTTATTTTCATGGTTCTTCATATGTCCCTAAGAATGCTCATGTCAAATTTCAAGTCTTGCATCACAAGTTTGCTCAGTCAATGGCTCAGATGGCTAAGAATCAACTGTATTGGGTAAGAAGTTAACTGTGGTCAACATACAGTCAAACCTTAATATTTTTGGTTAACATCAACATTTTGAAGTTATATGCATCATTTGATCAAGGGTTGATCTTTATTCCTCAAGAAAATCCCTCAAATCATCAAAAGTAAAAAATTGCCAAATTAAGGTTTCCTTTGGAGAAGTCAACTGAACTTTGACCAAGCATAACTTTCACACGCTTCATTAACTTTTACCCAACCAAAGCTCATTTTTAAGGAAATTCAATTCCCTATAACTTTGTATCGCTAAGCTCAAGTCCAAAAACTGCTTCATTTGAAAGATATGAGTCAATACATTACAAGTCATTTCAAAAGTCAACAAAAAGACATTTTTTGTCAAGGCATCTTACATCAAGATAAAGTCTCCAAATGCAAAAAATGATAAAAAAAGAGGAATTGTAGAGGACATCTTGAGCTTTCTAAAAAGTAAGAAATCACATTCAAAATATGAAAATTGAGAGAGTTATGACCAGTGCAAGTTGAGAAGTTTTGAGGAAATGCATGAAGTTCAAGTGGAACAAACTTGATATTTTAGGCGATTGGGCTATTATTTCAGAGTCCAAGTGTATTCTATATCTTATGTGCACCTAAAATATTGTTCATAAACCCCTTGAACTAATTTTATTTTAATTATTTTAAATATTTTTTATTTATTCATTAATAATGCAAAATAAATAAGATACAATATGAGGTTTATTAAACAGGCATAAGCCCACCCTTGGTATGACCTAATTCCTCTCTATTTAAGCTCCTCATTCAGATAAGAATCCTTACACACTAAACCTTGCCTCCCAAACTTGTCAAAAAATATTAAAGAATTTCAAGAACCCTAAAATCGTGAAACCCTTATCACAAGCCCTTTCACTATAAAGCATCCATTCCATTCAATTCCAGCAGGCATATAGATTAAGTGTGGACCAAATTGGATGGTCTAAAACATATGAAATCTCATTGCATGACATCTCCGATTTGATAATTTTCATAATATTCATATCTTGATTTTCTATTTGCTTTAACATGTGCTAGTGTCACTAACGTGTTCAAGAGATTTGGAAGTGCAGGGTAGAACAATAGTGGAGTTCCCATGCAATCAGGATCATGAATCACCATAGCTACACTGATTCATGCATTTTTCTTAATAACTCAAAAACCATGGATTTTTAGACCAAAATAATCCTTCCATTGAACTCGCAGCCCCCGATTTAAGGGAGTATGTTGTTTTTGGATTACTTATATTGGTTATTTTGCAGGAGGTACATAATTTATGGTTGTGTCAAAGGGCATGGGTTCGATCCAGCCTTTTGCCACTTATTTTCCAAATATTTTCATGTTTTGCAGGTTTATTACGTAACACGCTGAGGCCAAATCTTGATACCAAGGCGTGCTTGGCCTGGTGGTGATTGTATTGCTGGAAGGTCCTGAGGGCGTGGGTTTAACACCCACCCCTACCATTTGGTTATTTTTTCAACAATTTCTTACTCTTTCATTTTCCTTCTCTTCATCTTTTACAAAACCTTTTTTTCAAAAAATTTTTCTTAATAAACCCTAATTTAATTTTAGGTTTTTAATTTAATCAACCCTAATTTGATTTTTAGGCTTTCTTAATTAAATTAAAATCGACTTAGATTTTAGGGTTTTGTTTAATTTGATTAACTAACCTTTTTTAATTAATCAAAAGCAATTAGGTTTTAGGTTAATCGCCAAAGTTTTTTTTCATCAAAATGATCACAAAACAATTTTCTCTTTTCTTTTTCCTTTTACCGCTTCGCGTACTTTATTATCTTCGTGTTTTTTTCTAATTATGTATCTGCTTACAGTTTGTAATAGTTTAATTAGGTTTTTTCCTATTTCCCCCCCCCCAGTTTTATTGTTTGTACCCCCACTCCCGAAGCCTTGTAATAGTGTAGCATTTTATTTCCCTCACTTTACTGCTTTTCATTATTGCTATAATATTTTGCTAGTAATTAGGGTTTATATGGAAAGACATAAAAATAATAGTAGAAAACCCTAATTATAAGACTAAATAACTGAACATGAATCACTCTTCACACACGCGCCTCTAGGGTAACCTCACTCGTTGCCTCGGAAAATAGTCATGTCCCTCGAACGTGGGGACTCTTTAGCAAATACCCTATGTTAAAAAGATCGTAGTCCCTCGATTACCCTTTGATGCTTCCTTCAGTAAACAATCTTAGTCCCTTACGATAAATTGCTAAAGCGCCCCTATGAGTTGCCTTTATGATTGTACGATGACCCACGCCTGTCCCTTCACATCCAACGATAGGGCTTCCTACTAACTAATGGTAGGATAGCACTATCTAAAGGAGGAGGAAAGTAACACGAAAGATATTTGAGTAGGTAGATAATTCTTAATCGCTTGCTCGCGAACATTTCAAAATATATTTTTCACACAAAACAATTTTCTAAAATATTTTCTAAAAAAACAAACACTTTGTAAGCATTCTTAATTGATACAAGAATCATTACAAATTTTCCGTACTTAGGCATTTTTAAAATATTTTCAAACACCAAGCATTTTTTTCAAAACAAAAGTGAGCTAGCGATTAAGAGCCCGTAGATAACTACAGATGAAAAGGGTGCTAACACCTTCCCTTTTCATAACCTACCCCCCGAACTCAATAAATCTCGAAGGCCTTTCCTGTTCTTTTCACACTTTCCTTATTGGATAAAAGAAAAGTCGATGGAGACTCTTGCTATCCATAATATTTTGCGATAAAATGCAAAACCAAAAGTCAGTTCTCCCACCATATTATAGAATTGGCGACTCTGCTGGGGATAATCTTAAGGTGGGTGTGATACGGTAGCAGAACCGGACCGTTTTTAGGAAAATGCTTGTTTGCGTTTTGCGTTTGTGTTTTCAAAATGTCACGGTAAGCAAGAGTCGCCATCGACTTTTATTTTATCCAACTGGAAAGGAAAAAAGCACAGAAAAATTCCATTTTTCGAGATTTTGAGTACGGGGGGTAGATTATAGAAAGGGAAGGTATTAGCACCCTTTTCTATCCGTGGTTTTCCACGGGCTCTTAGGTACTTGCTCATCTTTTAAAAATTTCTTGTGTGTGTTTGTTTTGAAAAGTTTTGTTTTACTTCGTTTTAACCCTTGCTTCTGTCTTCAAGAGTGTTACGAAGTGTTTTTGAAAACTTTGTTTGAAAAAAAGTGTAAGTGTGAAAGTTTTATTTTGAGCAAGTATCTACTAGCATCTACCTATTCAAAAAAGGATTGTTTCTATTCTCGTTTCCTTTAGACAGCACTATCCTACTATTAAGGAGTAGGTAGCACCGTCGTTGGAGTTTGAGGGACTATCGAAAGGGACGTAATTGTCATTGAAGGCAACATGTAAGGATACTTTAGCATTTCGAAGGGACTATCATCATATATTCGTAGGCAACATCGAGGGACAAGATCATATACCGTAGGCAACTTCGAGGGACATCGAAGGACCATGATCTTTAAGATGATTTTAACCGAGGGTCTTTGCTAAGGGTATCCCTATGTTCGAGGGACATGACCATTATTTTCCGAGGCAACCAAGTGAGGTATACCCTAAGGGTGCATATGTGCAAGGTGTGTTATGTTCAGTTATTTTAGTTTTGTGTTAAGTTTGCTAATGTTTGATTATTCTTGCCATACAATCCTATTAGTCATACATCTAGCAGTTAATAATTGCAGTAATTTAAAAGTGCAGAAATATAAAACCTAGTTATTATAAGGCTTCGGGGAGGGGGATTATGTACATATCCAAAACTTGGGAAAAAATAAATAAAAGCGGTAAAGGTTCTACTAATCATCTATTACATCCCAATATACAGTTACAATAATAAAATGAAGTGTGAAAGAATAATAACGCGCAAATTTGAAAAGACGCCTAAAAATCCTAAGATATAAAAAAATCTTTTTGTTGTTTTTTGTTTTAATTTATAAAAAAGGTTTAAGTTAAAAAATAATTGATCTAGATCTATATTTAAAAAAGATAATTATTAAAGAAACATGAAATTTAAATAAAAGAAATTAATTCTATGTTTTTTTGGTATTTTTGTTACGAAAAGGAAAATGAATTAAAATGAAATTAAACCTAAGTTCTATTAATTTTAATTTAAAAAAAAGTTAAAGTGTTTAGTTAATTAATTTACCAAAATTAAAATTTAATTAAGAAAAAATCCTAAATCTAATTTTTATGTGATTTTTATATTTGTTTATTGATAAAAAAAAAGGGATTAAAAGAAATAAATGAAATGAATAAAATAAGAAAATAAAGATGGGCCTAGTAGCAAAAGTAAACAGGGGGTGCCATCATCAGAAATCCTTAGGCCCGAATCTTCGAAAGCTTCATGCTCTAACTATGGTGTTTTTTTTATTCTTGCGTGGAACCTATGATTCAACCATCCATAACTGTTCTATATAAACTCAAACAAACGTTAGCATACCATAAAATGTGATTAAAATTAGAGATTCGAAGTTTAAAATTTTACCAAACTGGTGTTGTCAAATGGGGGCGTGCTAGGCTTGTGATGGATTGCTCTTGGGCCTTGTAAGACTCCTGAGGACTTCAAGAGGATGGTTTGAGGCTTGATGTCAATTGAGAGAGACCGGGACCTCGAGATATGACTTGCACCAATTCTTTGATTTCTGGAGAGCTTTTTGAAGAGCTTTTAGAGAGCTTTTTGAAGAGCTTTTTGAGAGATTTTTAGAGAGGAATTTCGTCCCTTTCAAGCTTGTATGGCTCTATATTTATAGAGGAGAACGAGGAGACAAGAAAGCATGGAAAGAATCTCCCTCATAATGTTGTGTTTTAAGACCATGATCAAGATTTGAAAAAAAGTCATATTTGATGATTTGATGCCATTTTCACATGTGGATGAACCTGGACATATTTGAAGGGTTATTACACGAAATCAATTGACAGAAACCAGCATAAAACTTTCCCAAAATGGATTCACATCAAAATTTACATTATTTCTATTATTTTATTTATTTAATTATGAATTTTAATGAATAAAATCTCAAAATAAATAGCATAAATAATAGAAAAATGTATGGGTGGGCTTAGATGTCGTGGACCGTGTTATGAATGAGATTCAAACTTGAAAAGATAGGCCCATTTGGAAAAAAATCCATGTTTGGTCAATATTTGCTTCATGCATTTTTTCAAAAATTGTCCAACTTTGACAATGCATATCTCTCTCAATTTTAACCTTATGAGGGTGTTCTTGGACTTTTTAGAAATATTAGGATGTCCCCTAAGCAACCTCTTTTGTTTCATCTCAATTGGATCTTGCATGTTCATGTAAGAAGCTTCGACCCAAAAGGTGTTTTTGTTGACTTTTCAAAATGACCTATAATGTCCAAATTTATATCTTCTTGTGAGTGCATATTTTGAACTTGGGAGATGAGGATGAATTGTAGAGAATCACATCCTCTTCAAAATTAGTTTGGATGGGTCATTTCTGATAAAGTATGAGAAAGTTATGCTTGGTCAAAGTTGAGTTGACTTTTCCTACAAAACCCTAATTTAGCAACTTTTGGGTTTTGATGAATTGTGAGCAATCCTTGAGGAATCATGATCAATCCTTGATCAAATGATGAATAATACTTCAAAATGAGGATGTTGACCAAAATTCTTGAAGTTTGACTGTATGTGGGCCACAGTTGACTTTTTCCCTAGCATAGTCGACTTTCAGGCCTTTGAGCAATTGACTGAGCAAACTTCCTCTGCAAGGCTTGAAACTTGACATGGATGATCTTGAGAACATATTAGGACAATAGTGAGCATTTAAGACCCTTTGGACTCAAACATCTTGATGCAAAATGAAACCATAATTTGAGGTAGACTGCCTTTAGGAGAGAGTTTATCTAGTCAACTCTTGGACTTTCTTGGGCAATTTAAAGACCTTACTTGAAATGTATTGAGAAATATGGGAGGGAAAATTTTGGGGTACAACAGCTGCCCCTGTTCAATCTTCTTAAACCTGAGGATGTAGATTGGCTTGCTTGCCTTTCGTGATCCAAAGGTGGAAGATGATTGAACACTAGAGTGCCCAGAAATTTGCACTAGCATGAAGTGGTACTGGCCTTACGATTTCGGGAATGGGCTTATAGATGCCATTTGGAAGTAAATGACGGAAAATGGGCTTAAAGATGCCATCAGAAGAAGTGTTGATCACATAAGATATTCCTTTGCGAGAGCCCGTATACCTGTTGTTGAGGAGGATTTCGCTGGGGAATGCCGGTCTCTGTCTTGAGAGAAATAGAATTTTAGGAGCTTCAATCGTCTGTTATTCTACTGGGGAATCATCTCTTAGTCGGGGAGGTGAAAATGAACTGTTATCTGGTCATGTATAGGCTACATCGCAACCTACTGGGAAAGGTGAAATTGATCGTGTTTGATCAGGTCCAGGTCTTACAGTGTTATGGACTGTTGTCTGGAGATAAGAGAAAAGAAACCTGGATGGTAAGGTTATGAGAAGGAACCTGGATAGTAGGGCTTATGGGAAGGAACCTGGGTAAGGTTGCTTCGTGAGGAGTTTGGATAAAACTACATTTGAACCGAGAAGGAACCTGGGTAAGGTTGCTTTGTGAGGAGTTTGGGTAAAACTGCATCTGAAACGAGAAGGAACCTGGGTAAGGTTGCTTTGTGAGGAGTTTGGGTAAACTGCATCTGAAATGAGAAGGGACCTAGGTAAGGTTGTTTTGTGAGGAGTCTGTGTAGGGCTTTAGGAGGAACCTGGGTAGGGTTACTTCGGGATAAGTCCGTGTAAAACTGCATCTGAACCGAGAAGGAACCTGGGTAAGGTTGCTTTGTGAGGAGTTTGGGTAAAACTGCATCTGAACTGAGAAGGAACCTAGGTAAGGTTGTTTTGTGATGAGTCTGTGTAGGGATTTAGGAGGAACCTGGGTAGGGTTACTTCGGGATAAGTCCGTGTAAAACTGCATCTGAACTGAGAAGGAACCTAGGTAAGGTTGTTTTGTGAGGAGTCTGTGTAGGGCTTTAGGAGGAACCTGGGTAGGGTTACTTCGGGATAAGTCTGTGTAAAACTTCGGCAGGAACCTGGGTAAGGTTACTTTGGGCTAAGTCTATGTAGAACTTCAAGAGGAACCTGGGTAAGGTTACTTTGTGATAAGTTCGTGTAAAACTTCAAAATGAACCGGGGTAAGGTTACTTTGAGATAAGTTTGTGTAAAACTTCAGGAGGAACCTGGGTAAGGTTACTTTGTGATAAGTTCGTGTAAAACTTTAGGAGGAACCCGGGTAAGGTTACTTTGTGATAAATTTGTGTAAAACTTCAGGAGGAACATGGGTAAGGTTATTTCGTGATAAGTTTATGTAAAACTTCAGGAGGAACCTGGGTAAGGTTATTTCGGGATAAGTTCGTGTAAAACTTCAAGAGGAACCTGGGTAAGGTTACTTTGTGATAAGTTCGTGTAAAAATTCAGAAGGAACCTGGGTAAGGTTACTTTGTGATAAGTTCGTGTAAAAATTTAGAAGGAACCTGGGTAAGGTTACTTTGTGATAAGTTCGTGTAAAACTTTATTTGGAAATGTATGAGAAAATACCCGTGTAAGATTTTTCAGGATAAACCCGTGTGAAGCTGCATTTAGGAAAAACCCGTGTAAGATTGCTTCGTGACGAACCCGTGTAAAGCTGCATTTGATCGTGAAGATAATTACTCTGTTTAGTTTCCGGAGCTAATCTTGAACTTGCTAGAATTTGTTAATGATAACCATCTTTCCTGAAAAGGTACATGATTAATCGTATATGAGGCATGACATGCATTGTATGATAATGTTCTCAAAATAAATGAGATTATGCCGTATGCAATATGTATGCGCACGTCATGATATATGAACATGAAATGCTATTGTGGCACGTCCGAGTTTGAGAAAATAAATCCCTGACTGTTGTTGGAGAGTAATGGAAATTGAGTTCCTGACTGTCGTAGAAAAAATGGTTCTTCTACTTCCGCTGGAGATGGTGAACCAGAGATGACTATGCTGGGGATTTGCCCCTTGTTTATGGATATTCTGCCGAGGAGAGACTCTGCTTGAGAACAACTCTGCGGGGGAATAATTCCATTGGAGAGAGAAGCTTCCATAGCTGAAGGGATAAACTCTGTCGGGGATTGAGCTTCTGTATTCAGAGAAATAAACTCTGTTCAGGAGAAAACTTTATGAACCGCTTGCGATTACAAAATTCGGCTGGGGAATATAGACATCGGCTCTCCGAAAGAGCTTGGATGGGGAAAGTAACTCCTGTTTAGGGAGGCAGAGATTAAAACTTTGATTGCCTCTACTATGTGGGGAGTGTAGATGTTACTAGGACGCATGCTGAGGATACGACAATGACTTCGTATCAAGACTTTTCTGCCCCTGTACCTACTGGAGAAAGTGCCTGCGGAGGCCTTGTGGCTTGAGTGTTATCCCAACTTATGAGGTGCTTGGTAACTGCCGATCGAAATGATAAGTCTTCTACTGATAGGCAAGTGACGAGATGACTGGACATAGTCGTACGCTTTAATCCCTAACTTTTGCCTGGACTGTCTTTTCAGATTTTCAGTCCACCGAGATACCCTTTTTTGCCCAAGCCTCCTTTTCAGGTTTTCGGCTTGCCGGGTGTACATGTCTTTTTTTTTATCCCTAATTTTTGCCCGAACCCTTTTGGTTCGCCGGGATGCCCTTATTTTTGCCTAGTCCAGTCAACCTAGCGGGTCTTTGTTCATGTGCAGTATTTACTGACTATGTCCACGCTCTCAGGGTGTAGGGAGTTGTCACTGTCGGTAGTGTTGTGTTGCCACACTATCAGAAGATGTTTGTTTGATCGTACATAATTCGTTGCTGGAATTCATGCCCAATGCCCCAAGTGATTCAGATGGAGATCTGCCCCTGGCTATTTGGCATCTTTGAGAGATTCCTTGAATCTTGACTTGACTGCCCCAGATGATGGACAATGATCATGCCATTCCCCTTGGTTGGAAGTGTTTTTCCACTTGAGGTGATCCTTTTTATTGAGAAGGTTTTTGTTCACTAGATATTCATCATGTGAATTTCTCTACTGTTGAACAAATAGTCATATGCAAACAATGTTATTTTAAGAATGCAAAGCTTATGTCTGTCTTGAAGTTTTGAAAATGCAGTTTTTTTTATAGAAAAAATAGAATTTTTCAAAGATGAGATATCAACTCAGGATTTGTAACGGACCTTCTGGAGTCAGGATACCTTTTGTAACACTATGTTTTCGAACTAACCCATGCTTCAACTAGGACTTTTAAGGGTTATAACGTGTCCTGGTTCACGGTTTAAGAAACAAAGGATAAAGGCTCAAATTTTATTTGTACCCACCCGTTCTTCATGATGTTCTTCGATCCTAAACTCAGCTAATTATGCATTTAGATCCTGTTTGAGTCTTTGCTCTGATATTCCAGTGATGGTTCGGATACTGACAGTTTATTTTGAATAGGCAGTCATTTATTTTTTGTTGAGGGTTTATAGGACCTCTTTCTTTTTGATTTTATTATCCCTGTCTTTTGCCTGAACTGTTTCTTTTTGTGATTACAGTCAGCGGGATGCCCCCGTGTTTTTTCTTAAGTCTCCTTCATAGGTTTTGACTTAATGGGCTTTTATTTCGAGAGATAATGACTGCCTGTCTTGATGATTATAGGGAACCATCACCATCTTTTGTTTCAGAAGGACGTCTTTGATGCAATTCATTGTGTACGAAGCGACAGATTGTGACTGAATGCGCCTCTGAATTAATTGAGAAAACTACCCTGCCCCAAGTTATGATTAAGGGTTTTAATATGTGTGAAAAGAAAAACTCCTACTTTTTTGGCTCAAAGGGGTTGACTAGGGATTATCTTCCTTATAACTCCACTGTATAGGATTTGAAACAACGCCTGTACATCGTCAATAAGGTCTGTTCAAAAGCATACTGTAGAGATTATGGTATCGTTTTCGTCATCCTCCCTCTAAAGGCTTACAGTTTTTAGTCGAGAGTTGAATATCACGAAAAGGAAATATAAAGCAATTTAAGCATAATGAAAAAAATTAATTCAAGACAGACACGTGTAATGTATTAATGAAATAAAAAAGTTTGACATGACAATAATCGTTTGAATAAGCAAAGAAAATACAACTTCAGAATTCAAATGAACAAAAATGCTTTCAATCCTAGCCATGTTTTGGCAAGGGAGCAGTGATCACATTGGGAGTCTCAGGAGGGTCGAATTCGATCTCCTTTGCGTCAATCATATTCTGAATCTTGTATTTCAGCGCCCAACAATGGTTAGTATCGTGCCTCGGGCTACCAGAATGATAAGCACACCTTGCATCTGGGTTGTAGTTAGGAGAAGAAGTCTTAGGGTTCGGATGAGGGTTTATCACCGTAATCATATTCATCTTCAACATGTGTTGCAATGCTTGTGACAATGACATGTTGATTTGGGTGAACTGCCTTTGAGGTATTTCCACCCTTGGCTGATTGTTTCGTTGTTGTGATCGTTGTGTGCGTGCCGAATTAGAGATCAACACTGCCCCCAAAGATTTGTGGTAGTCTGCCTTGCTACGCCTCTTCTAGCCATGCATAACATTGGCTTCCCTCTTGCCACCAAATGACTTCTTCTCTGTACTCGAAGAGGTATTTTTCTGGATCTTACCACTCAGGATCCCAGCTTCTACTCTTTCTCCAGTCAGAATCAGCTCGGTGAAACCCGTTGACGAGCTGCCGATCAAATGATTAAAGAATGGACTAGATAGCGTCCCCAGAAACATATCAACCAACTCCCTATCAGACAACGAGGATTGGACTCTTCCAGCCAAGTCTCTCCACTTTTAGGCATAGTCTTTAAATCCTTCACTTGCACCCATGGACATACCTTGAAGTTGAGTACGAGTAGGAGCAAGGTCGGAATTATACTGATACTGCTTGTAGAAAGCAACAACCAGATCTTCCCAGTTTCGGATATTTGCTCCCTCTAGCTGGTAGAACCATTCAAGTTAAGTCCCTGCCAGACTATCTTGAAAGATGTGAACCCATAGATTTCTATCAGTTGTGTGGGGCTAGATCTTCCTGACATAAGAACCGAGATGGAGTTTTGGGAAGGACACCCCATCATACTTAGCAAAAACTGGAGCTTTTAACTTCTGAGGGATCGCCACTCCAGATACCAGTCCAAAATCTCTGAAATCCAAACCAGGGATCTTCTGAATCTCCATAGCACTCAGACGGTCTTCAAGTTGTTTGTACCTATCCTCAACAGGAGGATACTATTCCTCATCATAATTTGTATCATTATCAGAAACTGCAGGACTGGGGCCCTTTTCTTCTTCTTGGTCCTCCCCTCCCTTGGATGAAAAGGACAGATCAGCTTGCTGTTTCAACCTATCCCCAAACCTTTTGCCCATACTCAGTAGAACAACCTTCTTCTTCTTCTTCTTCTTCTTCTTCTTCTTCTTCTCTTTCTCCTTCAGAATGAGAGCTTTCAAGTCCTCTTGCCCTTTAGCCAAGCTCAAGAACATCTCTTGGAATTGGGGATTTTGTGCCTAAAGATCTTTGATAGCTTGATCGGAAGACATTTCTGCTGAAATAAACAGCGAAGAAGATGAGAAACCTGTTATGGTACCTGTAATGGTGTGCATGATAATGGGATGCGTATGTAATGATTTCAAAGACTTTGGGAGATTTAAATTTGCAAACCAAGAAATAAACAAACTTTATTAGATTAAACTTGTAAAAAGGTTCAACAATGCCTTTAAGGCGTTTACAAAGAAGCAAATGAAAAACAAATCTAAACTAGAAAAAGCAAAATCAGAAATCCCATGGACGCTTCCCCTTGGTGCTTACGTAGTCATTGATCGTTCTTTCATTCCCAAGTTGCCTGGTGAGCTTCAAGATCTTCCTTTCTTGCTCATGGTACTTTTCCCGGTAGGTATCCCCCTCCTCTTTCAGCTGAATCCAGGATCTCTTCAATGCCCCAAGATCAGTGGGCATGTAGGGATAAAGGACTGTATAAGGAATGCCCTCTTCATTGGTGGGCTCCACAATAACTAGCAACAAAACTTCATAAGGCATCCCAAGCTTCTGAGCTCGAGCTCAGACCCACTGGAGGTAAGGCTGCATAGGGAGAGAAGTCCTTGGTCCTAGTTCTTGAGGGTCAGATCTGTTCACCATGCCCCAAGCTCGTATAAACCTCCGACGGTGCTCGTCAACGTCCTCCTTGTAGTCAAAGGCAATATATGTAAGAAGTAGCTCATGAGGACCGTCTCTCCGGGTACGACAGAATTGTCGTAAAGCTAAACAAGGACTGTAGGTTATTCCCCCTCTAATTCCGAGCAATTGGACATTAGGGTATCCTCCACATCGATCAATGACAATAATGCTTTCCATAGCCTTAGAACTCCAAAGAATGTCTGTATGGGCAAGGGACATTATCCTGTAAGACCATCCTACACCTTCCTCATTCTTCAACACGAACTTGGGGAGGTGCGAAATAAACCACCTCGCAAGCAGCGGCATGCAACACATGAGAGTCCCTCTTCTTCGCACAGTACGAGTATAGAGGGCATGCAAAATATCACCCAGAAGAGTAGGCATAGGATTGCGAGACAGGAAGATCTTAACTGCATTCACATCTATGAAGGAATCTGGATTCGGGAAAAGAACCAAACCGTAGATAAGGAGAGCCAAGATATATTCAAAATCCTGAAAGTCCAAACTGTCCAAGAATAGCTGAGCTTGATCTATCAAAAACTTAGCTAAGAAACCTTCAACCCCGCTTCGCGTCTCCCAATTGGATATTACATCAGCCCGTGTCAGATGCAGAGCTGAAGCAATGTCTTATGGTCTAGGAGTCTCTTCCAAACCTGTGAAGGGCATCTGCTCAAGGATGGATATGCCCAATAAGTGAGAAAACTCTTCCAAAGTGGGAACTAGCTGATAATCCGGGAAGGTGAAACAATGATGCACATGATCGAAGAACTGGAAAAGCACACTCATCATCTGCTCATCAAACTTTGAGGTAACCAAACTAAGAAGCTGACCATGTCTCTTAATAAAGAAAGAAGTCTCATAAACTCTTGAGACCAACTCTTTGAGTTGAGCAGGTATTTGCACAAAGTTAACTCGGATGGTGTTTCTGCGCATGGAAGCCATAATCTGCAAAACATAACAAAGATAAATCCCCCCGGTCTTTGAAATGGTTAGTATAATGAAGTATGCATGCTATGTTATGATGCATGATGTCATGGTAAAAACAACACATGTATAGCAGATAACAGACATGGCAAAGACAAACAAGTCACACAAAAGCCCTTAAGTTTAAGGCTTGCATGGGGTCAAAGGTATTACCCTCTTGAAGTTCCGTTGGTTTCAACCTGTCCTAGAAATAGTAACCGGGTTCTAGAGGTTCTCAATATCACTGACCATCCTCCATCGGTCATGGTTTCAGCTCACACAATCTTTTCTTGCGGCCGGAACTATCTCGAGAGTATGGTCTCAATGAGTGTAGCATCGAGTATCAACCAATTCCCAGATTTACACCGAGACTGGCTATCTCACTACTTCCTAATGGCCAAGTTGGTCTATTAAGGGTTCTAAGGTCAGTTGATGCTTAACGACGCACATAGCAGCCCCGTATTCTCCTTGTTTCTCCACAAGGGATACCGGTACCAACCAATGTGCCACATCAACGTAGCTACTGCTTCAACCATATCGGTCTACGCTGTACAATTCCCTCACAGTTTATTGCTACTTACCTAAAAGGTGTTCCCCAGATCCGGGTTAGGATCTATAGTAACTCCGATACAAAACCCTTTAACAGTAAAGGAACCAAAACAAACAAGAGAAGCAATTTATGATGAACTAATCCTAAGGTATACCCCACTTATATCTTCCCCAGCAGAGTCTCCAGTTCTGTGATACGGTGGCAGAACTAGACCGTTTTTAGGAAAATGCTGGTTTGCATTTTGCGTTTGTGTTCGCAAAATTTCGCAGTAAGCAAGAGTCGCCACCGAATTTTACTTTATCCAACTGGAAAGGAAAAAACCACAGAAAAATTCCTTTTTTCGAGATTTTGAGTACGGGGGGTAGATTATAGAAAGGGAAGGTATTAACACCCTTTTCTATTCGTGGTTTTCACGGGCTCTTAGGTACTTGCTCATCTTTTAAAAATTGTTTGTGTGTGTTTGTTTTGAAAAGTTTTGTTTTACTTCGTTTTAACCCTTGCTTCTATCTTCAAGAGTGTTACGAAGTGTTTTTGAAAACTTTGTTTGAAAAAAAAGTGTAAGTGTGAAAGTTTGATTTTGAGCAAGTACCTACTAGCATATACCTACTCGAAAAAGGATTGTTTCTATTGTCGTTTCCTTTAGACAACGCTATCCTACTATTAAGGAGTAGCTAGCACCGTCGTTGGAGTTTGAGGGACTATCGAAAGGGACGTAATGGTCATTGAAGGCAACATGTAAGGATACTTTAGCATTTCGAAGGGACTGTCATCATATATTCGTAGGCAAAATTGAGGGACAAGATCATATACCGTAGGCAACTTCGAGGGACATCGAGGGACCATGATCTTTTTGATGATTTTAACCGAGGGTCTTTGCTAAGGGCATCCCTACGTTCGAAGGACATGACCATTATTTTCCGAGGCAACCAAGTGAGGTATACCCTAAGGGTGCATATGTGCAAGGTGTGTTATGTTCAGTTATTTTAGTCTTGTGTTAAGTTTGCTAATGTTTGATTATTCTTGCCATACAATCCTATTAGTCATACATCTAGCAGTTAATAATTGCAGTAATTTAAAAGTGCAGAAATATAAAACCTAGCTATTACAAGGCTTCGGGGAGGGGGATTATGTACATATCCAAAACTGGGGAAAAAATAAATAAAAGCGGTAAATGTCCTACTAATCATCTATTGCATCCCAATATACAGTTACAATAATAAAATGAAGTGCGAAAGAATAATAACGCGCAAATTTGAAAAGACGTCTAAAAATCCTAAGATATAAAAAAATCTTTTTGTTGTTTTTTGTTTTAATTTATAAAAAAGGTTTAAGTTAAAAAATAATTGATCTAGATCTATATTTAAAAAAGATAATTATTAAAGAAACATGAAATTTAAATAAAAGAAATTAATTCTATGTTTTTTTGGTATTTTTGTTACGAAAAGGAAAATGAAATTAAACCTAAGTTCTATTAATTTTAATTTTAAAAAAAAGTTAAAGTGTTTAGTTAATTAATTTACCAAAATTAAAATTTAATTAAGAAAAAATCCTAAATATATTTTTTATGTGATTTTTATATTTGTTTATTGATAAAAATAAGAAAAAAGGGATTAAAAGAAATAAATGAAATGAATAAAACAAGAAAATAAAGATGGGCCTAGTAGCAAAAGTAAACAGGGGGTGCAATAATCAGAAATCCTTAGGCCCGAATCTTCGAAAGCTTCATGCTCTAACTATGGTGTTTTTTTATTCTTGCGTGGAACCTATGATTCAACCATCCATAACTGTTCTATATAAACTCAAACAAACGTTAGCATACCATAAAATGTGATTAAAATTAGAGATTCGAAGTTTAAAATTTTACCAAACCGATGTAGTCAAATGGGGGCGTGCTAGGCGTGTGATGGATTGTTCTTGGGCCTTGTAAGACTCCTGAGGACTTTAAGAGGATGGTTTGAGGCTTGATGTCAATTGAGAGAGAGCGGGACCTCGAGATATGACTTGCACCAATTCTTTGATTTTTGGAGAGCTTTTTGAAGAGCTTTTTGAGAGATTTTAGAGAGGAATTTCGTCCCTTTCTAGCTTGTATGGCTCTATATTTATAGATGAGAACGAGGAGACAAGAAAGCATGGAAAGAATCTCCCTCATAATGTTGTGTTTTAAGACCATGATCAAGATTTGAAAAAAATGCCATATTTGATGATTTTATGCCATTTTCACATGTGGATGAACCTGGACATATTAGAAGGGTTATTGCACGAAATCAATTGACATAAACCAGCATAAAACTTGCCTAAAATGGATTCACATCAAAATTTACATTATTTCTATTATTTATTTATTTAATTCTGAATTTTAATGAATAAAATATCAAAATAAATAGCATAAATAGTAGAAAAATATATGGGTGACCTTAGAGGTCGTGGACCATGTTAGGAATGAGATTCAAACTTGAAAAGATAGGCCTATTTGGAAAAAACCCAAGTTTGGTCAATATTTGCTTCATACATTTTTTCAAAAATTGTCCAACTTTGACAATGCATATCTCTCTCAATTTTAACCTTATGAGGGTGTTCTTGGACTTTTTAGAAAGCTTAGGATGTCCCCTAAGCAATCTATTTCGTTTCATCTCAATTGTATCTTCCATGTTCATGTAAGAAGCTTTGACCCAAAAGGTGTTTTTGTTGACTTTTCAAAATGACCTATAATGTCCAAATTTATATCTTCTTGTGAGTGTATATTTTGAACTTGATAGCTGAAGATGAATTGTATGGAATCACATCCTCTTCAAAATGAGCTTTGGATGGGTCATTTCTGATAAAGTATGAGAAAGTTATGCTTGGTCAAATTTGAGTTGACTTTTCCTGCAAAACCCTAATTTAGCAACTTTTGGGTTTTGATGAATTGTGAGCAATCCTTGAGGAATCATGATCAACCCTTGATCAAATGGTGAATAATACTTCAAAATGAGGATGTTGACCAAAAATCATTAAGTTTGACTGTATGTGGGCCACATTTGACTTTTGCCCTAGCACAGTCGACTTTCAGGCCTTTGAGCAATTGACAGAGCAAACTTCCTCTGCAAGGCTTAAAATTTGACATGGATGATCTTGAGAACATATTAGGACAATAGTGAGCATTTGGGACCCTTTGTACTCAAACATCTTGATGCAAAATGAAACCATAATTTGAGGTAGACTGCCTTTAGGAGAGAGTTTGTCTAGTCAACTCTTGGACTTCCTTGGGCAATTTGAAGACCTTACTTGAAATGTATTGAGAAATATGGGAGCGAAAATTTTGGGGTACAACAGTGGGGTTACCTATAGAGTTATTTCATTTTTAAATGCTTTCCATGTTTTTCTTGTGTGCTTTACATTTTGGGGATTGCTCGGGTTTATTTTCTTGCAAAGATCCTACACCTGGATCTGGGTACATTTTAGGTAAGTAGCAATAGATCATGGAAACTATACGGCATATACCGATATGGTTGAAGTGATGGCTACATTATTGTGACACATTGGTTTGTACTGGTGACCTCGAGTCAGTCGGGGAGAATACTAGGCTGCCGCGTGGTGTCATAAACACTAACTAACCTTTAGAACCTTAATTCACCCAACTTAGCCATTAGAAGGTAGTGAGATATCTGGCTTTGGTGCATTCCAAAGTTGGTTGATACTCGATACTACGCTCATTGAGATTCAACTCTCGGGTTTTGTTTGGTGGCAAGTGAGTTAGCGTGCTAGACAAAACTTGTGGGAAAAATCAGTGATATTGAGATCCCTAGAACCCAGTTACTTCTTTAGGACAAGTTGAGCCAACTAAACTTCAAGAGGGTACTTAACTACAAACCCCATGCAAGCCTTATAACTAAGGCCTTTGCTTGCTTTGCTTGTGTTTGATTATCTATTTGAACATGACATCATAACATCATAACATCATGTCATGACTAACCATTTCAAGGATCTAGGGGATTTATCTTTGTTTTGTGTTGCAGGGTCATGGCTTCTAGTCGTAGGAATACCATTTAGATTAACTTCGTAAGGATACCTTCCAAGCTTGAGGAATTAGTCTCAAAGGTTCCCGACAATTCTCAATTTACCAAGAGACATGGTCATCTACTCAGTTTGGTTACTACTGGCTTTCAGAAAGACATGATGAGCATTCTTTTCCAGTTCTTTGATCCGAAGCATCAATGTTTTACCTTCCCGGATTATTAATTGGTGCCCACAATGGAAGAATTCTCTAAATTTCTCGAAGTGCCTATTCTTGATCAGATACCCTTCACTAGTCTAGAGCAAGTTCCGAAACCTGAAGACGTTGCAGTAGCCTTACATCTGAAACAATCAGACATTATATCTATTTGGGAAACAAGGAATGGAGTCAAGGGTTTTTCTCCTAAATTTATGATAGAGAAGGCTTAGGGGTTTCTAGATGCCATGAATTTTCGTGCTTTTGAGGATATTTTGGCTTTGTTGATCTATGGTTTGGCACTGTTCCCTAATATGGACCAATTCATAGATGTGAATGCCATCAAAGTATTTCTCACTCGTAATTCGGTACCTACTTTTCTTAAAAATGTCCTGCATTCCCTCCACACTCGTACTATGAAGAAGCGAGGAACTCTTATGTGTTGCAGACGTCTACCATCCAGGTGGTTTATTTCGCATCTGCCCCGACCAGTGATAAAGAACGAACAAAGTTTGAGGTGGTCTCAAAGGTTAATGTCACTCACTCATGCATATATCATTGGTGTTCTCGATCTCAGGAAGATGTCATTATTATTGATCGCTGTGGGGAATTACCCAATGTACCAATCCTTGGTATAAGAGGAGGCATCAGTTGTAACCTTTCTCTAGCTCTGCGTTAGTTTGGTTATGCTCGAAGGGACGGTCCTCATGGTATGCTCATCCAGGATATTATGTTCGACTATGAGAATGCTCCTCAAAATTACCATCAAAGGTTTATATGTGCTTGGGGTACGGTAAACAAGATTGATAGCAAGACTTTGGGACACAAGAATTCCATTTCTCTAGATCCTTACCTAAAATGGGTGCGGTCTCGTGCGCAGAATCTTAGAATGCCATATCCTGCTATCCTACCAGTGGTCGTAGAACCTATTCTTGAAGGGGATATTTCTCATACCATTCTTCATCCCGATATGCCTACCGACTTCAAAGAGCTACAGAAGACCTGGATCCAGCTCAAGGAAGAAATAGATACCTTCAAAGCTTAGTTCTATTTTAGTGAGAAGAAAGTACTGGAGCTGAAGAAACGACTCCCCGAAGAACAAAGCCTTAATGCATATGTCAACACAAAGAGGAAGCGTCCATGGGAGACTTGAATTCATATTTTTTTGTTTTGTAACTCTTTTTATAATTTGAGCTTGTTATTAAAATTTATTTTATTTCCTTTTGTTTAAACAAATTTAAATCCCGCAACGGTCCTTGAAAACATTGCACTTGCATTTACATATCATGCATATCATCACATAACATGTACTCTATAAGCAGTTTTTCTCATCTTCTTGCTATTTATTTCAGTAAAAGATGGCTCTAGAACAGACTGTTAAGGAGCTCCAAGCACAGCACGCACAATTCCAGGAGATCCTCTTGAACCTATCTAAGGGGCAACAAGATATGATGGCGCTCATCGCCAAAAAGAAGAAGACTCGGAAGCCAATTTCTATCCTCTATATGGGGAGAAGGTTCAAAGGTCCCTCTAAACCGGTTCAAACTGCTGATATCTCCTCTAATGAAGATGACAACCAAGAGGAAGGTGATAGAAGTGTTAAGGCTGAAGGTGGAAGTAATCAAGGTTCTAGGAAAATTCCTGAGGATGAAGACTATTTTGATGAACAATATCCTTCCGCGGATGATAGATATAAATAGTTGTAAGATTGCCTAAAGGCCATGGAAATCTAGAAAGTGCATGGATTGGATTTTGAAGAGTTGGGTCTTATTCCAGGGGTAGTTATCCCTCACAAGTTCAAGGTCCCCGATTTTGCTAAATATGATGGTGTTTCTTGTCCCAAACTTCATCTCAGGTCCTATTTTCAGAAGATCCAACCCCATACCGCTGATAGAAAGTTATGGGTTCACTTCTTTTAGGAAAGTTTATCTAGTACACAACTCGAGTGGTTCTATCAGCTGGAGGGAACCAACATCCGTACTTGAGAAGACTTGGCTGCTACTTTTTACAAGTAGTATCAATATAATGTTGACCTTGCACCAACTCGCGTGCAATTACAAAACATGACTATGGGCTCGAATGAAGGGTTCAAAGAGTATGCCCAAAAGTGAAGGGATCTCGCCAGAAGAGTGAAACCTCCCTTATTTGATAGGGAGCTGGTTGATATGTTCATGGGTACTCTGACAAGTCCATTCTTTAACCATCTGATTGGAAGTTCCTCATCTGGTTTTACTAAGCTAATTCTAACCGGGGAACATGTTGAAAGTGGTATCAAGAGTGGAAAAATTCAAGTGGTTGCGTCTTCGAGTGTTGTGAAGAAGACATTCAGTGGTAAGAAGGAGACCAATGCTGTTTATGGCCAGAAGGGCCGTGTTTAAAATGACCACAATCCGTCTGTGGGAGTGGTATTAATTTATAATCCTGCGCCTGTTCAACAACAACAACATGGCAATCAATGTAGGCCAGACGCTCCAAGAAGAAAATTTAGGAAGATCAGTATGCCATTATCTCAGGCATTACAACATTTACTAAAAGTGGAGCTGATAACTTTAAGGGATCCTCCTCAAAATCCCAACACGTCCTCTCCTTGATACAATCCAAATGCCAAGTGTGCCTATCATCCCAACAGTTTGGGGCACGATACTAACAACTGTTGGGCCCTGAAAAACAAGATTCAGGATATGATTGACAATAAAGAGATTGAGTTTGATCCTCCGAAGACCCCAAATGTAATTACTACACCTATGACGAAGCATGACATTGGCATGAGTACTATTGACGGTGTTCTTTATGTTGCTACTGTAAGTGAATTGGTTACTCCTCTACCAATTATCAAGAAGAATCTGTTGCAGGCCGATTTATTTCCATGTTGTATCAAAAGATGCTATTGCTGCGCAGCCCAACCCAATGGATACAAGTTGTTGAATGAAGGCATTCAACGCCTAATGGACAATCACATAATTTTGGTTGAGAAGGTTCCGACTACTGAGAATCTATTTAAAGATTTATCTTTAATATCCGACACTCCTGTCAGGATTACCTCCAAAGGTCCTGTAAGGATTACTGGCAATCCAAAATCTGCTCCTCTAATCATCACTACACCTGGAACTATCCAATATTCTTCGGATAAAGCCATTCCTTGGAACTATGGATCCGACGTCTACTACCATGGCGTCAAGCAAGAACTACCGACTATTAAAGATGAAGTTACTAAAGTTGATGATTCTAGCATTGACAATATTGTTGGGACCAGTAAGGTTACTAGAAGCAGAAGGGTTTTATCACCGGAAATCTCTCTGAAGACTGTTTCTACACCTGTTAAAGTTACCGCTACCGAGTCATCTACTGAGGCTCGGGGTAAAGAATAAATAATGAAGCCTGCCCAAACGGAGGTGCCTAAAGAAGTTGCAATTAAAAACAACTCTAGGAAAGAGTTAGAAGAGGTGTTAAAAAGTATCCGTAAGAGCGACTACAAGATTGCTGAACAACTGGGGTAGACCCCATCTAAGATCTCCATGTTATCCCTGTTACTGTGTTCTGAAGCTTATGCACATGCTTTAGTAAAATTCTTGAAGACTGCTCATGTGCCACAAGAGATTTTTGCCGATCAATTTGGAAGTTATGTTTCTATTTTATCGATTGACGATGGATTAGGTTTCTCTGATGCTGATCTGACTATGGGAGGAAGAAATCACAATAAGGCCCTGTATGTCTCCATTGAATGAGGGGGCACTACTTTGGCTCATGTATTGGTTGATACTGATTCCTCGCTGAATGTTCTATCGAAAGGCACTATGGACATACTTGATTGCGAAGGGGTTGTATTGAAACCCAGTGATATTATAGTTCGAGCCTTTGACAGGTCAAAGAGGATGGTACACGAAGAAGTGGATATTCCAATCAAGGTAGCTTCACAGATCTTTGAATCTACCTTCTATGTAATGGATATTCGACCAGCTTATTCTTGCTTACTGGGGCGACCCTATATCCATGGGGCAGGCGCTGTCACCTCGAGCCTACACCAGAAGTTAAAGTATCCAGTGCAGGGGAAGGTTGTTACAGTATGTGGCAAAGAAGAGTATATGGTTAGCCACTTGAACTCATTTCGGTATGTAGAGATGAATGGCTAATTCATTGAGACTCCCTATCAGACTTTTGAAGTCATCCCTCCAACTTCAATTGAAGACGTCTCTGCCATTCCCGAAGTTACCAGGGTTCCACCCAGAATGGCTTCACTGAAAGATGCTAAAGTTGTTGTAGAAGAAGGTGGTTGTACTACTTGGGGTCAGCTTCTTGACATTCCCTATAAATCTGACAAATTTGGTTTGGGTTCACTGCAGAGGGTCA
Source organism: Vicia faba (assembly GCA_948472305.1). Taxonomy (NCBI): domain Eukaryota; kingdom Viridiplantae; phylum Streptophyta; class Magnoliopsida; order Fabales; family Fabaceae; genus Vicia; species Vicia faba. Next base: position 55,135 of record CATIWC010001003.1, on the reverse strand, counting down.
GAGGGCTGTTCGTCACGCTCGTGTTGGAAGGCCACTATTCCTCATCAGCAACAACGGAGTCAACGCTATAAAAGATGTTGACCGTGATTATGACCTCGACAACTGGATATTTCCTACCATTGGCAACAGGCTCAACAACTGGAAGGAGGAAGACATCATCTCTATCTCATTTAGTTAGGAGTAATAGCTACATCTCTATTTTTATTACTTTCAAAGTTCGGTTATGTAATTTTTGAACAATGATTTTAAACCTTGTGTCTTACTCAGGGCACAATGGTCCATTTGTTAAGGGTTATCATTTCATTCGCATATTTTCATTCAATAAAACATTGGACGTTTTGCATTAAAATTTTGCGCTCTTTATTTTTCCTTTTACTTTATTACACTTTCAAATAGCTATGTGTTCTTACACACGCCCATACAATACATTGCAGAACCACATGCACTATGGATCTCGTTGATAACAATTATACTATCGCCACTTATGACTTTGAAAATCTGATCTACCAAGTCGAGGAAGAAGGTGAGGAACATTGTGAAATACCTGGAGAACTTTCCAGACTGTTAGTTCAAGAAGAAAAGTCCATACAACCTCATGAAGAGCCGGTTGAAGTTGTAAATTTGGGTACTGAGACAGACATGAAATAATTCAAGATAGGCGCTAACCTAGAGGGAAGTGTCAAGAGAAGGTTGATCCAGATGTTGCATGAATATGTTGAGATCTTTGCTTGGTCATACGAAGACGTTCCAGGGATCCATACTGATATTGTGGTTCACCGTCTACTGATGAAAGAGGGTTTTTCTCCGATAAAATAGAAGGTTCGTCACATGCGTCCCGAGATGTCAGAGAAGGTCAAGGCCAAATTTATGAAGCAATTAAACACATGCTTCTTAGCAGTGACATCATATCCTCAATGGGTTTCTAATATTGTTCCGGTACCAAAGAAAGACGGCAAGGTGCGTATGTGTGTAGACTACAAGTATCTGAATAGGGCGATCCCCAAAGATGACTTCCCACTTCCACATATTGATGTTTTGGTCGACAACACTACTCAACACAAGGTATTCTCCTTCATGCATGGTTTCTTAGGATATAATCAAATCAAGATGGCACCTGAAGACATGGATAAAACTACCTTCGTCACACAATGGGAGACTTTCTGCTACAAGGTTATGCCTTTTGGGTTAAAGAATGCTGACGCCACATACCAGCGTGCTATGGCAGCTTTATTCCATGACATGATTCATCATGAGATAGAGGTCTACGTCGAAGACATGATAGCTAGATCTCAGACTGAAGAAGAGCATCTTGACCATATACACAAGCTGTTTGAGAGGTTGAAGAAGTACAACCTGAGGTTGAATCCGAACAAGTGCACTTTTAGGGTGAAATCTGGTAAACTCCCGGGGTTCGTTATCAGTGGTAAAGGTATCGAATTTGATCCTTCTAAGGTAAAAGCTATTCAAGAAATACGCACTCCTCATACTGAGAAGGAAGTCAGAGGTTTCTTGGGATGACTGAATTATATTAGCCGATTCATTTCTCATTTGACTACTACTTGTGAGCCGATCTTCAAGTTGTTGGAGAAAGATCTGGTAGTAAAATGGAACGACGATTGTCAGATAACCTTTGACAAAATCAATGAGTACCTACAAGAAACTCTGATTCTGATGCCACCAGTTGAAGGAAGACCTCTAATCAGGTACCTAATAGTGCTAGAGAATTCAATGGGGTGTGTACTGGGCCCGCATGACGAGTCTGGTTGAAAAGAGCATGCAATATACTGCGTTTTGGCATGGGCTACTCGCCGACTAAGACAGTATATGTTGACCTATACTACTTTATTGATCTCTAAAATGGATCCCATCAAATACATATTCTAGAAGCCAGCTCTCTCCGGAAGAATAGCCAGATGGCAAATGGTGTTGACAGAATACGATATTTAGTACACCACTCAGAAAGCAATCAAAGGAAGTGTATTGGCAGATCATTTGGCTCATTAAGCTGTAGACGACTACTAATCTATGAACTTCGAGTTCCCGGGCGAGAACATTATGCTAGTTATAGATTGTGAAGAACCTAGACTATATGAAGGATCCGACAAAGATCCCGATGGACTATGGTTTTCGACGAAGCTTCTAATGCACTTGGAAATGAAATCAGTGTTGTAATCATCTCTCCTCAAGATTGTCATACGCCCTTCACCGCCAGATTATGCTTTGACTGTACCAACAACATGGCTGAATATGAAACGTGCATCATGGGTATTAAAGTGCCTATTGATATGATAATCAAGTTCTTAAGCATATACATGGACTCATCCCTAGTAATCAGTCAAATTAAGGGAGAATGGGATACGAAGCATCCGAATCTCATTCCATACCGAGAGCATGTGTTGACCTTAATCCCATACTTCGAGGAAATCACTTTTGAGCACATCCCACGAGAAGAGAATTAGTTGGCAGACACATTAGCAACCATGTCGTCTATGTTTAAAGTCAAATGGGACAACGAGGCTCCCAGAATTACCATTGAGAGGCTAGATGAACCTGCACATTTCTATGAAGTTGACACTGACGGAGTAGAAGAGAAGCCTTGGTTTCATGAAGTGAAAAGATACCTTGAGGCTCAAGAGTACCTCGATGGTGAATCTATCAACAACGGGAAATTTCTATGGAGGTTCTCTGCTAAGTTCTTCCTGAGTAATGGAATATGTACAGGCGCAACCATGATTCGACTCTTCTTCGTTGTGTAGACAAGAAAGAGGCGGAGAAGATTATGGAAGATATGCACGAAGGTATCTTTGGTACTCATTCCAGTGGACATACTATGGCTAAGAAGATTCTGAGAGTGGGTTACTATTATCCGACTCTGGAAACCTTCTGTCACCACCACTCAAGAACTTGTCACAAATGTCAAATCTACACTGATAAAGTACATGCACCTCCAGTAACTCTAAATGTGTTGACTTCTCCTTGGATGTTTGCAAGGTGGGGCATTGATATTATTAGAGAAATCAAGCCTACTACTTCTAATGGACACCGCTTCATCCTCGTCGCCATTGATTACTTCACAAAGTGGGTTGAAGTAGCCTCGTTTACCTCTGTTACCAAGAATGTGGTCGCCCGATTCATTAAGCATAACCTTATTTGTTGGTATGGAATCCCCAAGAGGATTATCATAGGCAATGGTACCAATCTCAATAACACTATGATCAAAAAACTCTGCATGCAGTTCAAGAACAAGCACCATAATTCTTCTCCGTATCGACCGGAGATGAATGGCGCAGGGGAAGCCGTCAATAAGAACATTAAGAAGATTATACAAAAGATGACAGTGACATACAAAGATTGGCATGAGATGTTACCATTTTATCTTCATGGTTATCGCACTTCAGTATGTACATCAACTGGAGTAACCTCGTTCTCTCTAGTCCACAGTATGGAAGCTGTCCTACCTGTCGAAGTTCAGATTCCTTCTCTAAGAATTATGAAATAGGCATATTTAGACGAAAATAAATGGGTTCAGACTAGGTTGGACCAGTTGAATTTGATTGACGAGAAGATGCTTTTCATTGTCTGTCACGATCAGATGTATCAGAAGTGTATGATCAAAGCCTTCAACAAGAAAGTCAAGCATCAGGTATATCAGGCTGGTGACTTTGTAATAAAGTGCATCATTATGCTGCAAGGTGACTCTAGGGGCAAATGGACTCCCACCTACGAAGGGCCATTTGTAATCAAGAAGATATTTTTTGGCGGCACCATGATACTTACCACCATGGACGGTGAATATTTTCCACACCCTGTGAACGCGGACATAGTCAAAAGATACTACGCATGAAAACGACACGCTAGGTTAACTAGCCTAGGAAAAAATAAGGGAATCCCGACAAACCAAAAGGGTTCAGGAAAAAATCAGGGATACATATATAAAAGACTGTACACCCAGCGAGTCGAAAACCTGAAAAGGTATCTTGGGCAAAAAAGGGTATCTCGGTGGACTGAAAACCCAAAAGGGCGGCCCAGGCAAAAATTAGAGATTAAAGTGTACGACTATGTCCCGTTGGATAACTTACAGCCAACTTTATTACCAACGTCAAGTTCGAATGGTGTCGATGAATTCAATCAACTTCTTCCGACAGAAAGGGATGAGATGCTCGAAGACATAGGGGCAATAGTAGAGTTGAAACCCGACGAGATTATTTACACATAGTTATATATTTTGTTTTCAATTTGTACTCTTTTCATTTCACGACGGTTTCCTCTTACTAGGATTTTTGTCTCTTTGTACAACAATCGTAGGTTTATAGGAAAACCATCAATATAAATACAATTAAAAATTCAAATTTTGTTTTACTTTTTCTGTTTTGTTCGCAAAAACGTCCAATGACTAAATTGAATGAACATATGCATATGAATACGATTATAGTTAACAAATATATGCATAAAAACAGGAATAAGTATTTATTCAAGACTCTAGGAGACGGGATAAATTTCATGTCATCCACAAATCCCCACAGGACAACCTCCATGGGATTGTCCCCACAGAGTCATCTTCACAAACTCGACACATTCCCCGCAAGTCTGAAATACCCTAATCATACTCACCAGCAGATTCCCCTAGAGGACAAAGGAGCATGATCTTTTCCCCTGCAATTTCGCCAACCTACTGAGTCCCAATCCTCGCCAGGGAGTATGTCACCAGCACAGTTCACATAAATTCTCTTCCCCAGCTGAGTTTATTTCTCCAACACTATAAAATCCCCTGCATAATTCTCTTCTCCAGCAGGGCTCATTTCCTCAGCAGAATATATTTCTCTAACATGGTTTATTTCCCCAACAAGATACAGTCTCCCCGGCTTGAGTCTATCCCTTTGACTACTACAAATCAGTGACAAAATTCTCTCTCCAGCAAAGGGAAATCCAGACCACTATCCCGAGAGAGTTGCTACGAAATCTAAAACTGGACCAAATATCATTTACCCTTATCCTCCCTAGATGAGTCGACATCCATATTAGAAACTCAGTCTGACAACATCCCAGAAGGTTATCCATCTCTTTTATCCCTAATCATGGTATATAAGAATCAAATTCCCCAACAGAGTTTCCTAAAACAGAAAGTAGGAATTCCTAACAGAGACATTCTAGACAAGATTGAAGATTACACATATTCTTCATCCCCAGAAACAGTCAGGGATTTATTTCCCCCAGTCAGAGATGTTATACAAAGCTACCAATACGCTTCAACGATATTTCACATTCATACATCATTTACAAATATCATAGCATATGCATACGAAACGCATATAACACTCTCTTTTAATTTGAGAACATCATTACAGAATGCATTTCATACATCATGACATTTCATACAACTAACTCTTTATCTTTTCAAGTAAAGTCTATAAACAAACGAATATCATCAACAATTTTCAAACAGGTTGAGATTAATTCCCGAAACAAGACAGTGTAACTATCTATATGACCAGACACATGTTAATTCTTGAAACAAGACAGGGAAACTATATGTGAAAACAATGTAGATCAATTCCCGAAACAGGACGGGGAGACTATCTACATGAACAAGTTGAAGATTAACTCTCGAAACAGGACGGGGAAACTATTTATACAACCGAGCAAAAACTAACTCTTGAAACAGGAAGGGGAAACTACCTTTCTATCTTTATGGCCGGATGAAGATCCATTCCCGAAATTGGATGGGGCGACTATCTTTATCACCAAGTGGTATGAACTCCCGAAACAAGACGAGTTTACCAACAAAAATAGATTGTAGATCAATTCCTGAAACAGGACAGGGCAACTATGTACATGACAAGCATTTCCTTTAGAGCATCATTCTGAAAAGAATTTTCTTCAGAGATTCATTCTGAAAAGAATTTCCCTCAGATAGGGTCGAATAGATCCGTTCTGAAAAGTATTCCTCAGATACAATCAAGCGTAGACTCATTTTGATACTTCTATCAACAATTAATTTGGATAGCATCTATAAGCCCATCTCTGAAGACTCTCTTTCACTTCTCCGAATGGAATCTTTAATCCCATTCAAGAAATATTATCGACCAACAATGTTATCTCCTGCACATGCGAGTGCAAATTTCTGGGCACTTTAGTGTTCAACCATCTTCTACCTTTAAGTCATGAATGGCGGGCATGCCAATCTAACTCATTAGGTTTAAGAAGATTAAATAGGGGCAGCTGTTGTACCCTAAAATTTCCCCTCCCATTTTTTCCAAGACATTCTTCTAGGGTTCTCAAATGCTCAAGGTGGTACAAGAATTGATCAGATAAATTCTCCTCCTAAGCAATGGATTCACAACTAGGGTATTGTATTTCTCAAGGAAGAGTGGGTTTCCAAGGTCTCAAGTGGTTTTCATGGTTCTTAATATGTCCCTAAGAATTCTCATGTCAAATTTCAAGTCTTGCATCACAAGTTTTCTTAGTCAATGGCTCAGATGGCTGAGAATTAACTATATTGGGTGAGAAGTCAACTGTGGTCAACATACAATCAAACCTCAAGATTTTTGATCAACATCAACATTTTGAAGTAATATTCATCATTTGATCATGGGTTGATCATGATTCCTCAAGAAAAGCCCTCAAATCATCAAAAGTCAAAAGTTGCCAAATTAGGGTTTCCTTAGGAGAAGTCAACTGAACTTTGACCAAGCATAACTTTCACATGCTTCATCAACTTTCCCCCCACCAAACATCATTTTGAAGTAAATTCAATTCTCTACAACTTTGTATATCTAAGCTCAAGTCCAAAAAATGCTTCATTTGAGAGATATGAGTTAATACATTACATGTCATTTGAAACGTCAACAAAAAGACACTTTTTGTCAAGGCAACTTACATCAAGATAAAGTCTCCAAATGCAAAAAATGATCAAAAGAGGGATTGTAGAGGACATCTTGAGCTTTCTAAAAAGTCAAGGATCACCTTCAAAAGATGAAAATTTAGAGAGTTAGGACCATTGTAAGTTGGGAAGTTTTGAGCAAATGCATGAAGTTCAAGTGGAGCAAACTTGATATTTTGGGCTATTGGGCTATTATTTCAGAGTCCAAGCGTGTTCTATATCTCATGTGCACCTCAAATATTGTTCATACACCCCTTGACATATTTTTATTTTAAATATTTTAAATATTTTAATTATTTTTTATTTATTCATTAATAATGCAAAATAAATAAGATAAAATATGAGGTTTATTACACAGGCCCAAGCCCACCCTTGGTCTGACCTAATTCCTCTCTATTTATGCCCTTCATTTAGACAAGAATCTTTACACACAAAACCTTGCCTCACAAACTTGTCAAAAAAGATTGAAGAATTTCAAGAAACCTAAAATCATGAAACCCTTATAACAAACCCTTTCACTACAAAACATCCACTCCATTCACTTCCAGCAGGCATATAGAGTAAGTGTGGACCAAATTGGATGGTCCAAAACGTATGAAATCTCATTGCATGACATCTCCGATTTGATAATTTTCATAAATTCATATCTTGATTTTCTGTTTGCTTTAACATGTGCTAGTGTCACTAATGTGTTCAGGAGGTTTGGTAGTGAATGGTAGAACAATAGTGGAGGTCCCATACAATCAGGATCGTGAATCACCATATCTACACCGATTCATGCATTTTTCTTCATAACTCAAAAACCATGGATTTTTAGACTAAAATAATCCTTCCATTGAACTCGCAACCCTCAATTTAAGGGAGTAGGTTGTTTTTGGATTACTTATCTTGGTTATTTTGCAGGTTGGGCAAAAGAAGGTCACCAGAGAAGGAGACTAGAGCTAGGTTTTGTACCCCAATTTTTGCCCCTAAGATCCCCCTATCATCTCATATCAAATTATTCATAACAAGATCACACTAGGGTTTGGTTCTTCTCATTATCTTTAGGTTTGCTCATGAGGAATCACCAAGCACCTTGATTTTTATATTGTGATCATATTTGTTTTGTATTGATTAACTTTTAACTAACAAATGCAATGAATGTTTGCTCTAATTGATGATACTATAGGTGAGGGCACAACACATTTCACTAGATTGATTTATAGGTTCATGAGTTTATTTCCATGCCTTCTTTAACAAAGCTTCATTAAGATTCAAGCTTCATCATTGAAGATGCTTTAAAGAAATATCATGAAAAGGTTTACTATGATTCATAATGCCTCAATTTGTCAAAGAATGTCAAAAGATACAAGGATTGGTTGAAGAAGTTTGACCTAATTGAACAAGTGCTTGATTCCTTGATCACAAGTGCATAGATCTCTCAATTATTAATATTTAGAAGTGGTTTTTGTTGCTATGGGTTCTTATTATCATCCACAACAACTTATATTCACATGGCAAGAATAATTGTGCAAGAAAGTTTGTCAAAATTGAAAGGAGTTTCCATGTCATTTTGGTGCTTTAGGAGCTAGGGTTCTGAACTTCTAAGGGCTATATCTTGCTCATATTTTGATATTTTTGAGTGATTCCAAAGACATGATTCTGTTTAAAGGGTTATCAATTAATAACTTCAAGACTTTCAAGAAAATTTTATGTGGAAGATACTTAATAACTTCAAGGGTTATCAATTAATAACTTCAAGAGTTTCAAGAGTTTCAAGAACTAAAAACATTATATGTCACTTTTGAAGAAAAACTTAGAATTTTTCTAAGTACAAAAAGTCAGCATCTTTTTCTCAACTTTGACTCATCACAACTTTTAGCTCAAACATCCATCTGATATCATTCTTGGCACATTACAAAGATTGTAATTTTTTTTCCAAAAGCTTCAAGAATCATGCCCTAAGATCCCTTGAGTTGCGAACACCATGGATTCAAAGATGGTACCTTGAAACCGAAGTTTCCTTCCAAGTCAAAACTTGAAATTCATAACGTGGCTTCTAAAAACAAAATTAGAACACATTTTTGATTCAAACATGTTTAAAAAAGTTCCCAAAGTTGAATTAAGGATCAAAACACAAGAATTGACTGAGTTTTGATGCACATGGGGTCACACTTTTTTTCATTTTCGAGTTTGATCCAATTTCCCTCCAAACTTCAAATTTCCTCTTATTTCTTTGCACCATTCGTTTCCCTTAAAATAGAGTACCTCACTTCTCCCATTTTCTCAAGCTTGAACAACCGGAATCACCCTACCAAACTCTCTTCTTAACCCACTTTTCTGCAACTTCGAATTTGGTTTTACAGCCTTCCTCAATCCATTTTCTTTGCTAATTCTTCATCCTTGAACTTCGGTGAAGCTAACAGAAGAAGAACCAAGCCCTAAAGCATCCTAAATCGTGTTAGCCAAGTCAAGTTCCAAAGCTCTGAATTTGAACTTCAATAGGTAGATTCCTTCATCAATTCTCTCAAAATTTGTTACTACAATGAAGCTCTCATCATTCTGATACTAGTTGCATCATTTGTTTTCAACTGGAAGTGAGTTTTGGCCATGAATTTTCAAATTCATATTCAACTTTTTCCTTCTAGTTTTTTGCAAATCGATTGAGCTACACCTTAAATAAATTTTTCGCGAGGGTATGTTTGTCTTCGTCTTGATGAGACGAAGCGAATGACATAGTTATGAGCTCCTGATTTTACAGTATGAGAGACCTGCAATTCACGTGGCTGGAGGTTGAAGATGACCAACGTGTCATCTCTCAACCAATGATAAGGCGCCACTTGTTTTTTTTAAAATCTGATTTAATATTTGATCCAGTGGTTTTTTCACTAAGGACCATGATATGCACAGCGCGCCAGATCCCTTGGATCTAATTACTAACGCGTTTTGACATTCATCCAATAATCTATATCTTTTTGTTTTATTTTTTATTTTCTGATTTTTATATTTTAATTGATTTGAACTTCAAAAAACATAGAAAATTCATTTTTGAGTCTAAAATTATGAAAAAATTCACAATAATATTTTTAAATATTCTCTTTCTGATTTTTAGTTTTTCATGATTTTATTTTCAGATTTGATATTTTTTATAATTTTTTCTTTATTTTAATTTGTTTCTAATTGTTTAAGAATACTTTTTGATATTTTTAAATTCTAAATTTTTTTATAAAAATCATTTTCCTTATTTCAGACTTTCTGAAATTTTTCTAGAATTTTATTTTGACTTCTACTCATTTTTGATCTTTTTTCACTTATTTGAGTGATTTTAATTATTTTAAAAAATATTTTTCTGTTTTAAAAAATTACCAAAAATTTTATTAAAATATTTGAGATCATTTCTGACTTTTCTATTGTCTCTTTTAATTTTTCTTTGATACATTGAATATAATTTGCAATTTTACCTTTTTTTTCATTTTAAAAATCACATTTCCTTTTTATTTTATTCATTAAATGCAATTTATTTTTTTAATATATTCTGACTATGTGATTGTTGATCATGAACTTCATTAACATCATTGAATCTTGGGTGTTGAGTTTAATTCCACCAAAATGGATGAATGATTTTAATGATAGTTTGATTTAATTTTTTGATTCAAATGTCTCCCCTCCCTCTTCATCTCATCCTTTTCTTACATGTGCTACATGTTGTTAGAGGATGATCTACATATCATCTCTCAAAACATATGACACATAGATTGCTATTGACCGACCTCAAAATAGGTGCGACTTTTACATAAGTCCACTTACGATTGCTTAACGTAGTGCTAAATTTTGTCCCGATTCGTGAAATGATCATTCGTGGCCCAAATCTGTGTTTGCAAGCCCAAGTATGTTTAATTTGAAACCTTTGATCCAATAACCTTGAGGTTCATTGTTACGAGGCTTTGGTCTTATCAATCCTCTAATGAATCTTCATAGATTTTGGATTTAGGTGAATCATTTAAACACCGTTAATCATTTATTGTTGCCTTGAGAATTTGATATGAATGATATACTTGACAAAAAGCTAATGAAACTTGTTGTTGAGAGGCTTTGAATTTATCAATCTTAAAGAGACCTTGACCTACCTTGAGACTTTGTGACTTCTATTTCTATTTTTCTGGAGATCTTGGGGTTTACCCCGAGATGTTGGGTTGTTTGTTTTCTTTGTGTGTAGGTTATTCTGATTATATGCTTTGTCTGTGATCGAAAATTCATCTGTATACAACCGTTACTCTGCCCAATTTTTGTGAAGACATAATGCATTTGAAGTTTGGTATTCTTAAGAGGTTTAATATATTTTCTTGCTTATTCTCAATCCAAAGGATGGGAATTCTACATTGACTCATTTTGTCAAAGTTTTAGCTTCTTGTTGGTTAGACGATTATTTTCCCTAGCTTTTACCTTATGCTTTAGGATAGCCCCTTCATCTCCTCCCATCTTCTTTAATTTCAAAAATCTTCTCCCTCATTTTCAAAACTATTCTTGTTTTCCAAACTTGAACCGCTTTCACAATAAACTTGGACTTAGGTCCATGCATTTTCAAAAATATTTTCTTAATCAAACTTTAAATAACTTAATCATGCTTTGACATTTTTGTGAGAAGACTAAAAGTCAATCAATCTTATTCAAACCATTTTTCCATTTTGGCTTTTTACTTAATGTGATACGGTGGGAGAACTGACTTGAAGGTTTTTCGTTTGATCGCAAATGTTGCGGTTAGCAAGAGTCGCCACCGACTTTTCTTTTATCCAAAAGGAAAGGTGAAAAAGCACAGGAAAGACCTTTGAGATTGTTTCTTGAGTTCGGGGGGTAAATTATGAAAAGGGAAGGTATTAGCACCCTTTTCATCCAAGGTTTTCCATGGGCTCTTAGTTACTTGCTAGATCACTTGCTTTTTGTTTGAAATTGTGCTTTGTGTGGTTTTTTGAAAGTATTTTGTAAATAGGCCATTGTTTAGGCAATCTTTGTAATGATTCTCGTTCGTAAGAATGTATACAAAAGATGTTGATCTTTTGGAAAATGTTTTCAAATTTGTAAGATATTTGGAAATGTGTGTGATTGTTTTGAAAATAGCAAGGATGTTTTTTTTTTGTTTTGAAATGGAGCAAGTAATTAGGAGCAATCTACCTACTCAAATGTATTTCTTGTTCATTTTGTTTTCCTTTGACATTGTTGTCTTACCATTGATTTGGTAAGCAACCCTATCTTTGGATGTAAACGGGACGGGCGTGGGTCATCGTATAACCATGATTAGCAATGTAGCAAGGTATCTTAGCATTCTTTTTGAGGGACTAAGATCATTTGTAAGGCAACTTTGATAGCGTCATTGAGGGACTATGATCTTGTATTTGCTTGTTTTTGCTAAGATACCTCACATGCGTAATATGACCATTTTTGTATAAGGCAACCAAGTGGAATAACCCTAGGGGTGCTTGTGTGAAAGTGTCTTGTTTTCATGCTTGTTTATCTTGAATTAGGGTTATCTACTTGTTGGTTTTATCTTTCCATACAAACCCTAATTACTAAAATTATATGAAAGCGATAAATTTCGGAAAGTAAAATTACTATGCTATTACATCACTTGGGGACGGGGGATATAAATTTACAAATGGGGATGACAAATAAAGTAAACCCTAATTACTATTACAAGGCTTTGACAATTACATGATTTACAATGCAAAAATAGTAGAATATGCAAGAAGATGTAAAGGGAGAGAAATTGTTTTTTAGGGTTTTTTATAGGAAAGGTTTTGTAATTAATTTCATTGAAGAAAAACCTAAGTCTATGTTAACTTTAAATAAAAAACTAATTGTTTAGGAAAATGTTTTTGAGGTTTCATTTGAAAAAAAAGGTTTTATAAAGTTAGGTCATTTCCAAGCAATGCAATATGTTTAAAATAAGCTAAAAAAATCTCAAAAATCCAGAAAATTGGTGCCTGAGCTGCCACGGGCCGTGTCAGTGTACACGGGCAACCCTGTCAGGACCTGTCCATAACTTTTCTGCATTTTTTGGTTCCAACCAATATGACAGGGCCGTTTCACGTGACACGGGCGCCCGTGTCAGCCCATGTCCATCTTTTTTCTACTCGTGTACGCACCAGTAACATTGACACGGGCCGTGCCGTGTAACACGGGAACCCGTGTCAGCTTCTGTCCCTACTTTTTACTATGTTTTTCAACCCAACTAAGCTGACACGGGCCGTGTCGTGTGACACGGGCACCCGCGTCAGCCTCTGGTCTGGCCTTTTGTTAGTTTTTTCTCTTTGATCTGTCTTGTTATATCTTTTGAGGCAAATGCAAATGATGTATGAACAATGATATCACAGTTTGAGAAAGTTTACCTCTCGAAGCGGAAGCTTTAGAACATGTACGGATGTTTTCGGGTGCAAAGTAGTGATTGATCGAGCTCCTTTGAACCTTCTTGAAGTAGCTCCAGCCTTCTTATTATGCTGAAAATGGTTGAACTGCTCCAACCGAGTCAAGTTGCAATGTATATTTTTTGAGTTTAGAAGATGGTGGTAATGATGTTACAAAAGTTATTCTTATGTTTGAACAACTTCTATATGGTGTATATGAAGTGTTTGGATGGTTTGTTTGGAGAAAACTTGCAAGGTATGAGATTCAAAGATTTGGACTTCAAAGCTCAAAAATGGAGGTTTTGTGTACAAATCTGGTTTTTGACAGCAAAAATGATTTTGAGTGTTAGTTTCCCCTCCTATTTTTCTGGCCCCTTTCTCTTGTGATTGGCCTCTCTATTTATAGAGAAGGTTTAAGACTTGAACAAACTCATATTTTGGATCACATGTTATGGCTAGGTTAGATTGTACATGAAGCAAGCTTGAAGAACATGTTTCCAATGCTTGTACCAAGCTATCTAAAGTGGTTGATCACTTTAAACATGTTTGTTCTGACTTGTAGAAGTTGAGTGTGATTAGAACAACAAGTTAGAGGCTCAAGAAATTGAATTTATGATTAAAGTGAACTTTGCAAGAATGGCAATGGTGCCTTTGTGCCAAAAATGGATAGATGCAATGGAAAATACTTGAAACACTTGGATAATGGTTTAATAAATTGTGTAATCATCTAATTATGGATAGATTTACAAGTCAAGAGGCCTGCAAAGTGAAGATTAAGCAGCATGGCTAAGATTTTGGTTCCTTGTTCATCACAAATCTGCCTTGTAAATCAAGAATGAATGTCCAACTTCAGATCCTTGAATCTCCTAGCTCAAATATGATAAATTCATGCTCTTGGATGTTTTAGAAATCTTGAAACACCCTCTACAACTTTCATGTTGACCACTTTTTCTAAATAAAACTGGAACTTGATGAAAATTGGCCAAGAAGTTGGCATAAAAACCTGACCAAAGTTGCTAAAAATTTCTCAAAGTGTTTATTCAAAAATGCCATGACTTCATGAATTTATAACTCAAAATCCAAGCATTTCTAGAAAAATCCCTGCCCTACAAAGTTTTAGATCTCATTGAGATCTACAACTTTCATGTTGGAAAATTTCCTTGAATCACCTTGCATCATGATGAAAAGTTGGTATGAAGAAATGAAATTATCATGTATAAAAAACACTTAGAAAAATTTCTAAGTCTTGAAGAGTTTGAATTTTCACATTGAATTTTGAAATTCTTGATTTCTTGATGATCAAGTTTCATATTTTTGAATGTCTTGATGAATTTTTATCTTTGACACTTGATTTTGGCCAAAAAGTCAAAGTTTGACTTTTCAATTTACAATTGACTTTTGATCAGTTGACTGAAAATCAACTATCAATCAATTGATCTTTGAGAAATGTTTTGAGTCATGCCATTAGGTCAAAATGATGCAATTGAACTCTTGAGATCATGCCTCAAAAAAATTAACCATTTGCTAGGTTAAAAATAAAAAATTGCCCTTTCTCAGTCAAAACCCTAATTTTGACCATTTTGCCCTTTTGATGATTTGATCAAATTTCTTGAAGAATTGTGGTCCAAACTTGATCAAATGATACATATGAGTTTATAATGTTAATGTGGATAAAAAATTATGAGGTTTGACTGTAAATTGGCCACAATTGACTTTTCCCCAAATATAGTTGATTTTTAGGTCAACTACTCAATTGACTGAGCAAAAATGTGATCCAAGGCTTGAAACTTAACATGAGTAATCTTGGGGGTCCATAATGATCAATGAAAGTCATATGAGGCATTAGAAGTTAAATTATCCTTGTGCAATCTCAAACCCTAATTTCAGTCATCAGTGCTTAAGGAGGTGTCTTGAGCTGACCAACCCTAGTGCAACCTTGAGCCAAAGGAGATCTTGTGAGCAAATTCTTGATAAATGAGAGGGAAAATTTTGGGGTACAACAGCTTCCCCTGTTCAATCTTCTTAAGCCTGAAGATTTAGATTGGCGAGTTTTGCCATTCGTGACTCGAAGGTGGAAGATGATTGGACATTAGAGTGCCCAGAAATTTGCACTCGGTGATGTGATAGTTAATGGTATTGGGAATGTGCATAAAGATTCCATTCAAAAATGATTGCGGAGAGATGAATCTGAATAAGTATCAGGATGGCATCCGTGTCCGGAGCGTATCTGAACTGTATCTGAAAGTTGAATCTGAATGAGTATCAGGATGACATCCGTATCTGGAGCGTATCTAAACTGTATCTGAAAGTTGAATCTTAATGTGTATCAGGATGGCATCTGTATATGGAGCGTATGTGACCTATATCTGAAAGTTGAATCTGAATGAGTATCAGGATGGCATCCGTATTTGGAGCGTATCTGAACTGTATCTGAGAGCTGAATCTGAATGAGTATCAGGATGGCATCCGTATCTAGAGCGTATCTGAACTGTATCTGAGAGCTGAATATGAATGGGTATCAGGACGGCATCCGTGTCTGGAGCGTATCTGAATTGTATCTGAATTGTATCTGAAAGTTGAATCTGAATGAGTATCAGGATGGCATCCGTATCTGGAGCGTATCTGAACTGTATCTGAGAGCTGAATCTGAATGAGTATCAGGATGGCATCCATGTTTGCAACGTATCTGAACTGTATCTGAAAGTTGAATTTGTATCTGTATCTAAAAGTTGAATCTGAATGAGTATCAGGATGGCATCCGTATCTGGAGCGTATCTAAACTATATCTGAAATCTGAATCTGAATGAGTATCAGGATGGCATCCGTATCTGGAGCGTATCTGAACTGTATCTGAAAAGCCTTTGAACATTGTTAATGGTAGCTATTTATTAACCTTATCCTGAAAAGGGTAAAATGTTAGCTAATATGCAATGTCATGTTGTATGAAATGCATGGTATAATGAGATTGTGATACATGCATTCATGTCATCGATGTTTATGATATATGGATGGATGTATGTGTATGTGAGCTAATATGCTGCACTGCTTGTTGGATTGGGGAAAATAAATCCTCGATTGCTTCTGAGGATACGTATTGCAAGTCTTCATGTTTTGAAGTGTTGATGAATTTCCACTTAGAGAAATAAACTTCGTTGTAAGGGAAACGCCGCGTGGTGCTCGTGAAATCCTGTTGGGAATTCTGAGAAATTTGGATAACTTCTACTTGGGATTGATAATTAGAAGCTTTGTTCCGCTGAGGATTAAGCTGTACACCACGAGGGATTTTTATGGAAAATAACTTAGAGAGATTTCCCTATCTCTTAAAGCCATCAGTGATTGTCTTTTATTTTATTTATTTGTAAACAGTAATTATGTTCAAATGCATATGTTCAACAATGAATCATTGGACATTTTAGTAAACAAAACACAAGCGTAAATAAAAATAGATAGTTTTTGCACTTTCAAAGAGATATCTTTGTATTGACTTTGAGTAAGTATTTTGTACAATGAGACAAATATTCTAGTAAGAGAATACTGTCGTAAAAAATGAAAATTTTGATACAAAGAAAAGATAGCTATGTGCAATAATCTCATGGGGTTCCCATTCTGCTATAGCCTTTGTATCTCTGAGCATCTTGTCTATTTGTTGCCTCCTTCGAATATGATTAAATTGGTCAGAACCTCTCAGTTTGCACGTTGTCCGTAAGGTGATCCAACGGGACATAGTCATACGCTTTAATTCACTAACTTTTGCCTGGACCTCCCTTTCGGGTTTTCAGTCCACCGGGAAACCCTTTTTTTCCCAAGTCGCCCTTTCGAGTTTTCAACTTGCTGGGTGTACAGATTGTTCTGTTTTATCCCTAATTTTTGCTCGAACCTTTTTGATTCGCCGGGATGCCCTTGTTTTTCCTACGTGTGTCAACCTAGCGAGTCTCTTATGCATAGTATCTTTTGACTATGTCTGCGTTCGCAGGGTGCGAAAGGTTGCCATCATTCATGGGGGTTAATATCATTGCTCCACCAGAGAAAATGTTCTTGATTACAAATGGTCCTTCGTATGTAGGAGTCCATTTACCCCTGGGATCACCTTGCGGTAGTATGATACGTTTGATCACAAGATCCCCAACTTGATACACTTGGCGTCTGACCTTTTTGTTGAAAGCCTTGATCATCTGTTTTTGATACATTTGACCATGACAGACAACAATAAGCCTTTTCTCATCAATCAAGTTTAGTTGATCAAGTCGATTCTGGATCCAATCGTCTTCATTCAGCCCTGCATCCTTCATAATTCTTAGAGAGGGGATATGGACCTCAATAGGCAAGACAACCTCCATGCCGTATACCAGAGAATAGGGTGTTGCCCCGATCAATGTTTGAGCTGTAGTACGATACCCGTGGAGAGCGAATGGTAACATCTCATGCCAATCTTTTTATGTGACTGTCATTTTATTTATGATCTTTTTAATGTTCTTATTTGCGGCTTCGACAACACCATTCATCTTCGGCCGGTAAGGGGAAGAATTGTGGTGCTGGATCTTGAATTTCTCACACAAGGCGGTGATCATAGTATTGTTCAAGTTCGTACCATTGTCTGTAATGATCCTCTCCGGGATACCGTATCGGCAGATGAGGTTCTGCTTGATGAACCGGGCGATAGCATTCTTGGTAACAGAAGCGAAAAAAGCTACCTCCACCCACTTTGTAAAATAGTCAATGGCCACTAAGATGAAGCGGTGTCCATTGGAGGCTGTTGGCTTGATTTGCCCAATCATATCAATTCCCCACATAGCAAAGGGCCAAGGAGCCGTCAAGACATTCAGAGGAACCGGAGGTACGTGCACCTTGTCAGCATAAATCTGACACTTATGGCAGGTTCGAGAGTGTTGATAGCAATCTGCTTCCATGGTAGACCAATAATAGCCTGCCTGTAGGATTTTCTTCTCCATCGTATGTCCACTGGAATGGGTGCCAAAAGTGCCTTCATGTAACTCAGCCATGATCCTTTCAACTTCAACCTTGTCTACACACCGAAGTAACACAAAATCCTGGTTGAGTTTGTAAAGAATGCCATTACTAAGGAAGAATTTAGCAGAGAATCTCCTTAAGAACTTCTTATCATTGACTGAAGCTCCTTCTGGATATTCTTGAGTCTCGAGATACCTCTTGACTTCGTGAAACCAAGGCTGGTCCACTACTTCTTCAATATTAATCTCGTGACATTGTGTTGGTTCGTCCATTCGTTCAATGGTGATCTGGGGAGCCTCGTTATCCCATTTAAGTTTAAACATAGATGACATCGTGGCTAGTGCGTCTGCTAGCTGATTTTCTTTTCGCGGGAAATGCTCGAAGGTAATCTTTTCAAAGTGTGGGAGCAATGTCAAAACATGTTCTTTATAAGGGATAAGGTTAGGGTGTTTGGTGTCCCATTCCCCTTTGATCTGGCTGATAACCAAAGCTGAATCTCCGAATACATTCAAAGATTTGATCCCCAAGTCTATGGCAACTTTGAGACCAAAGATGCACGCTTCGTATTCCGCCATGTTATTTGTACAATTGAAGCAGAGTCTTGCTGTAAAAGGAGTGTGACATCCTTCAGGAGATATGAGTACAACACCAATACCATTGCCGAGTGCGTTAAATGCCCCATCAAAAACCAGGGTCCATCGGGATCCTTGTTCAGGTCCGTCATATGGCCTGAATTCTTCCCAGTTGTTTAGCATCATGATGTCTTCATCTGGGAATTCGAACTTCATGGACTGGTAGTCTTCCACAACTTGGTGAGCAAGGTGATCAGCTAGTACACTTCCCTTCATTGCTTTCTGGGTAGTATATTGTATGTCATATTCTGTCAGGATCATCTACCATCTTGCTATTCTCCCAGAGAGAGCAGGTTTCTCGAAGATGTATTTTATTGGATCCATTTTAGATATCAACAAGGTAGTATGAGTCAGCATATACTGTCTTAGCCGGCGAGCAGCCCATGCCAGAGCGCAACAAGTTTTCTCGAGCAATGAATATCTTGTTTCACAGTCGGTAAATTTTTTGCTCACGTAATAAATAGCGTGCTCTTTTCGGCCAGACTCGTCATGCTGCCCCAACACACACCCCATCGAATTTTCTAAAACAATTAGATACATGATCAATGGTCTTCCCTCGACTGGTGGCATCAAAACAGGAGGCTCTTGCAGGTACTCTTTGATCTCGTCGAAAGCAGTTTGGCATTCGTCATTCCATTTGACTACTTGATCTTTGTTCAGTAACTTGAAGATTGGTTCACAAGTAGCTGTCAGGTGAGAAATGAATCTGACAATGTAGTTTAAACGTCCCAAGAATCCTCTGACTTCCTTCTCGGTGCGAGGAGCAGGCATCTCTTTTATCACTTTCACCTTGGTAGGATCTACCTCAATACCTTTATTGCTGACGACAAAGCCTAGAAGTTTACCAGACCTTACTCCAAACGTGCATTTATTGGGGTTCAACCTCAGCTTGTACTTCTTTAGTCTCTCAAACAGTTTTTGTAGATGA
Source organism: Vicia faba (assembly GCA_948472305.1). Classification (NCBI taxonomy): domain Eukaryota; kingdom Viridiplantae; phylum Streptophyta; class Magnoliopsida; order Fabales; family Fabaceae; genus Vicia; species Vicia faba. The sequence goes on along the minus strand of CATIWC010001003.1, from coordinate 35,350 downwards.
TAAAGATGCTCTTCTTCTGTTTGAGATCTAGCTATCATGTCATCCACATAGACCTCTATTTCGTGATGTATCATGTCGTGAAATAGAGCTACCATGGTACGCTGATAAGTTGCCCTTGCATTCTTTAGTCCGAATGGCATAACCTTGTAGCAGAATATGCCCCAATGGGTGACAAAGGTTGTCTTCTCCATGTCCTCAGGCGCCATTTTGATTTGGTTGTAACCTTAGAAACCGTCCATGAAGGAAAACACTTTTGGTTGTGCCGTATTGTCAACTAGGATGTCAATATGGGGAAATGGGAAATCATCCTTAGGTTTTGCCCTATTCAAATCTTTGTAGTCCATGCACATTCGTACCTTGTCGTCTTTTTTGGGCACGAAAACAACATTGGAAACTGTTGTACCCCAAAATTTGCCCTCCCATTCCATCAACATTTTCTCATCACAAGACTCTTTGAACTCAAGATCAAGCTAGGGTTTGCTCTGCTCAAGATACCTCCTTGCACTGTTGACCTAAATTAGGGTTTGAGTTTGCACAGGGATATTTTGACCTACAATGCCCAAAATGACTTCCATACTTCATGTTGGACTCATAAGTTTGTCCATACCAAGTTTCAAGCCTTGATTCCAATTTTTGCCCAGTCAATTGGACAAATGACCTAGAAATCAGCTGTATTGGGGAAAAAGTCAACTGTGGCCGATTGATAGTCAAACCTCATGAATTTTGACCCACATCAACATAATGAACTCATATGAATCATTTGATCAAGTTTGGATCACAATTCCACAAGAAATTTGATCAGATCACCAAAAGGGCAAAATGGTCATTTTTAGGGTTTTGACTGTACAAAGGCAATTTTTGACTGTTTGACCTAACTGTTGTACCCCAAAATTTTCCCTCCCATATTCTTCAAGATTTGCCAAGATCAAGCTTCAAAATCTCTCAAGGGTTGCACAGTCCAATGGCCTCCTAACACAGTCAAAAATTAGGGTTTTGGTTCTTGCAAAGAAATTGAGGTTTTCAAGGGTCCAATCAAGTCCCATGTGCCCATATACATTGTCAAGCATCCATATGTCAAGGTTCAAGACTCACAGCATCAAATTGGACAGTCAAAAACCCTAAATGCTCCACAGTCAACTGCAGGGGCAAAATGGTCATTTGACAGTCAAAAGTCAAATTTTTTGGTCAACATCTTCTTTTGAAGCCACAATCATCATTTGATCAATTCTTGATCATGATTCCTCAAGCATGACTCAAAAAGTCTCAAGATGCAAAAGTTTCTATTTTTGGACAGCTGAAAAGTCAACTGCAAATTGACCAAGACATAACTTCCTCATGGTTTATCAGAAAAATTCCATCCAATGCTCATTTTGAAGAGAATGACATTTCCTACAACTCATCTTCACACTCCAAGTCCAAGAAATTCTCTCACAAAATGTTATCAATTTCAACATTATAGGTCATTTTCAAAAGTCAACAAAAAGGCACTTTAAGTCAAAGACCATAACTTGAGATTGGTAAATCAAAATGACATGGGACCAAAGGCATTGGTTAGAGGACTTCAAGACCTTTCCAAAATGTCCAAGAACATGATCATAAATTCAAAATTGAGCAAGATATGCATTGGAGAAGTTGGGAAATATTTGGGAACTTTCAAAAGTCAACTTTGCCTAAAACACTTCAAATTTGCTAATGGGCCTCAAATTCTTCTTTGAATCATTACTCAAAGCCTATGCACGACCCATTGAGCTCAAAATAATTTATTTTTTTTATTTTTAATTAATTAATTGAATTTATATTTATATTAATTCATTTAATTAGTTTTTATTATGAGAAAATTCAAAGATATGATTTTGTAGATCTTTTTATGCAGCAAATCATATCAGGGCAAGCTGGCCAAGTCGTTTCACATTCAAAAAAGGAAAATCATCCATAATTGGCAAAGGTTTCAATGAAAAAAGATTTAAAAATATATGGTGAAAATAAAAGATTTTCAAATCATAAATTCATGGATCCATGGGCTTGTTTTTGACCTAGAATCATTCACATACATATGCACAAGGAAACCCTACTGAGGCATACACGAAAAAGCTGCTGAAAGCTCAGAACAAAATTGCAAATTTTCAACAAAAACTTGGAAACTGATTTCATAGTTGGAGGACGTTTCAAAGCCTAAAAAGGATTCTAACACGTTGCTGGACCTTCCAGGAGTCTATTGCAATCAAGAACAAGCTTCTACACCCAAGGAAACGGTAGAACCGAATCACGTTTTTCACAAATATTTCCATAATCGAATTCTACTTTCTATGCATCATTCATGTGTTTTGATTATTGATTTATGCTACTAACATCTCCCTGAAACTTTTGGTATAGTTTAATTGTCCTAAAACTGCTTGTATCAAAATCTGCCATGGACGCCATCTAGGGTTTCAGAGCTTCAATATTAGGGGTTTCCACATACTGTAAAATTGGACCACCAAAACTGTATGGATGAATTCGTTGCATCAAGACGAAACTATTAAGACCATCGCGCCCTTTTTATATTGAGTGTATGCCTAATCGCTATTTTCATATTTCCAGTTTGTGGGGGTTTAAAACCCCCGCTATTTGCTCTTTTTTTTGTTTCAGAACAGATGAAGAAGATGATGCGTGGATGGACGTGAGTGGTGGATTCAAATATGTGGCGCGCGCTTTTGCATTCTCAGCATAATTATTGCTTTACGTATATTATTTTCAGTAGTTATTACATTAACAAATGTGCATCATGGCTCAGATGGCTGGCAACGTGTCCTGCAAACGCTGGGACCTGGGTTCGATTCCCAGGTCCCCCCATATACTTGATGATTTTTGTTTTAACACATTCCTATGCAGCGCTCACTCAATGGCTCACCATACACACTCACGCTTAGGCCTGCCAAGTGGACATGAGATCAATCCAGTGGCCACAGAAGGAGGTCTATCATACGCCTGGGTCAACCAACGTGCACATGATCCCTGAAAAGTCAGCAAGGCCTTTGTTCTAATGGGCCAGAATTCCACAAACACCTCCATTTGGGCCTGATACCCCCCCTTGGTTTGCATATTTGTTTTCTTTTCTTTTCTAATTATAATTCTTTTCAATTGTTTTTTTTAATTGTTTCTATTAATTCACCATTAATTAATTTTCATAATAAAAAATCAGAAACCGAAAAATGTTTTATATTTAATTATTATTAATTTCACCACTAACATATTTTTGTAAATAAACTCTAACAATTAACTTAGTTAATTTAGGTTTTAATTTTAACACTTTTTCTTAATAAATAAAAAATATGTAGAATTAGGTTTTGACATTTTCATCTTTTTCTTAATTAATTATTTTCATCATTATTTATTATTATTACTATTATTTTGTAAATAATTATGTAAATTAATTAATTAGTAAATTAGGTCAACTTTGACATTTTCTTTAATAATTAAAATAATCTAGATGTAGGGTTTCCTTTTAATTCTTTTTCTTTATTTCATTAAACACCAAAAAAACATAAAAAACATTTTCTTTAATTAAACAATAATTAGGTCCTAATTTCAATTTAATTTCAAGCAAAGGGTCCAACACCCTCGGACGTTCAATTTAATTCTTTTGCGCATTATTTTCTTTCGATTATTATGTAACTGTTTCTCATATGTAATAGTAATTAGGTTTATCTTTCCGTCTTTACTTTCCGCATCTTTATCAAAAACGGGTCTTTGTACTTTGGCGATGTATAGACCCGCGCCTTGTAATAGCGTAGCTTTTATCTTTCCATCTTTTAATTTTCCGCACCCTTAAATTCTAAATTGCATGAAAGAATGTATGGTAATTAAAAACAAACGTAGCTCACAATGCCATGATCAAAGACAAATATAACATGAAAACAACACATAAATGCACACACCACTTCTAGGGTACGGCTCACTCGTTGCCTTCGAAACGTGGTCGTGAAGTATAGGACGTTTTAGCAGTCGCTCTGATGTCCAAAGATTCGGTTGCCTCGAAACAGTTGCCTCGGATTAAAAAGGATCTAGGACATTAGAGTTACTTCTAAGGTGTCCTACTATTGCTTTGGTGACCACAATGTCCCTTAACTCGAATTGACCCGAACACCTCCAACGGTGGTGCTACCTACCTCTCAATGGTGGGATGGCACTACCTTAAGGACTTTTACACAGCCTAATTCCTTAGGGTGGGTAGACAACTCATAGGTACTTGCTCTCTTCAAAAAAACAAACAAAACAATCTTTTCAAACTGACACTTTCTAAAATATTTCAAAACAAACGCTTCACAACACTCTTGAGGACTGATACAAGAGTCGAATTGAAGTTTTCAATGAAACTTTTTCAAACCCACTCACATTTTGAAAAGCAGACAAACATTTTGAAAACATAAGAGCAAGTATCTAAGAGCCCATGGATAACCATGGATAGAAAGGGTGCTAATACCTTCCCTTTCTATAAATCTACCTCTCGAACCGAGAAACATTCTCGAAAAGGAATTTTGCTGTGCTTTTGTCCTGTCCATGTTGGAAAAAATAAAAGACGGTGGCGACTCTTGCTTCCGCGACATTTCGCGATCCAGCTTTAAACAGTCAGTTCTATTTCCACCGATCGCAGAATTGGCGACTCTGCTGGGGAAATTTTTTAAAGTGAGGTGTACCTTAGGATAGATCATACTTATGTTTTCAATTGCCTGATTTGTGTGCTTTAATATTGTGGGCCTGTCTTGGGAGTTCTATAGAACCTAACCTGGATCTGGGGGATACCTTCTTAGAAAGTAGCAACAAGACTGTGAGGGAACTGTGCGGGGTATACCGACACGGTTGAAGCAGTCTGCTACGTTGATGTGGCACTTTGGTGAGTACCGGTAACCCTTGAGTCAGTCAAGGAGAGTACGGGGCCGTCGCGTGGTGTCGTGAAGCATCAATTGACCTTAGGAACCTTAATTGAACCATCCTGGCCTCTTTAGGGGTAGTGAGATAACTGACTTTGGTGCAGTTCGAGGTTGGTTGATACTCGATACTACACTCATTGAGGGTTGTTTTCTTGGGATATTTTGGTCGCCAGTCAGTGGCTAAATCAAAACAATGAACACAGAAAGCAACCCTATGATATTGAGCTCCTTAGAACCCGGTTACTTTTGATAGGACAGGTTTGAGCCCACCAACTTCAAGAGGGTAGTACCCTAAACTTCATGTTGGCCTAAACTCTAAGGGCTCTCTGTGTGACTTGTGTGCCTTCATACTTGACTACTTGCATGCTTGTTACCTGACATTTGAGTTTCTTGCAGGTTTTGTTTACAGTCCTTGATCGGGACTTATAACAGGGTTTACCTACATTATTCCACGCATAGCATAACATCATGCCATCATACCATTGCATACATCCTGCATAAGGACTAATCCATTTCAAGGATCTCAAGGGCTTGTGATGCAGGTCATAATGAGCCAAATGTCTAGCAAGGGGAAAAAGGGGATTTCTTTTCCTCTAGCCAAGGTTGATAACTTGAGTCAGGGGCTATGACCCACTCGATATGGTGAGCCTTGACTCTTGAAGAAGGACTCTCAACAATATGCAGTGCCTTCCATCAAGCTACAAAACGCGGATTCTAACAAATCTTTCTTGTTTACCCCACGAGATTCTTGAAAACATTGCATGCATACATAACATTGCATCACAGGTACCCTTTTTGACAGGACACTTACCTTCTTCGCTGTTTATTTCAGCAGTCATCATGAATCCTGAATCATCCAATGAACAAGCTATCAAGGCCCTCCAGGCCCAGAATGCCCAGTTCCAGGAGTTGGTTATGAACCTAGCCCAGGGTCAACAAGAATTGAAGACTCTGCTTATGAAGAAGAAGAAGAGGACTGTGCTGTTCAACCCTAGACGCAGATCTGGGATTGGACCACAAAATGAGTCTGATCAGGCTACTCCATCTGTAGGGAAAGACAGTCCCCAAGAAAGAGAGGTTCCTAGTCCCGTGGTCTCCGACAACGAGACAGATTATAATGAGGAACAATACCCTCCGGCTGAGGATAAGTACAAGCAACTAGAGGACCGTCTGAGTGCCATGGAGATTCAACAAGTGCCTGGGTTGGATTTCAGAGATCTGGGTTTATCTTCTGGGGTGGTGATCCCACACAAATTCAAGGCACCGTCTTTTGCGAAGTATGGTGGGGCATCCTACCCCAAGCTACATCTCAGGTCTTATGTGCGGAAGATTCAGCCGTATGCTGTTGACAAGAATCTATGGATCCATTTCTTCCAGGAAAGTCTTTCAGGGACTCAACTCGAATGGTTCTATCAACTAGAAGGAGCCAGCATTCGTAACTGGGAAGACTTGGCTACTGCGTTCTACAAGCAGTATCAGTATAATGCCGACCTCGCTCCTACACGTACCCAACTCCAGGGTATGTCACTGGGGACGGGTGAAGGTTTTAAGGAGTACGCCCAAAAGTGGAGAGACCTCGCTGGAAGGGTGCAGCCACCTCTAACTGACTGTGAGCTCGTTGACATGTTCTTGGGGACCCTGTCTGGTCCGTTCTTCAACCATCTGATTGGGAATTCTTCTGCCTGGTTCACAGATCTGATCTTAACTGGTGAGAGGATAGAAGCTGGTATCAAAAGTGGGAAGATCCAAGAAGCTACACCTGCTGATACTCATAAAAAGCCTTATGCGGGGAAGAAGGAGTCCAATGCTGTGTACAGTCATCAGACGAGTCGTCATGACCAACACATAGGGGAAGTCATGATCTCTGGTTCTACACCACGCCGACAACAGCAAAGGGGAAATCAGCGAAGGCCAGACGAGCCTAAAAGACAGTTCACTAACATCAACATGCCCTTGTCACAAGCATTGCAGCACATGTTGAAGATGAACCTGATTGCGGTGATCAACCCTCCTGCAAATCTAAAGACTTCTTCTCCAAGCTACAACCCAGATGCGAGGTGTGCTTATCATTCTGGTAGCCCGGGGCACGATACTGAGGACTGTTGGGCACTGAAGTACAAGATCCAGAATATGATCGATGCTAAGGAGATCGAATTCGAGCCTGCCGAGACTCCCAACGTGGTCACTGCTCCCTTGCCAAAACATGGCTAGGATTGAGAGACTCTTGTTTCATTTAAATTCTGATATTGTATTTCTATGCTTATTCAAACAATAATCATGTCAAACTCTATTATTTCATTAATGCATTACACGTGTCTGTTTTGAAGTAATTATGTTTACCATGCTTAATATTGCTTTTATTTTTGATGTTCAACTCTCAATTAATAATTCTAAGCCTCTTGAGGGAGGATGACGAAAACGATACCACAATCTACAGTATGCTTTTGAACAGACCCCGCTGATGAGGTACATGCATTGTTTCAATTCCTAAACACTGGAGTTATAAGGAAGATAATCCCTCGTCAACCCCTCTGAGCCAAAGAAGTAGGAGTTTTTCTTTTCGAAAATTAAAACCCTTAATCATAACCTGGGTCAGGGTAGTTCTCTCAGTTGATCTAGGTGCACAACGAATGACACCAAAGGAGTCCTTCCAAAAACAAAAGACAGTGATGGTTCCGAATAATCATAACGACAGGCAGTCATGATCTATCAAAATAAAAAAGCCCAAAAAGTAAAAACCTATGAAGGAGACTTACAAAACTGGGGCATCCCGCTGATTGTAATCACAAAAGAAACAGTTCAGGCAAAAAACAGGGATAATAATAAAAAAAAAGAGGTCCTACAAACCCTCAACAAAAAAGACTTGACTGCCTATTCAAAACTGTCAACATCCGAACCAATCACTGGTATATCAAAGCAAAAGACCCAAACAAGGTCTAACGCACGATCAGCTGAGTTTAGGTTTGAAGAACATCACGAAGAGCGGGTGGGTACAAATAACTTTGAGCCTTTATCCTTTGTTTCTTAAACCATGAACCAGGCCACGTTACAACCCTTAAAAGTCCTAGCTGAAGCATGGGTTAGTTCGAAAGCACACTGTTACAAAAGGTATCCTGACTCCTATAGGGCTCGCCGGTAAAATCCTGAGTTGACATCACATTTTCCAAAATTCACTTGTTTTATTGAAAAATGCATTTTCAAAAAAACTTCAAGACAGACATAAGCTTTGCATTTTGAAAATAACATTGCTTGCATATGACTATTTGTTTGAACAACATAGAAGTTCGCACGACGAATGTCTAATGAACAAAAGCACCTCCAATCAAGGGGCAGGGCATGATCATTGTCCGTCATCTGGGGCAGTTAAGTCAAGATTCAAGGAATCTCTCAAGATGCCAAATAGCCTGGGGCAAATCTCCGCCTGAATCACTTGGGGCATTGGACGTGACTTCCAGCAACGCATCTTGCACGATCAAACAAACATCCTCTGGTAGCACAACATTACTGACAGGGGCATCTCCCTACATTCCGAGAGCACAGACATAGTCGAAAAAAATACTACGCACAATCAAAGACCCGCTAGGTTGACACACCTAGGCAAAAATAAGGGCTTCCCGGCGAACCAAAGGGGTTCGGGCAAAAATAAGGGATGAAAATGAAAAAAATCCGTACACCCGGCAAGTCGAAAACCTAAAAAGGCGGCTCGGGCAAAAATGGGTATCCCGGTGGACTGAAAACCCGAAAGGGCAGCCCAGGCAAAAGTTAGGGATCAAAGCGTACGACTATGTTCCGACATCTCGTCACTTGCCTACCAGCAGAAGATTTGTCAATCGGCAGGCATCAAACACCTCATAGGCCTTCTTCTCCCATCAGAAACAGGGGCAATAATGAGTTGTCTAAGCGATCTAGTTGCTCTGTCCACCAAGGTACCAAGGTAAGTTCGGCTGAAGAATGTAACTAAGATACCCTAATTCCCCACAGAGCGAGATAAAGTTCAACAATACTCTTCCCCGAGAAGGCACAACATCTCCAGCAAGTCAGCGATACTCTCCCCAAGCAGAGTTAGCCTTCAGTCAGCCTTAAGGAAGTTGGATATCCCCATAAGATCTCAACATTCCCCAGTGGAGTACAGTTATTCCTCAACCAGCATCCCCAGTAGTCTTGATCTAAGATTGTTCCCCGGCGGAATCTAGACATCCAGCGGAGCCCTTCCCAGTACAGTCCAAAATCTCCCCAGAAGAGTTGAATCAATCTCCCCATTAGGAAGCTTATCCCCAGTAGATTCTGGAAGCTTATCCTTTGCAGAGCATATTTCTCCCCGGTTTTATTCCAAAGTTATTCCTCACCAGAGCTTATAACTGGGTTATCCTCAACTATTTACAATGAAAAGAATATCCCCAGCGAAGTTCATCAAACCTTCCAACAAACTCAACAATGGTATCCCTAGCGGAATTCTCATTCAACATCTCAGCAAAGTGCCTCTCCTCCCACCGAGTGTTTCCCCAGTGAAGTCGCTAGAGTAATTTCCCCGCAGAGTAATCTCTTCGCCAAGTTTATTCCCCAACGGAGTCATCTTTTCCTAACAGGTTTATTCTTGCAATCATCATCCCCAGCGGAAGCGAAGAACTCTCTCTTTCAGCATCAGCCCAGGATTTAAGCTCCCGACATTCGTCAAGGATTTATTTTCCCAGACGAGAATACATTCATAAACGTCACATATTCATACATTATAGCATGCATACGCATCACACAATACAAATCTCATTTATTTTTGAGAACATCTTAAAATCATGCAGTTCATGCATCATGACATTGCATACGACTAATACTTTGCCTTTTCAGAAAAAGTCAATCAAAAGATGATTACCATCTACCTTTACAGTTCTAGATCAACACCGGTAACAAGCCAGGAAAATTCTGTGGACGACTGATCGTGGGTTAATATCCGAAACCAAACAGGACAATTATCTACTTGATCATCCTCAGGCAACCCTACATCGGTTCCTTTTCTTTCAGAAGAAGTCTTACACGGGCTCATCAACAGGCAACCCTACACCGGTTCCTTCTCAATTTTCAGACGAAGTCTTACACGGACTTATCATCAAAGTAACCCTACACCGGTTCCTTTTCTTTCAGAAGAAGTCTTACACGAACTTATCTCAAGATAACCTTACCCCTGTTCATCAAGAAGTTTTACACGAACTTATCCAAAGTAACCCTACACCGGTTCCTTTTCTTTCAGAAGAAGTCTTACACATACTTATCTCAAGATAACCTTACCCCGATTCATCAAGAAGTTTTACACGAACTTATCCTGCAGTAACCTTACCCCGGTTCCTCCAGAAGTCTTACACGGGCTTATCTCAAGATAACCTTACCCCGGTTCATCAAGAAGTTTTACACGAACTTATCCTGCAGTAAACTTACCCCGGTTCCTCCAGAAGTCTTACACGGGCTTATCTCAAGATAACCTTACCCCGGTTCATCAAGAAGTTTTACACGAACTTATCCTGCAGTAACCTTACCCCGGTTCCTCCAGAAGTCTTACACGGACTTATCTCAAGATAACCTTACCCCGGTTCATCCAGAAGTTTTACACGAACTTATCCTGTAGTAACCTTACCCCGGTTCCTCCAGAAGTCTTACACGGACTTATCCCGAAGTAACCTTACCCTGGTTCCTCCAGAAGTTTTTACACGAACTTACCCCGAAGAAACCCTACACAGGTTCTCTCTCTCCAGATGTAGTTTTACACGGGCTCGTCGTCAAAGAAACCCTACACAGGTTCTCTCTTTCCAAAGATGCAGTTTTACACAGACTCGTCATCAGAAACCCTACACAGGTTTTATTTCTTCCAAGATGCAGTCTTACACGAACTCATTACCAGTAAACCACACAGGTTTCCTTCCTTCAAAGATGCAGTTTCACACGAGCTCATCATCAGCAAACTCTACACAAGGTTCCTTCTCCACTTCAGATGCAGTTTCGCACGAGCTCATCATCAGTCAACCCTACACAGGTTTTCTGCTTTCAAAGATGCAGTTTTACACGATCTCATCAGCAGGCAACCCTACACAGGTTCCCTCTTTCAACTTACAAAAATTACAACTCAATAGACAATCTCCAAATGGCATCTATAAGCCCATTCCCTACAAGGTTCTGTCACATCATCAGATGGCATCTATAAGCCCATCCCCCTATCCAGCACGTCTCCAAATTGCATCTGTAAGCCCATTCCCGACATCACACTGCTAACATTCTACTATGTGAGTGCAAATTTCTGGGCACTCTAGTGTTCAATCATCTTCTACCTTCGGATCACGAAAGGCACGCCAGCCAATCTATATCCTCAAGTCTAAGAAGATTGAGCAGGGGCAACTGTTGTACCCCAAAATTTGCCCTCCCATATTCTTCAAGATTTGCCAAGATCAAGCTTCAAAATCTCTCAAGGGTTGCACAGTCCAATGGCCTCCTAACACAGTCAAAAATTAGGGTTTTGGTTCTTGCAAATAAATTGAGGTTTTCAAGGGTCCAATCAAGTCCCATGTGCCCATATACATTGTCAAGCATCCATATGTCAAGGTTCAAGACTCACAGCATCAAATTGGACAGTCAAAAACCCTAAATGCTCCACAGTCAACTGCAGGGGCAAAATGGTCATTTGACAGTCAAAAGTCAAATTTTTTGGTCAACATCTTATTTTGGCGCCACAATCATCATTTTATCAATTCTTGATCATGATTCCTCAAGCATGGCTCAAAAAGTCTCAAGATGCAAAAGTTTCTATTTTTGGACAGCTAAAAAGTCAACTGCAAATTGACCAAGGCATAACTTCCTCATGGTTTATCAGAAAAATTCCATCCAATGCTCATTTTGAAGAGAATAACATTTCCTACAACTCATATTCACACTCCAAGTCCAAGAAATGCTCTCACAAAAAGTTATCAATTTCAACATTATAGGTCATTTTCAAAAGTCAACAAAAAGGCACTTTAAGTCAAAGATCATAACTTGATATTGGTAAATCAAAATTACATGGGACCAAAGGCATTGGTTAGAGGACTTCAAGACCTTTCAAAAATATCCAAGAACATGATCATAGCTTCAAAATTGAGCAAGATATGCATTGGAGAAGTTGGGAAATTTTTGGGAACTTTCAAAAGTCAACTTTGCCTAAAACACTTCAAATTTGCTAATGGGCCTCAAATTCTTCTTTGAATCATTACCCAAAGCCTATGCACGACCCATTGAGCTCAAAATAATTTATTTTCTTATTTTTAATTAATTAATTGAATTTATATTTATATTAATTCATTTAATTAGTTTTTATTATGAGAAAATTCAAAGATATGATTTTGTAGATCTTTTTATGCAGCAAATCATATCAGGGCAAGCTGGCCAAGTCGTTTCACATTCAAAAAAGGAAAATCATCCATAATTGGCAAAGGTTTAATGAAAAAAGATTGAAAAATATATGGTGAAAATAAAAGATATTCAAATCATAAATTCATGGATCCATGGGCTTGTTTTTGACCTAGAATCATTCACATACATATGCACAAGGAAACCCTACTGAGGCATACACGAAAAAGCTGCTGAAAGCTCAGAACAAAATTGCAAAATTTCAACAAAAACTTGGAAACTGATTTCATAGTTGGAGGACGTTTCAAAGCCTAAAAAGGATTCTAACACGTTGCTGGACCTTCCAGGAGTCTATTGCAATCAAGAACAAGCTTCTACACCCAAGGAAACGGTAGAACCGAATCACGTTTTTCACAAATATTTCCATAATTGAATTCTACTTTCTATGCATCATTCATGTGTTTTGATTATTGATTTATGCTACTAACATCTCCCTGAAACTTTTGGTATAGTTTAATTGTCCTAAAACTGCTTGTATCAAAATCTGCCATGGACGCCATCTAGGGTTTCAGAGCTTCAATATTAGGGGTTTCCACATACTGTAAAATTGGACCACCAAAACTGTATGGATGAATTCGTTGCATCAAGACGAAACTATTAAGACCATCGCGCCCTTTTTATATTGAGTGTATGCCTAATCGCTATTTTCAAATAAATAAATAAATAATGAATAAAGACTTCCCTTTGGGCCAAGTAGTCGTGCATATGCTATGGGTGATGATTTGTGGAAGAAAAATGGGCCCATTAGCAATTTTAGGTCATTTGAATCAATGTTGACTTTTCAAAATATCCAAAAATTTCCCAACTTCCACAAGGCATAACTTGCTCAATTTTTAAGCTTTTCTCATGTTATTGGACATTTTGGAAAGGTCTTTGAGTCCTCTAACCAATGCCTTTGGTCCCATGTCGTTTTGATTTACCAATCTCAAGTTATGGCCTTTGACTTAAAGTCCCTTTTTGTTGACTTTTGAAAATGACCTATAATGTTGAAATTGATAACTTTTTGTGAGAGCATTTCTTGGACTTGAAGTATGAAGATGAGTTGTAGGAAATGTCTTTCTCTTCAAAATGAGCTTTGGATGGAATTTATCTGATAATCCATGTGAAAGTTATGCCCTGGTCAATTTCAGTTGACTTTTTCAGCTGTCCAAATAAGGAAACTTTTGCATCTTGATGATTTCTGAGCCAAATTTTGAGAATCATGATCAAGCATTGATCAAATGATGTTTGTGGCTTCAAAATGATATGTTGACCAAAAATTTGAACTTTTGACTGCCAAATGACCATTTTGCCCCTACAGTTGACTGTAGTGCAATTAGGGTTTTTGACTGTGCAATTTTGTGCTGAAAGCCTTGAAACTTGATATGAGGATGCTTGACCATATTTGTAGGCATGTGGGACTTGATTGGACCTTTGGAAACTTCCACTTCTTGATCAGAACACAAAACCCTAATCTTGACTGTATAGGAGATCTTTGCACTGTGCAACCCTTGGGGAACTTTTGCAGTTTGACTTGGCAATTTCTTGAAGAATATGGGAGGGCAAATTTTGGGGTACAACAGTTGCCCCTGTTCAATCTTCTTAGACCTGAGGATGCAGATTGGCTGACGTGCCTTTCGTAATCCGAGGGTAGAAGATGATTGAACACTAGAGTGCCCAGAAATTTGCGCTCACATAGTAGCAGTGTTGATGACGGGAATGGGCTTATAGATGCCATTTAGAGATTGGTGAACAGGATGATAGGCTTATAGATGCCATCTGGATGTTGATCGCATAAGAGATTCCTTAGCGAGAACCTGCATACCTGCAAAAGAAAAAAAGAGTACCTGACACGTTGCAAGAACTGGTTTTCAGACGCTTTGTATAGAAGTGTCCTGGCTGATTACAGGAGCTGAGTCTGGATCTTCAAAAGGTGATGAATGAAACAGGGATGGTTACTACCTTAGCATGAACAGTAAGAGAACCTTGGGTGACTTTAACTTCAACAACGCTCGTTGAGAAAATCTTGGTGGGAATTACCATCTTCGCAGTATCGGGAAGAGAACCATAGGCAATTATAATCTCAAAGCAAAACCTAAAATGGAAATCTCATGCACCGTCGGAGAGAGAACCAATAGGACATTATAATCTCAAAGGAAAACCTAAAATGGAAATCTCATGCACCGTCGGAGAGAGAACCAATAGGAAATTATAATCTCAAAGGAAAACCTAAAATGGAAATTTCATGCACCGTCGGAGAGAGAACCAATAGGAAAATATAATCTCAAAGAAAAAAAAAAAAAACCTAAAATGGAAATCTCATGCACCGTCGGAGAGAGAACCAATAGGGAAATATAATCTCAAAGAAACACCTAAAATGGAAATCTCATGCACCGTCGGAGAGAGAACCAATAGGAAATTATAATCTCAAAGAAAAACCTAAAATGGAAATCTCATGCACCGTCGGAGAGAGAACCAATAGGGAAATATAATCTCAAAGAAACACCTAAAATGGAAATCTCATGCACCGTCGGAGAGAGAACCAATAGGAAATTAATCTTAAAGAAAAACCTAACAAATGGAATCATCTCATGCACCGTCGGAGAGAGAACCAATAGGAAATTAATCTTAAAGAAAAACCTAACAAATGGAATCATCTCATGCACCGCCGGAGAGAGAACCAATAGGAAATTAATCTTAAAGAAAAACCTAAAAAGGGAATTATTATCTCATGCACCGTCGGAGAGATAACCAATATAATCTGATAACTTCTACCGAGTCTTCATCAGAAAAATCTGTTGGGAGTCGATTTAGCTGGACTAGAGAAGGCCTGGGACTGGATAAGGAATCTTTGGAGTCGATTAACTGAACCGGTCTAGGTCTTGAAATATGATTGAGAATTTCAACTGCATCTTTCCTGAAAGGTAAACGTTAGTCACATGCAATGCATGATATGGATCAAGCAATGATGTTCTCAACATAAATGAGATTTGTATGATATGATGCGTCTATGCATGCTATAATGATGTATGTGATGTTTTATGTATGTATGTTTTTGCCTAGGAAAGTAAATCCTTGACGAGTGCCGGGAAGTCATATCCTGGGCTGATATTGAAGAATAAGCTTTTGCTTCCGCTGGGGATGAGAAGATTTCGTCGAGGACGCTCTTTCCGTGGCTTTTGGCTGAGGATAACCCAATTATATCCTGTTAAGGAAATAACTCTTTGAATAAAGCCGGGAGACGCGTTCGTGCTCTGCGAAGGATAAGCTTCCAGAATTTACTAGGGATAAGCTTACTGCTTGGGAGATGATTCCAACTTTTCTGGGGAAGTTTTGAACTGTTCTCTTCGTAAGTTGAAAGAGGGAACCTGTGTAGGGTTACTGATAATGAGTCTGTGTAAAACTGCATCCTGGAATTGGAGGAAACCTGTGTAGGGTTTATTGATGCTGAGCTCGTGTGAAGCTACGTCTGGAGTTGGAGAAGGAACCTGTGTAGGGTTACTGATGGCGAGTTCGTGTGAAACTGCATCCTTGGAGAAATAAAACCTGGGTAGGGTTTCTGATAATGAATCCGTATGAGGAATTCTGGAGGAACCGGGGTAAGGTTACTGCAGGAAAAGTCCGTGTAAAACTTCTTGATGATCCGGGGTAAGGTCATCTCGAGATAAGTCCGTGTGAGACTTCTGGAGGAACCGGTGTAGGGTTACTGCAAGGCAAGTTCGTGTAAAACTTCGTTTTTGGAAAGGGAGAACCTGTGTGGGGTTGCCTGGTGAGGTAAGTTCATGTAAAACTTCTTGAGATAAATCCGTGTAAGACTTCTGGGGGAACCGGGGTTAGGTTACGGCAGGATAAGTTTATGTAAAACTTCTTGATGAATCGGGGTTAGGTCATCTTGAGATAGGTCCATGTAAGACTTCTGGAGGAACCGGGGTTAGGTTACCTTGGGATAAATCCATGTAAGATTTCTGGAGGAACCGGGGTAAGGTTGCTTCGGGATAAGTCCGTGTGAGACTTCTTTGACGAACCAGGGTAAGGTCATCTTTAACTCCATGTAAGATTTCCGGAGGAACCGGGGTGAGGTTACCATGAGATAGGTCCGTGTGAGACTTTAGGAGGAACCGGGGTAAGGTTACCTTGAGATAAGTTCGTGTAAAACTTGAGATAAATCCGTGTAAGACTTTAGGAGGAACCGGTGTAAGGTTACCTTGAGATAAATCCATGTAAGACTTCTGGAGGAACCGGGGTAAGGTTGCCTGGAAGTAAGTTCGTGTAAAACCTGGATGAACCGGGGTAAGGTTACTTGTGGAGGGTGAGTCCATGTAAGACTTCGTCTGAAAATTGAGAAGGAACCGGTGTAGGGTTGCATGATTTTGATTAAGTGGATGATTGTCCTGTTTGGTTTCGGATGTTAACCCACGATCTGGGATTTGTAAAGGTAGATGGTAATCATCCTTATGTTGATCCTTCCTTTGCGCTTTGGTTGACAGAGCAATTGGATCGCCTGGATGACTCATTATTGCCCTTGTTTCGGAGGTGAGAGAAAAGGATACCCGTGGGGGTAATTGACAAATCTTTGGGTAGACAAGTGACGAGATACCGGAACATAGTCGTACGCTTTGATCCCTAACTTTTGCCTGGACCGCCCTTTCGGGTTTTCAGTCCACCGGGATACCCATTTTTGCCCAAGCCGCCTTTTCAGGTTTTCGACTTGCCGGGTGTACAGATTTTCCATTTCATCCCTTATTTTTGCCCGAACCCTTTTGGTTCGCCGGGAAGCCCTTATTTTTGCCTAGGTGCGTCAACCTAGCGGGTCTTTGATTTTGCGTAGTATCCTTTTTCGACTATGTCCGTTCTTTCAGGATTTAGGGAGTTTCCCCTGTTGGAAGTATTTTGTCATGCCCCAGATAATGAGCAATGCTCCTACTATGCCCCTTGATTGGAGGTACTTCTGTTCACAAGGTGTTCATCGTGCGAATTTCCCTGCTGTTCAAACAAATAGTCATATGCAAACAAGGTTATTTTAAGAATGCAAAAGCCTATGTCTGTCTTGAATTTTGAAAGTGCATTTTTTGTAATACAGTGCGGTGTCAACTCAAGATTTTACAGCAAACCTTCAGGAGTCAGGATACCTTCGTAACAGTATGCTTTCGAACTAACCCATGCTTCAGCTAGGACTTTTAAGGGTTATATCGTGGCCTGGTTCACGGTTTAAGAAACAAAGGATAAAGGCTCAAATTTTATTTGTACCCACCCGCTCTTCGTGATGTTCTTCAGACCTAGAGTCAGCTGATCGTGCGTTAGACTTTGTTCGAGTCTTTGCTTTGATATACCAATGATGGTTCGGATATTGACAGTATATTTTGATTAGGCAGTCATTTCCTTTTTTGTTGAGGGTTTATACGACCTCTTTCTTTTTGATTTTTGTTATCCCTTTCTTTTTTTGCCTGAACTGTTTCCTTTTTTGGAATTACAGTCAGCGGGATGCCCCAGTTTCGTAAGTCCCTTTTTCAGGTTTTGACTTAATGGGTTCTTATTTTGAAAGATCATGACTGCCTTTCTTTATTGATTATTCGGAACCATCACTGTCTTTCTTCGTTTTGTAAGGACTTCTTTGGTGCCATTCGTTATGCACTTGGATCAACTGAGAGACTACCCTGCCCCAGGTTATGATTAAGGGTTTTAAATTTCGAAAAGAAAAACTCCTACTTCTTTGGCTCAGAGGGGTTGACGAGGGATTATCATCCTTATAACTCCAGTGTTTAGGAATTGAAACAATGCCTGTACCTCATCAGCGGGGCCTGTTCAAAAGCATACTGTAAAGATCGTGGTATCGTTTTCGTCATCCTCCCTCAAGAGGCTTAGAATTATTAATCGAGAGTTGAGCATCAGAAAAAATATGAAAATAATTTGCGTATAGTGAATACGAATATATTGCTTCAAAACAGACATGCGATGCATTAATGGAATAACAATGTTTAACATGAGTAAATGTTTGAACAAAAGAAAATTACAACTTGAAAATCCTAATGAACAAAAGTCTTTTTATCTCAGGGCTTGTTACTTCAAACGGTGCATCCGATAGGGATGGCAGGAGCACTCAGCCTGGCCCATCTGGGTGAAATCCACAGCTCCTTCATCGATCAGGTCCTGGATCTTATTCTTCAAGGTCCAACAATCATCTGTAGCATGCCCCGGGCTGTTAGAATGATAAGCGCAGCGGGCGCTGGGGTTATACCTTGAAGGTGTCCTGTTGGGATTCCTAGGAGGGTCCCTTAGAGTTACCAAATTCAACCTCAACAGTTGTTGTAAAGCTTGAGACAGCGACACGTCGAGCTTGGTGAATTGCCTTTTGGGCCTGTCTGCCTGAAGCTCGTGAGGTTGATGTTGAATTTGTGACACTGGAGCCATCTGAGGAGCTCTTCCCTTATCTCCTTGTCTCAAAGGTGGTTGAACAATGACTGGATCTTTACCCTTAGACGTTTGCCCCAGTTGGTTACTCTGACGCAGTTGGTTGATGAGAACACCGAGCTCTTCTTGTCTTTGAGCTAAACCTTGAATAGCAGTCCCCTGCCCCAGCACTTGGGCTTTCATTGCATCCATCTCAGCTTGCAGGTGTTTCAGCCGTTCGTCCTCAGCGCTGTTCCTGACAAAGGTCCCCATGAGAAGTGTCCTTAGCTCCTCCTGCCCCTTGGATAGATTCAGGAGGATTTCCCCGAACCGAGTCTCTTGAGCAAGAAGGTCCTGGTTATCTGATTGGAAAGCCATTGCTGAAATAAACAGCGGGAAAGGTAAGTAACCTGCAACAAGGGTACCTGTTATGCAATGATGTGTATGTATGCATGCAATGTTTTCAAGGACCTCGCGGGGTAAACAAGAAAATAGTTAGCATGGGAAACTGGTGGCTTGATTGAAGGTACTTCATATTGTTGAGAGTCCTTCTTCAAGGGTCAAGGCTCACCATATCAAGTGGGTTATAGCCTCTGACAACCTTGGCTAGAGGAAAATAAATCCTCTTTGCCCCTTGCTAGATGTTTGATTCATCATGACCTGCATCACAAGCCCTTGAGATCCTTGAAATGGGTTAGGATGTATGCAATGGTATGATGTTATGGTATGCATGGGGTAATGCGAGTAAACCCTGTTGTGAGTCCCTAATTAAGGACTGCAAACCAAAACCTGCAAGAAACTTAGTATACCCTGTTATAAGTCCCAATTAAGGACTATGAACAAAACCTGCAAGACATTCAGTAAACTTTGTTATGAGTACTAATTAAGGACTATAAACAAAACCTGCAAGAACTCAAGGGTTAGATAACGAGCATGCAATAGTCAAGTACGAAGGCACACAAGTCACACAAGAGAATCCCTTAGAGTTTAGGCCAGCATGGGGTCTGGGTATTACCCTCTTGAAGTTGGTGGGCTCAACCTGTCCTATTAGAAGTAACCGGGTTCTAAGGGTCCCAATATCACTGGATTACTTTCATTGTTCATCGTTTCGATTTAGCCACTGAACTGGCGACCGAAATATTCCAGGAAAGCAACCCTCAATTGAGTGTAGTATCGAGTATCAACCAACCTCGGACTGCACCAAAGTCAGTTATCTCACTACCCTAAAGAGGCCAAGATAGTTCAATTAAGGTTCCTAAGGTCTGTTGATGCTTCACGACACCATGCGGAGGCCCCGTACTCTCCTTGACTGAACTCAAGGGTTACCGGTACACACCAAAGTGCCACATCAACGTAGCAGACTGTTTCAACCATGTCGGTATACCCCGCACAGTTCCCTCACAGCCTTGTTGCTACTTTCTAAGAAGGTATCCCCCAAATCCGGGTTTAGGATCTATAGAACTCCCAGGCAACCCACAATTTAAAGCACACAAGGAAAACAATTGAAAACACAGTTATTAACTAGCCCTAAGGTACACCTCACTTTAAGTTAAATCCCCAGCAGAGTCGCCAGTTCTGTGATCGGTGGATCTGGAACTGACTGTTTAACGCTGGTTCGCGAAATGTCGCGGAAGCAAGAGTCGCCACCGTCTTTTATTTTCTCCAAATGGAAAGGACAAAAGCACAGAAAAATTCCTTAAAGAGATTGCTCTCGGTTCGGGAGGTAGATTATAGAAAGGGAAGGTGTTAGAACCCTTTCTATCCATGGTTATCCATGGGCTCTTAGATACTTGCTCATTTGTGTGTTCAAAATTGTTTGTTTGCTTTTCAACTGTGGGTTTTAAAAAAAGTTTCTTTGAAAATTCCAGTTCGACTCTTGTATCGGTCCTCAAGAGTGTTTGAAAAATTGCTTTCGAAAGCTTTTTGAAAAGGTGTCGGTGTGAAAAGTATGTTTGAATTTTTGTTTCGAAATTAGAGCAAGTATCTAGAGTCGTCTACCTACCCTAAGGAATTCGTCTGTGCAGATGTCCTTTAAAGTAGTGCCATCCCACCATTGAGAGGTAGGTAGCACCACCGTTGGAGGTGTTCAGGTCAATTCGAGGTTCGGGACATGGTGATCACCAGAGCAATAGGAAGACACCTTAGAAGCTACCCTCATGCCAGGTTCCCGGATCATGAGGACTTACTAAGACATCCTCTACTCGACGATCACCTTTCGAGGCAAGGCAACAGTGAGGCGTACCCTAGGGGTGGTGTGTGCGATTTGTGTGTCGTTTTCATTTGCATTTATCTTTTCATGTTATTGGTGTTCTACGCTTGTTTTTATTTTGTCCATACATTCTTTCATGCTTTTGAGTTAGCAGTTAAAAAGTTGCGAGGAAGGTAAATTCTAAGCTATTACAAATGGCGCGGGTCCACATCGCCAAAATTAACCAGGACCCGATTTGACGGAAAATAAAGAAATTAAAAGTGCGAGAAGTAATTTACATGGCTTCGGGAGAGGTACATAATTATTCAAATGAAATAAAATAAATATGCGAATAAATAAGAAATTAAGAACGAGGGCGTTGGACCCTTTTTGCAAAATAAAAGTTAATGATGAATCAATTAATTAAAAAAAAAGGAAGGAATTGTTTTTTTGTATTTTTAGTATTTTAGGATTTAATGAAAAAAGGAATTAATTAAAATTAAAATAAAATGCTAAACCTAATTCTAATTATTTTTAATTTATTAAGAAAAATGTTGAAGTTTTTAACCTGAATTAAACCTAATTTTTATATACCAATTTACTTATAAAATAAATAAAATAAATAATATTATTATAAAGAAGAAAAAATTAAAAAGGAATAAAAACATTAATTAAACCTATTTCTACATTTTTTAAATTTTTTATTAAAAGAATTAAAATTGCAACTTAAATTAAGACTAAATAATTACATGCAAATTTATTTATGAAAATATTAGAAATAAAAATATTTATTATATTTTTTATCTTTTCTGATTTTTGTGTATTTTTTATATTTATGAAAACAATAAAATTAATTACTAAAACAATAATTGAAAGAAGAAAAATAGAAAATAAAAATAATGAAGAAAATAGGAAGAATTGCAAACCAAAGGGGGTTCAGATCCCAAATTAGGAGGTATTGGATAGCAGTCCAGGCCCACTTAAGTTGACGGCCTCTTTGACTTTTCAGGACGCGTGTACACGCGTTGACCAAGGTGTATGGTGCTCTCCAATCCAGGGCCTTTGATCTGATGAAGCTGGACGCGTGGATGGATAGATGATGAAGGAATATTAATATCACGCCTGCATGTGATTGTAAACTGAAAAATAATATTGAAACAATGAAGACCTGGGGCTCGAACCCAGGTCATGGATGTTGCTACCACTATGCCTTGCCAGTTGTTCTATATGCGCGTTTTGATTAATAAACAAACAACAAATATTATAAAAAGAAAACAAAAGGTTAATGAACTTTGCGCGCGAGATTCAAATAGCCCTATCACCTCACGCCACTTCATCGTCTTCTTCATTGGTTTTTTATTTTTTCTGAAATATATAAGCAAAGAGCAACGGTTTTCAAACGTTGCTGAAAGTAAGATATGAGAAAATAGCGAATGGCCCTCTAACGCTCATAAATTGAGCGCGAGGGTGGGATCAAGATCGTCCAAGTGCGCTTATTCTCATGGTATGGGTCTGGAAGGCCAATTTTCCTTTGTCTCAAAAGCCCTAATTCCAAGGTCCTGTAACCCTAGAAATCGACCATGGCGAAATCGTCTATACAGCTCAAAAACACAATTAAACGCATGGGTTAGCTTGCAAACACTTCACTGATCATGAATATATAAGCAAAATGTTATGAAGGTGCATGGATATTAAAACACGATAATAATAAAAAATGGCAAAAGTGTGACTTCTGGGTACCGTTTCACAGCGTTTGGATAGATGTTTTTGATTAGAATACGTCCAATGATGCTTGAGGAAGCTAATGAGATAGCAATCGTGGCTTGAAACCTCCTGCAAGTTAGCTTTCAGTTATTGAGTTTCTTGCCAAAAATTCAAGTTTTGTTTTCAATTTTCTGAGCAGCTGCGTGTGTATGAACATTAGGGTTGTGTTTAGGCTTATGTACTGAGTCCATTAGGTCAAGAAAAGTAGAACAAATCCATTGCATTCATTGATTTTGAAAATTTGATTTTCAATATCTTTTTTCAATCTTTTCCATGTGCTTTTTGTTCTCAATCATGCCAATCAATCCAAATATTTCCATGTTGGGATATGCACGAATTATTGATGATATAATGTGCACAAAAAGATTGAAAAAATTAGGTTAGACATTTTTCATATATTTAATTTGATTTAAATGAATTATTATAAATAAAAATTCAAATAAATAAATAAAAAATGAATAAAGACTTCCCTTTGGGCCAAGTAGTCGTGCATATGCTATGGGTGATGATTTGTGGAAGAAAAATGGACCCATTAGCAATTTTAGGTCATTTGAATCAATGTTGACTTTTCAAAATATCCAAAAATTTCCCAACTTCCACAAGGCATAACTTGCTCAATTTTTAAGCTTTTCTCATGTTCTTGGACATTTTGGAAAGGACTTTGAGTCCTCTAACCAATGCCTTTGGTCCCATGTCATTTTGATTTACCAATCTCAAGTTATGGCCTTTGACTTAAAGTCCCTTTTTGTTGACTTTTGAAAATGACCTATAATGTTGAAATTGATAACTTTTTGTGAGAGAATTTCTTGGACTTGAAGTATGAAGATGAGTTGTAGGAAATGTCTTTATCTTAAAAATGAGCTTTGGATGGAATTTTGCTGATAATCCATGTGAAAGTTATGCCCTGGTCAATTTCAGTTGACTTTTTCAGCTGTCCAAATAAGGAAACTTTTGCATCTTGATGATTTCTGAGCCAAATTTTGAGAATCATGATCAAGCATTGATCAAATGATGTTTGTGGCTTCAAAATGATATGTTGACCAAAAATTTGAACTTTTGACTGCCAAATGACCATTTTGCCCCTACAGTTGACTGTAGTGCAATTAGGGTTTTTGACTGTGCAATTTTGTGCTGAAAGCCTTGAAACTTGATATGAGGATGCTTGACCATATTTGTAGGAATGTGGGACTTGATTGGACCTTTGGAAACTTCCACTTCTTGATCAGAACACAAAACCCTAATCTTGACTGTATAGGAGATCTTTGCACTGTGCAACCCTTGGGGAACTTTTGCAGTTTGACTTGGCAATTTCTTGAAGAATATGGGAGGGCAAATTTTGGGGTACAACAATGCCTAATCGCTATTTTCATATTTCCAGTTTGTGGGGGTTTAAAACCCCCGCTATTTGCTCTTTTTTTTTGTTTCAGAACAGATGAAGAAGATGATGCGTGGATGGACGTGAATGGTGGATTCAAATATGTGGCGCGCGCTTTTGCATTCTCAGCATAATTATTGCTTTACGTATATTATTTTCAGTAGTTATTACATTAACAAATGTTCATCATGGCTCAGATGGCTGGCAACGTGTCCTGCAAACGCTGGGACCTGGGTTCGATTCCCAGGTCCCCCCATATACTTGATGATTTTTGTTTTAACACATTCCTATGCAGCGCTCACTCAATGGCTCACCATACACACTCACGCTTAGGCCTGCCAAGTGGACATGAGATCAATCCAGTGGCCACAGAAGGAGGTCTATCATACGCCTGGGTCAACCAACGTGCACATGATCCCTGAAAAGTCAGCAAGGCCTTTGTTCTAATGGGCCAGAATTCCACAAACACCTCCATTTGGGCCTGATACCCCCCCTTGGTTTGCATATTTGTTTTCTTTTCTTTTCTAATTATAATTCTTTTCAATTGTTTTTTTTAATTGTTTCTATTAATTCACCATTAATTAATTTTCATAATAAAAAATCAGAAACCGAAAAATGTTTTATATTTAATTATTATTAATTTCACCACTAACATATTTTTGTAAATAAACTCTAACAATTAACTTAGTTAATTTAGGTTTTAATTTTAACACTTTTTCTTAATAAATAAAAAATATGTAGAATTAGGTTTTGACATTTTCATCTTTTTCTTAATTAATTATTTTCATCATTATTTATTATTATTACTATTATTTTGTAAATAAAAATGTAAATTAATTAATTAGTAAATTAGGTCAACTTTGACATTTTCTTTAATAATTAAAATAATCTAGATTTAGGGTTTCCTTTTAATTCTTTTTCTTTATTTCATTAAACACCAAAAAAACATAAAAAACATTTTCTTTAATTAAACAATAATTAGGTCCTAATTTCAATTTAATTTCAAGCAAAGGGTCCAACACCCTCGGACGTTCAATTTAATTCTTTTGCGCATTATTTTCTTTCGATTATTATGTAACTGTTTCTCAGATGTAATAGTAATTAGGTTTATCTTTCCGTCTTTACTTTCCGCATCTTTATCAAAAACGGGTCTTTGTACTTTGGCGATGTATAGACTCGCGCCTTGTAATAGCGTAGCTTTTATCTTTCCGTCTTTTAATTTTCCGCACCCTTAAATTCTAAATTGCATGAAAGAATGTATGGTAATTAAAAACAAACGTAGCTCACAATGCCATGATCAAAGACAAATATAACATGAAAACAACACACAAACGCACACACCACTTCTAGGGTACGCCTCACTCGTTGCCTTCGAAACGTGGTCGTCAAGTATAGGACGTTTTAGCAGTCGCTCTGATGTCCAAAGATCCGGTTGCCTCGAAACAGTTGCCTCGGATTAAAAAGGATCTAGGACATTAGAGTTACTTCTAAGGTGTCCTACTATTGCTTCGGTGACCACAATGTCCCTTAACTCGAATTGACCCGAACACCTCCAACGGTGGTGCTACCTACCTCTCAATGGTGGGATGGCACTACCTTAAGGACTTTTACACAGCCTAATTCCTTAGGGTGGGTAGACAACTCATATGTACTTGCTCTCTTCAAAAAAACAAACAAAACAATCTTTTCACGCTGACACTTTCTAAAAGATTTCAAAACAAACGCTTCACAACACTCTTGAGGACTGATACAAGAGTCGAATTGAAGTTTTCAATGAAACTTTTTCAAACCCACTCACATTTTGAAAAGCAGA
Organism: Vicia faba; assembly: GCA_948472305.1. Lineage (NCBI taxonomy): Eukaryota > Viridiplantae > Streptophyta > Magnoliopsida > Fabales > Fabaceae > Vicia > Vicia faba. The sequence goes on along the minus strand of CATIWC010001003.1, from coordinate 9,512 downwards.
CAAACATTTTGAAAACATAAGAGCAAGTATCTAAGAGCCCATGGATAACCATGGATAGAAAGGGTGCTAACACCTTCCCTTTCTATAAATCTACCTCCCGAACCGAGAAACATTCTCGAAAAGGAATTTTGCTGTGCTTTTGTCCTGTCCATGTTGGAAAAAATAAAAGACGGTGGCGACTCTTGCTTCCGCGACATTTTGCGATCCAGCTTTAAACAGTCAGTTCTATTTCCACCGATCGCACTAACCAATGGCAAATCAAGCTCAACCATGGACTAAAGGACTCAATGAAATTGTCTTGACCCATTCAACAAGTTCAAAAGATCTCAAATGCATAGGATTGGCAGATGAATTTTTCAGTCAATTGATCAAAATTTGACTGTACACTGAAAAGTCAAACTTTGACTTTTTGGTTAAAATCAAGTGCCAAGGGTCATTTTTCATCAAGACATGTAAAATTATGAAACTTGTTCATCAAGAAACCCAAAAATGCAAATTAGGGTTTAAAATGGAAAAATTTCATAACTTAGAAATTTTCTAAGTTATGAAATTTTCTTATTTTTTCCTAACTTTGTCCCATTTTTTCACCAAGATGCAAATGGATTCAAACAAAACTTGCAACATGAAAGTTGTACTCCATCACAAAGTATACAACTTTGACTCACAAAGTTTTCTGAAAAGAAGCTTGGATCTCAAGTTATGATTTTTGGAACAAGGGTATCTAAAATTTTAACTTAGAGAAATTTTGCCCTAGTTTAGGCAGGATTTTGACCCATCTTCTTGGCCATTTTTCACATAGTTCCACTTGGAGTTTAAAGTTGCATTTCAAATATGGATTATAGTACATGTTGCAAGCTTTCCAAATTGTCCAATAACTCCTCAAACACCTTTGTGGTTAGGGAGAATCGAATGCTTGAAGTTGGCAAAAACTCACTTTAATCCATGGCCAATACATGTTCATACCACTTGCCAAATTTGATCTAGCTAGCTTGGTTCACAATTACAGGCCTCAAAACCAGTTTGTACTCCATAATTTAATGCAAACCCATTGAGCTAATGCATTGTCTTGGTCATTAAGGTATTATACACAAGTTTAATCCCTAAATGGTAAAAGGTATATTGCCATTTTTGAAAAGTTACACTTTATGTCAAACCAAGATCCTTGAGGCATGGGGCCATATCTCTGAGGCAAGATCAAATCCACAAATTTCAAGTATCAAGGGCAAGATATGCAACTTACAAGATATAGTGTACAGATCTGCATTGACAAAAAACACACTCTTGCTTCAAGAAGAAGAAAAACTTGCAAAACACAAGGCATCTCTCACATCTGATAAAACCAACTAAAACAAAGTTGTAAAATAGTTTTCATACACCCTAACAAGCCAGAAGCACGAGCCTTTCACCCCTAAAGCACCCTCATACTCCAAATCACCATTTTTCTGCAAAACAGGGCAAGCCCTGCAGAACCATCTCCATCTCCACTTTCCCTCGTGCGTTTTGCCTCAAACTTATTCCAATACCTTCCACTCAACTCACCTGAACTATCCCAGACCTCCATTGCTAGTGTAACACTATTAACATACATTGCCATTTTTGTTTCAAAGCTTTGCAGGTTGAGTTCTGTAGCACGATTCAGGCTACTACAAAACAAGCTAAGTATTGGGAAAGCTTCATTGGACCTCAGGCAAGCTCAAAAGAACCTCAAGCACTCTTGGAAGTTGCTGCATTGTCCAGCTCGAAGTCAACTGAAACAGGTATTTCATGAACTTCTATCTCTCTATTTAGGAATAGTTATACTTAGGTCTGTGAATGAAAGATGTTGTATTCATAGCCCTGAAACCATACATGTGCTTAGTTTTCATTTATATTAATCGTGCTAAGAGAATTTTGTTCATGAACTTTCTGAAAAAACTAGGTTAAGAATTAGGGCCAGAGAAATTCTCTCTGGTCTTTGAGAGTTAGCTTGAGTTTTTTATATGGTTAGATTCGTTGTTTGATTCTCTACAAGTTTCATGTTTTGAGTTTTGTCAAAGGATCACTGAAACAGGAGATACATGACTATGTGGAAAACGCGCGTTTTTTCAAACATCTGGAGGTTGAAGATGAAGTCTGGGCTGTGCCTGGATTTCTTTACTTTTGACACCTCCCAATTCACTTTCAGCACCCCTAGCCCATTTCTTTGTGTTTTTATTATTTTTGCATTTTTATTTTACTTCTGACTTTGATATTTTATTTTCTAATATAAAAAATACTTAAAAAATATTTTTATAAATTTTTATATTTATTTGATATTTATTTTAATTATTTCTAGCATTAATACATTAAATACTTTATATTTATTTTGCTTAAACTTAAAAATATGTAAAAAATACTTTTTATTTTCATTTACTATTTTTATACACATTTGAAAATATTTTCTTGAAATATATACATTTAGTAAATAATTTATTTTATTTTTATACACACTTAATATATTTAATATATTTAATATATATATATATATATATATATATATATATATATATATATATATATATATATATATATATATATATATATATATATATATATATATATATATATATATATATATATATATATATATATATATATATATATATATATATATATATATATATATATATATATATATATATATATATATATATATATATATATATATATATATATATATATATATATATATATATATATATATATATATATATATATATATATATATATATATATATATACATATTTTATTAAATTATAAGAACAAAAAACACAAAAATAATACATTTTTATTTTTATCAATATTTTATACTAAAATTACCTTTTTTTTAATATACTCTTATTTTTGTACAAATTAATACATTATTGTATATAAATAATAAATAATACAATTTATTTAAGAAATTAGGGTTTTTGCCCTAAAAAATAAAATAATTGAAATTAACTTTTTATTTATTTACATTTCACATTAAAAATACTTTTTTTCATACATAAAAAACATTTTTTGCATAATACACTTTATTTAATATTTATTTAATGTATTTATTTAATGTATTTATTTAAATATTGTATATTTAATATTATGCCTTACCCATTCAATATGGTTGTAATAATTTAGGGTTTAATTTCTTGCAAAATAATCCCCAATTCAAATTTGTACCCCCCTCCCTATATCATGTTGTAATAGTGTAGAATTTAAATTCTCGCACCTTTAAGATTTCAATTATGCCATGATTAGACTTAGGGTTTTGTATACAAAAAATCAAAATCAACAATTAGTTTGACCTAATCCAAGATAACAATGCATGAAAATAAACACAATGCACACTTGCACCCCTAGGGTTACAATTCACTTGTTGCCTTCAAAAATGGGCCATGATATGCATGTCAAAGTACTTTGGCAAAACAAAAACAAAACAAAGATCATAGTCCCTCGATGACGCTATCTGAGTTGCCTAAACAAAATGATCAAGTCCCTTAAGAAAATTGCCAAAAATACTTGACACAATTGCTATCATGGTCTATACGATGACCCGCGCCTGTCCCGTTAACATCCTAACACAAGGTTGTTCACCAAATACAATGGTGAAGCAACACTGTTAAAAGGGTTAAAAAACATAAGAAAGATCTTTGAGTAAAATAGGGTAGACAACTCTTAGTTACTTGATCAAAGCTTGCAAAAACATCCTTGCTATCTTCAAAACACACTTCACAACACCATTTCAAAACCCTACTTTCAAACATTAGAAACTTTTCAAAAGACAAAAACACCTTTTTATATATTCAAACAAGAATCATTACAAAGGTTGCCACAATGATGGCCTCTTTTAAAAACACCTTTCAAAATCACACACAAAGCACCATTTCAAACAATTGAAAAGCAAAGCAAGTGATCTAAGCAAGTAACTAAGAGCCCATGGATAACCATGGATAGAAAGGGTGGTAATACCTTCCCTTTCTATAATCTACTCCCCGAACTCAAGAAAACATCTCAAAGGTCTTTCCTGTGCTTTTTGAACTTTCCTTAGGATAAAATAAAAAGTCGGTGGCGACTCTTGCTAAACCGAAACATTTGCGAACATAAACGCAAAATCCTAAGTCAGTTCTCCCACCGTATCACAGAACTGGCGACTCTGCTGGGGAAAACTTTAAAAGTGGAGTAACCTTAGGGCTTAGATCACCCTTTGCATGATTATATTGTTTGCTTTGTTTTCTTTACATTTGGCTCTCTTGTTTGGGCTTGAAATCCTCTACCCGGATTTGGGAAACATTCATAGGTAAATAGCAATGCATTGTGGAAACTGTACGGGGTATACCGACATGGTTGAAGGAATAGCTATATTAGTGCGACATATTTGTGAGTACCGATAGCCTTTGAGTCAATCAAAGAGAATACGGGGCCGCTGAGTGATGTCATGAAGCACTAATGAACTCTTAAGAACCTTACTTGACCATCTTGGCCTTTTATTAGGGGTAGTGAGATGACCGGCTTTGGTGCAGTCCGAAGTTGGTAGATACTCGATACTACACTCATTGAGGGTTGTTTTCTTGGAATATTTTGGTCGCTAGTTAAGTGGCTAAACCAAAACGATGAACATAGAAAACAATCCAGTGATATTGAGCTCCTTAGAACCCAGTTACTATTTATAGGACAGGTTTGAGACAACTAAACTCAAGAGGGTATTTACCTATGAAACCTCATGCAAGCCTAAAACTAGGGTTTTGTGTGATTTGCTTGTACATGTGCTTGTGCATACATCATGAACATCATAAAGAATCATATGCATCCACTAACCATTTAAAGGGTTTGGATCTTCATCTTTGTTCCTGTTTTATAGGTCATGAAATCTCTTCGCAGGAAAACAATTCAAGTCAACCTTGTGAGAATCCCTCCTCAACTCAAGGAGCTCACTTCCAGGATTCCAGAGAATTCTCTCTTCAGTGAAAGACATGGTAGACTCCTCAATTTGGTCAACTCCAACATTGAAGAAGACATGGTCAAAGTTCTCTTCCAGTTCTTTGACCCCCTACACCACTGTTTCACATTCCCTGATTACCAACTAGTACCCACTTTGGAGGAATTTTCCCAACTCCTGAGAATTCCTATTCTTCATCAACTACCCTACAACGGTACAGAAAAAGAACCAAAGCCTGAAGATGTTGCTCAAGCATTACACTTGCAACCATCTGACATCAAGGGACATTGGGAAACCAGAAGTGGTGTCAAGGTTTTCTTGGCAAAGTTTCTGTTTGAGAAGGCACGAGACTGCTGGAATTCTCTTGATCTACAAGCCTATGAAGAGATTGTGGCACTCCTTATCTATGGGTTGGTCTTGTTCCCAAACCCTGAACAACTTATAGATGTGAATGCTGTCAAGATTTTCATATCCGGGAATCCTATACCTACATTGCTTGGGGACATCCTACACTCATTTTACACACGAACAATGAGGAAAAGAGGTGTTCTCATGTGCTGTACTCTTCTCCTGGGAAGGTGATTTATTTCTCACCTCCCACAATCAGTTTTGAAGAATGAGCAGGGTTTAAGGTGGTCACAACGATTGATGACCCTCACACATTCTGATGTACATTGGTGTTCTCGGTCCAGAGAAAATGTCATCATCATTGATCGTTATGGGGAATTTCCTAATGTCCCACTACTTGGCATTAGGGCATTACCTACAACCCATGTTTAGATCTAAGACAGTTTGGATATGCTCGGAGGGATGGCCCTCATGACATGCTGATCCCTGACCTAGTTTTTGACTTCGACAATAATGCGCAAGGACTTCGACAAAGGTTCATCAGAGCTTGGAGAATGCCCATCAAAGTGGATAGTAAGACACTGGGGCACAATAATTCCATCCCCCTTGAGCCTTATCTCAAGTGGGTGCGAACCCACGCCCAGAATCTTATGATGCCATATCCCCACATTCTCCCCTTGATCAAAGAGCCTGTTATGGAAGGAGAGGTTCCATACACCATCCTACATCCTGACATGCCAACATCATGGGAAGAAATGCAAAAGAGTTGGATCCAACTCCAGGAAGAATGGAATACTTTTGAAGCCAGCTTCTACGCCAGTGAGAAGAAGGTTTTGGAGCTTACCCGCCGACTTCATGAGGAGGAAACTCTCAACACTTACATCGTACCAAAGAGGATGCGCAATGTCTTTTTACATTAAGAATTTTGTAATATTTTGCCCATGGGGAACTTATGTACTAACAATTTCTTCTTAATATGACGTGTGTTCCTTTTTGTTTGCAACAAATTTGAATTTCTGAATCCTTGAATGCATTACATGAATAACATATCATTCATCATATGCATAAACAGGTCTTCACACCAGGTTTCCTTATCTTTCTGCTGTTTATTTCAGCAAGATGGATTTGGAGTAGACGGTTAAGGATCTGCAAGCGCAGAATTCTCAATTCTAGCAACTCCTCGTGACCTTAGCAAAGGGTCAAGAGGACCTCAAAGCATTGTTGGAGAAGAATAAAGAGAAAAAGAAGAAGAGGCATGGAGTAGCCACTTTTGGAAGAAGGTTTGAAAGCAACGCCAGAAAAGTTCTCGAGTTCCCCTCAACGTCTGATGAAGGGGCTGGTAAAGGAAAAGGGGTTGCGGTACCGTCTGAATCTGAAGTTGAAGAGGAGGAGGAGGAAGAAGACGAAGACTACTCCGAACAACAATATCCCCCGACGGATGATAAATACAAGAATATTGAGGATAGATTGGCAGCCATGGAGTTGCAAAGGGTGCCTGGTTTAGATTTTGAAGAACTAGGGTTGGTCGCTGGGATCGTTATCCCTCCCAAATTCAAGGTATCAATATTTTCTAAGTATGACGGTCTGTCGTGTCCAAAGATGCATTTAAGATCGTATGTCAGAAAGATCCAACCCCACTCATCTGATAAAGACCTCTCGGTACACTTTTTCCAAGACATTTTGTCAGGCACACAATTGGACTGGTTCTATCAGCTCGAGAGATCAGAGGTTCACAATTGGGAAGACTTAGCTGCTGCATTTTACCGTTAATACCAATACAATGCTGATTTGGCGCCCACTCGTACTCAGCTACAGAGTATGGGGATGGCTTCCAATGAAGGATTTAAAGAGTACGCCCAGAAATGGCGTGATCTGGCTGGAAGGGTGCAGCCACCATTATCAGACAGAGAATTAGTTGACATGTTTCTGGGGACCCTGTCTGGCCCTTTCTTCAATCATCTAATTGGGAGTTCTTCCGCGGGATTTACTGAATTAATTTTGACCAGCGAAAGGGTTGAGGCTGGTATAAAAAGTGGTAAGATTCAGAAAGATGCTTCCGCGTCCACTGCTGTCAAGAAAGCCTTCCCGGCTAAAAAGGAAGCTTCCGCTGTTTATTCTCAGAAAGGCCAAGGAGGAATGGGACGCCGACCTACTGTAGGGCCTGTGATGATTCAAAACTCTTCAAATGATCAACCTCGCGGAAATCAGTCGAGACCTAATAACCAACGGGCAGAAAGGCCACAACGGCAGTTCACCCAAATCAACATGACGCCAGCGTAAGTACTCCCTCATTTGCTAAAGTTGAATCTTACCAGTTTGAAGGAAGCACCTAAGAACCCTAACACCTCCTCTCCATACTACCACTCCAATGCTAAGTGCACCTACCACTCCGACAGTGTTAGGCATGATACAAATAATTGTTGGGCGCTTAAGAACAAAATCCAAGACCTAATTGACGCCAAGGAAGTAGAATTTGATACTCCTGAGAAGCCCAATGTGATTTCTGCTCCGATGCCCCAGCACGGTAATAATGTTCATGCCGTTATGGAGGACCTTCATGTTACTGACGTTGCTGACCTTTTGACTCCGTTACTTGTGATTAAAGAGAATTTGATGAGAGCCGGGATCTTTCCTGGCTGTGGTAAAGAATGCTATTTTTGTTTGAACATACAAGATGACTACCCCATGTTGAAATCAGGTGTCCAACGCCTGATGGATACCCAAGAGATACTTTTCCAGAAAACCCCTGTTGATACCTTCAATCCTGTTACTCCTGCTACTTTTACTACTTCAACCAACGATATTGCAATCATAACCATTTCCGACAATCCTCCCAAGGCTTGCAAAAGGCCTGTCAGGATTACGCCCAACTCTAAATGTGTACCATTAAAGATCACCATGCCGGGCCAGTCCCATATCAATCTAGCAAGACAATCCCATGGAACTATGGAGGAGAAATCTTCTATCATGGCGTCAAGTAAATTGAAACATTCCAAGAGATTTCTGAAGAAGAAAACCCTGATATAGGGAACATTGCGGGTACAAGCAAGATAACCCGCAGTGGCCGGATATTTTCTCCGGAGATTGCTCCCCCTCGAGCAGTTTTCGGACCCTCGAAAGCTTCTGCACCTGTTAGGTCATCTGTGCAAGACCCGATAATTGAAGAGTTGGATATTCCTGAAGTAAGACCATCTGTTGATACTACCGACAAGGGTAAGGGGATACTAGAAGGGCCTGTCAGGACGAAGGCTCATGTTGTGGTTATCCCCGAAACCACTCAGAAAGAAATGGATGAAATCTTGAAAATAATCAGAAAGAGCGACTACGACGTCGTGGAACAGCTAGGGCAGACCCCTTCTAAAATTTCAATGTTGGCTCTTCTACTCTGTTCTGAGGCCCATGCTAAGGCCCTGATCAAATTTTTGAAAGCAGCACATGTACCCCAAGAGACTTCGGCTGACCAGTTTCAGGAGTGTGTGGCCAGTCTTACTATTGATAATGGCCTTGGATTTTCCGATGCTGACTTGACTCCCAAGGGTAGGAAACACAACGACACGCTGCACGTCTCAGTTGAATGCAGAGGAACCACCCTTTCCCATGTCTTAGTTGATACTGGTTCTTCCTTGAATGTACTGCCGAAGAAAGCCTTAGACCGCTTGGACTGCGAAGGATTGACCCTCAAACCTAGTAACATCGTTGTTAGGGCTTTTGATGGGTCCAAAAGAATGGTTCATGGAGAGGTTGATATTCCTATCAAAGTAGGCACATAAGTTTTCAACTCAACCTTTTACGTGATGGACATGCGTCCGTCATATTCATGCTTATTAGGAAGACCGTGGATCCATTATGCCGGGGCAGTTACCTCCTCTTTGCATCAAATGCTGAATATCCTGTTAAGGGTAAAATTATAACAGTGCACGGCAAGGAAGAGTACATGATAAGTCACCTCAACTCCTTCCGTTATGTGGAGCTGGATGGTGAGTTCATCGAAACGCCTTTCCAACATTTTGAGGAAGTTTCCCCTGAGGTAGCTGTTGCGAAGACAATGGTTGAGGTACCTATCGTTCCCAAGCATGTGCCTAGGATGGCATCTCTCAAAGATGCAGAGGCGGTGATCAAAGAAGGGAAGAATACAATATGGGGGCAATTTCCTGATTTTCCCCATAAGACGGACAAATTTGGACTAGGGTTTACAGCTGCAGGGCAGAAGGCTATGCGTCGTTCCAAGAC